>JAEQBA010002109.1:24622-71119 GCA_019434445.1 Phalangium opilio
TAACTTTCCTGAAAATTTTCAGCCTTCTAGCGCAAGCGGTTTTGGGCTGGGCGACGGGCGTTGATTATCAGTCAGTCAGGACTTTGATTTGATATAGATAGATTTTTGAAAACTTTATGTAATACTTATCAAACATATAAAGCTTGGTTCCAATTTGGCAACGATGGAATTAGTCATTATTTCCGTAATATAAATTGACTAAAATAAAAAGTATCTCCAGGAATACAAATATTATTGAAAGATATCACTTTGCAATTATTTCAAGAACAAATTAAACCTTGAAATAAATGTTTGAACTATATTCATTTTAATCGATACTTAGTCTTCTTATTGAAGCCCTCGGGATAAAGTTGTCTAGGCGGTACTAAAGTCAACATTAGAATATGTCGATGATAAGCCGAGCTGGCTCGAAAACCAGAATCGGTTCCGTGTAAACGGTCCAACACACCCAGAGCTCCAAATTTTGATTGAACCTAATAATTTATTCATAAATTAAATATAAAGAGATCGTAATTATTCTGTCATTTATTACTTCAAATGGTGAAAATCGTGGCTTCTGGAGATGGGAAAAATGGCAAATGAAAACCACTGTGAGAGTTTAGAGTAATAAATAACATTCAGTGAACCATGGCCATATGACCCCAATGTGAGAGCCCATAATTAAGGCCCCATATATCCTGGTAACATATTGACATCAAATGCTCCACAGGATGACAATAAATCGCAGTTATTGATATCATATGGGTGAAGTCCATGAGTGGTGCTGTTTGTGGATATGTTTATACACAAGTGGATGGTGCAATAACTTAATAAAACAATAGATATTTATGGACTAAAATTGAAACATTTTTACTTAATTTCCACGAGCTAAAAGGAACTAACTACCCTAATCCTGGAGCGTTGACCAAACCAAACCCGAGGGGTAGACGCTTTGGATCTCTGTGTACTACTGAGTTCAAAAAGTTCAGCTTTGACAGTGCATTGAGTTCAAAGCCTTCGGAACTCACAGTTCAGCTTTGACAGTGCATTGAGTTCAAAGCCTTCGGAACTCACAGTTCAGCTTTGACAGTGCATTGAGTTCAAAGCCTTCGGAACTCACAGTTCAGCTTTGACAGTACATTGAGTTCAAGACATATTGTACACCTGAGTTCTCAAGTGTCTACCCCCTCGACCAAACCTAACCAGACCTAAGCGAAAGGAAAAACCTAATCTAGCCTGGCCTAAGTTTTACCAAACACTATCGACTTTAATTCCTTTCAAAAATATGCCCGATAAGTAGGCGGAAAATGAAACAAGCTGTGATTTTCCGAACTTTAACCTCACCTATGACTGTAATAAAACCCCGTTTCTTGTACAAGAGTGAAGATCATAAACTCGAACAGCAATCTTTGGAATGTCGGTAACTGTCCACAACCGCAACCTCGCAGTTTCAATAATAGGAACATAACTGCGCTGAAAGGTATTACCACTAGTTGGTTCAAGATCACTTGAGCGATTACTTTCCATAAACGGTTCGTTTTTATTTGAATTATTTTCATAAATACAAATTCTGGCAATTAAGAACCCATATATGACATGAGAACGTTTAAAGATAGACGGGGGGGGAGTTTCAGAGCCATATAACTGCACAGTGTAAATCCTAGGTTCTCATCAGTCTAGTTTTTAAATTCAAGAATTGGGGGTTACTGGTCCTCGGGACCAGTTTCTTAATTGCAAATCTGTAGGAGAACAAAGGCTGGGACCACTCCGTAGACAAGTTTATTATTTCGGACACTAGGGGGGTCACTGGTCCAAAGGACTAGTTTAAAAAATATCCTTATTTCCCAGACTGGTACTCATCATGCCTTAATTAATTGTTAAGGTTGATGACATACTGGATACTCTCTTGCATTTTGTACTTCAAGAGAAACTCGGGTTTTCCAGTCACATCGATTAGAGTGAAAAGGCCACCCAACACCCAATAGACTATAAATCCCATTAGGTTCAATCCTGTTAAGACAGATTATTTAATTAATAAGTATCAGGGATGCATACAGCTATGAGGAATCATTATGCAGCCATGCATATTCTCATTTACGTATGACGAAATTTTACCTCACGAATAAGCTGTATTACACTTGGTCTTTAAATTAAATATTTACGCGAATAACTTGAATTAAAAGTCAACTTACCCCAAACCGCCGCATTGAAATATTACACCAATATTTTCCCAAAACATTGAAAATTCACGAAATTCATTGCAAAAGCCAAGGAACTATAGTTTCCAAATATTCTCCGGTAACTTCAGTTCCAGAATGAACTTTAAATTTGAAGACATTTTTCCATAATTTATTTTAAATATTCACTTTTTTAGCGTTAAAAATATCTACGCTGTTATTGTGCCAAGAAATTAATCAGAAGTTGTTTCCTACAAATATCTTTGCCATGTAGTTGAAACCGACTAGTGGTATAATTAAGGAAAATTGCAAAAACAATTTTTTTCGTAACCTTGACTTACTAATATTAAAATATCGAAATAATAATAATAATTAATGAAAGTGGATTCAATTCGATTTTAATGGCTTTAAGCACAAACTTAGCTTTATAGACGCGTTTTATCTCGAGACGTTTAAAATTCATTATTTATAAAATTCAATAATTAAAAAAAAAACGTAGAGATAATCTATAATTTATGCAAGTTTGGAAGTCACTAAGCTAAGCTGCAGCTCTTACAAGAAAAACCTGTTTTATCAAATCGCGTGTATTGTTTTATTTGAAATTCTTTGTCCCCTATGCAGATATAGTGAAAGGATTAACCGAGATATTTCGAAAGTATGTTTTCAGGTCGCAAGTGAAAGTGTACCTGTATTTTCAAGGGCTTAAATTGAGCGTAAAAATTGAAATCAATTTTACTGAGGTTAGAATCGATGCTCAAAAAACGTTAATAAAAGTCGCCAAAACATTCACGATGATTTTTAACCGACCTCAACTTATTTGAATTTTGAACTCTGCAGTAGAAAATCAAGTGATTTTTTTATCGATTCTTCTGCTAATTATAAGACCAGTCTGCATAGTCAAACATTCAGGAAATACTAATGAATGATTTTAAAATTCAAATTAGGTTCAGATTTTAAGGATAATTTTAAATAAGGACCTCCGACCAATCGCGTAACGCCCTGCCTTTTTATTAACAAAATTCTCGTGGAACGCTCCATGTCTCGCGCCACGATTGTCACGTCGCGCGCAAATTTTATCCAATCTCGTAATAAAATGCATTCGACACGGAACGTGCCACTATGCAGACTGGTCTTATAATTAGTAGAAAAACCGATAAAAATCACTTGATTTTCTACTTCACCCTCCCTTTACGAAAAACCTTCCTAATAGACCACTCCATTAATTTCAGTAGAGAAGGCTCAAACACCACAAGAGAGAGGTCGCCTTCTTCCCGGGTATAGTGAACTGGGGCTCCGTCGGGCGGTGCTGTGCGTCTTGCAGCGAGGAAATAACCTAAGATGGCCGCCACGCTCTTACTAAGGTATCGGTGGAATTTTCATATTAAACAACAGTTGCGTATTTCACAACTATAAACAAACCAAGGTTGTAAAACTAGTACTCTATTTTATTTATTTATCCAATTATACAGTGATACAGCTGTTAAATTATGTATTTAAATATTTATTTTTAATGTACACTTACAATAATTTAAAACTGAATGAGTTACATCACTATAGGTATAGCAGCATTTGCGATTTTAACTATGCTAAATAAAAGGGGAAATATTCTCCCACAATTTTAAAAGTTCTAGCAATATTCATAATACTATTTATTAATTAAAATAATACCGACAGGGTTTCAATACTGCGCTTAAAGCTGCTAAGTTATTCGTTACATTTTTTTGGTAAATATGCTTATTCAGTTTTCTTAGTGGGAATTGCTTTCTCTTTAATATTATCAGGTAAAGTTGTTTCAAAGGAAGCGATCCAATACACCCATTACACCAAAATTTTGATTGAATCTAATTATGAACGAGTAAAGAAGAGGAATACGTCAGACGGGGACTTTTGGAACTATAATGAAAGTCCCTACGTCAACCACGGTGACTTTAGGGAAGGTCCCACACTCCCACTTTGAACTTTATGCCCTTATTTGTCAAACAAGGGAGGAGAGAGTGTGTCAGACTGTCAGTGTAGTAACCGGCCACTCGCGCGTGCGCATTAGCTAGAATCGTGAGGGAGAGAGAGATAAAATTCCTACCCTCCCTTTTTTCCCCTTCCATTTATATTACTGCTTCTTTAACATTAGACTAACACTCCCTCTCGCCTCACTCCTCCAAGGTTAAACTTACTGTAAAATGACTCATACCTAGTTTTCAACCACCTAAAAGTATTTGGGGATGACTACAAAGCATGCTACCCTCCCGACTCCTGTACAACACGAATTTACAGTTTAAATGCTCCGGACCCTCCAATAATGGAAGCTTTTCTCACAATATAGCGAAAACTTTGCTTTTATGACTTAAGCTGCTCCAAATAACTTTGATACTAAAAGGGAAACTACCCGAGTTGCCTACATAAGGGTAGATGTCAAAAGAGAGAAAGAAAGGGAATTTACTGAAGGGGTGATTGCAAAGCAATGATAAGAAAACCTTAGCGGGTCCCGCGACCCTCATCTTGGATAGGGCGAAAGTATATAATTTTTGATAAATTTTCATGAGTAAATATTTTCCAGCAAGACGTTCTAATGTGAGAATATATAGCGTATAGATTTACTACTTCTATGTATTCCTGATCGCGATTAATATACCCTATTTAAAGATGAATAATAATCATTATCAGGAAGTCAATTATAACAATTTTATTATTAATTTTTCCATAACAATTTGGTAACAAATAACATGAGGGTTTGCTAAAGATGAATTTGTGGGAGGAAGCTTTGAAACCCTTTGGGTGTTATGAAGTTTGAGTAATGAGCTTTCACGACAGTGTCATTAATAGTGTAGTGGTTGATAATTGGCATCTTACCTTATTTTCTTAGAAGCCAATGAATTATGTTGGTTGAATATTTTCCGTCTTATATACCACAATGTTAATAGTCTTTCAATGTCATGGGCTGCGTTCAGTAACCGACATCAAAAACATCGATGACTAAAAGATGACATCGATGTCTTACTGAACGGTTTTTCGCGTCTTTGGGCGTGACGTCATGATGCTCATCGGATGCCCATCAGAAAAATCAGCTGTGAGAGGAGGTTTTTTTAATGAGCATTGGATTCATGACGTAAATTTCGTCATTTTGCGCCGCGACTAAAATAAATGGAGGGAACTACATCCCAATCACTGCAATTTTAAATAATAAAGAATTGACAAATATTATCCTTATGGATAATAAAACTAAAAAGCAATATATTATTTCGTTAAAATAAGGATTATGTCAGAATTTAATTGATAAATTGAAGTACAATATCTTTGTAAACAGTTCGGTATCATTATTTAAGCCTCTGCCATAACCTTATCACTATATCGTCGCCATTTTGAAAAGCATTGATTACACAAAATTGTGCCTTTCAACAACTGCAACGTCATCATGACGTCAAAAGAACACCGATTTAATTTTTCCAAACATCGATTTTTTACTGATGAGTGTTACTGAACGCAGCCATAGCTATTGTTTAAAAAACACAATACTACACTAGCAATTTATTGTAATTACTTCAGGGGGCAAGGGTTATCAAATGTCAGAGCAGACGAAGCGTTAGACGACGGTTTATAAACTTCTAAAATAGCGCGTGATCCAGTGGTCTATGGCTATGACATAACATTCGTTGGTTTTTTTCATTGAGTTGAGAAAATTACCACTAGAGTGGCCTTTGCCTATTGGGGTACGTGGGACACTTTTGAAAATATGGAACGGACGGACAGCTTCCAAGTTTCTCACGCCATGGTGTCTCCATCTCGAAGCCTAGATAAGAAATGTATAAATACATGTATTCTTGAAATCAGTCAAATTTCCCGCCTTTTCTTTTAGTTCCCTTGTTTGCACCGGGATGGCGCCACGAGCGCATGATATAGTTAATTGGGTCTTCCCAACTTTTCTTTTAGTTCTTTTGTTTGCATTGGGATGGCGCCACGAGCGCGTGATATAGTTAATTGGGTCTTCCCGCCTTTTCTTTTAGTTCTTTTGTTTGCATCGGGATGGCGCCACGAGCGCGTGATATAGTTACTTGGGTCTTATATCCTAGGGGTAATTTTCTCAACTCAATGGTTTTTTTTCGCCGGTCACGGACTCCCGTGCCTGAACTTCACCTGACCTATTTAGCCAATCACATTCACATTCAAGAGATTTCCCGCCTATTCCGCCTAATATTTTCAAAGTGTCAACTGTCACGATCAACCTTGGATAGTGTTGTCTATTCTCAATTGAAGTTAACATTTAGTTTGAATTAAATATTTAATTAATCTAGAATGTCGCGGAGAAAACCTTTAAAGGGAGATCCGCAGAAGGAATCTTTAGCCCTAAAAATAGGACAGTGGGCTTTTGATGAACTTGAATATTCGGAAGAAGCAACTCGACCTGTTGTTGCGAGTGCGTGCAAGGTATTTCAAAATTTAAGTAAAGGCGTAAATGGGAAATTGTGGGAAAATGTAATAAACAACGTAAAACGAGTCAAAACAGATGGTCCAATTAACGCCTGTACTAGTAAAGCTTTAAAGAAACTGTCAGAATTGAATGAACATTCCAAGGCTCTTGATTTAGAGTTAATGCGAGAAATATCTAATGTTGAGGAGTTGCAAAAGACAGCAACTACCCTTCAATCTAAGATTGACAAAGATTTAAACCAAATAACCCACCTTCAACGCGTGACTGTAATGTTAGAGTCCAAATCCGAAGAAACCAAGTCTAAGGCCTTACATTTTACGCGAGTTAACAATCATCTTCGGGAGAGTTTTGAGTTATTGAAAAAACCTGACGAAATAGTCGATGAATCCTTTTCAATCGCAAGCACGTGTCAAAAAGTACAAAAACGGAAAATTTTAGCCACAAATTTAATGATGGAGATTGAAAAGAATGTTTATTCTCTTTGCTATGATCATTCTATTGGAAAGCTTAATACCGAAGAAGAATCCTTCAATAAAAGAATTCTCACGGCACAAATAATTGACTTAAAGAAAAACATCTCCTTGAAGACCATAATGAAATGCTTAAGCCATCGAGCCCAAGAAGCGACTAATGATGTAACCAAATTAAGAAATGCATTTTCCATCAGAGGACAAATGAGTGATCTGGGTGAAAGGGCAGCTTCAATGGGGGATGGGAAAGGCGATTTAATTCACGAAATTGAGGACAAGTGTATGCAACACCACTTTCATACTTTGCGTTGTAAACACGTAACAATTGATTCTGAATACAGAATGATTCGTAATCAGATTGAAACCTTACTTTTGAGGAGGAAAAACCTTGAAGAAAAAATGGCCGCCTTAATCTCAGATAGTTCCAAACGTCAGATGATCTCTGATTTATTAAAATCCGAAATAGGCTTAAAAAACGCGGAGTCGAAGTTAAGCGCAATTCGCAAAGAAATAAATCTCATTGAGACTTCAGAATTTAACCCAAGTTTGAATGAAAAATTGGAAATTATTGAGGAAACTGAACGATTGATTCGACAAAAGCATATTTCAATATTGTCCACGTTGTCTACGAATGCGAAAATGAAAGCTGAAATAGTTCTACGCTTCCAAAATCGAAAAGATGCGAGATTAATGTTTACACAAATGAATCTTTGCAATAACTTAACATCTATCGAAATATGGAAGGAGAAAATGGCACTAGGATTTCGCATGTTCTGTGAACTGGATATCGAAAATTTATCCCGTCTAAAAATTAAAGATAAAGTTGTCCCTTACACAAAGACGAACCTCTCTTTAATTGAACGAAATCCGTTTTTGTCCCAAATTAAAGACATATTTAATGTTTCTCGAGTTCAAAGCTTTGACTACCTTATGAAACGCGCCATTAATGAAAAACAGATGTACGCAATCAATGGAGACATTTGTCCGCAACAAGTGCAACTAATTAATGAAATGAAGAATTTTCAAGCAAAGCAACGACAATTTGTAGAAGACTATCAGAAACGTTTGAAAGACTTGAACCGTGAAATGGCTCAATGTGTACCAGTTATTAAAGAATTCTTAAATGAAATACCCCTTATTGAACAGAGATGTAAAGAGACTGCGGAGCAAATTAACACATGGTGGACTCTACCCGCCTTTAATGTTAAATTTTAACAAAATAATTAACGCTTCTTAACCATTGTGATTTATCAAATAACATTTTTGTTACATTTACACTTCATGTCCTAACAAACCCGTAGCAGAACCAACTATTTTGTCTTTTTCAATTAACCCCAATGCAAAAGCAGCGACCAAGGCTGCACTTTGTTCCGCAAATTTCTTGTTCTTTTCACTATTGTTTATATAATATTAAGTAACCATGCACTTACTAAAATGAACTGGAGTATTTTTGGCCTCCAACTATAACCGCATAGATGAAAACATTTTCTCCATTGGCCACTTAATTATCTTTGTAATTAACTTAATAATAAAAATTATATCTACAGTCTTATAAAAAGGTTGCTTTTTGTTATTTTGTCGCGTCCAATTTAACAAAATTGTTTTAGGTAATTCTTCCATTGGAAACATTGATCTTTTTACGCAAAAAATATACTCAGTCAATTCAAATGCAATTAAGAACGGATTAAAATTATTTTACTTGATATATCTGGCTTTCATAATCCACGTTTCACCGTCTTCAGTTTTCATTTTCTTTAATGAGACTTCTGGTGGTTCATCTTCATTACCATTTCCATCTATACTTTCTTTACGTTTCCTATTATTTTGAAAGCTGTGAGCTTTAAGCTTTAAATTCTTTTGGTATTCTTCGTAATAGTCTAACACGCCCCATAGTTCACTAAAATTGTTGTAAAGTTTAAAAAAACAAATAACAAATCAAATTTTAAATTATATTTACCATATTTCCTCCATTCTTTGAGAGGCCAAGAGCTTTTTTCCACGTTCAGACTCTTGTAGTGAACCCAACATTTGTTGAATGCAATATTTTGTATTGTGAAAATGGTTATCATAATCTACAGCCTAGAAAGTAACACGCCTTTCAATAAATTATAATTTAATTATTTTAATTAATTAAATGTAATACCAATTTTAAATAAGCAACAATTAATTCATCCAATGGTATTTTCCCTTCTGGTCTCAAAATGGAACAATTTTTTTCAATTTGTCTGGCAAGCATCACGGAAGAATCTCCACACCTCTTTAAACTCTTTAATATCATTGTAACAATAAATTTCACCGGAACCACCACTAATTTTATTTAAACAAAAGGGGTTAAAGTTTCAAAGTTTGCATTAAAAATTTAAAATTGAATTTTTTTTTCTATACTTTGCTATCACAGGGATTTTTAACACTTGGGCTATTTGTTTAATTTCTTCATTTCTGTTCTTGTCTCTCTTCTTTTCTTCTGCCATGAATGGCTATAGCGGAAACAGCCGCGCTTTCAATGACCTTGGCTAGTTTCATAGTTTCTTCTAACTAAAAATGATCATTATATAAGTAAAATTTACTTCACTATCTATTTAAATTTAACATACACAAGGAAGCAACCGGATTTTGCAAGTTATTGGCATCTTGGTATTTTTAACAAGAGTGGTCAAAATCTTTTCTACTTTTTCAGGATTTTTTAGCAAAGCAGCTCCCATACCACCCTAAAATTTTTAAGTATTGTTATTTAATGTTATTTGTTTTTTTTTTAAATTAATTTTTTACTTTGAGAATTCTTTAGGACATCCCATATTTATATCTATTCCAGCCACATCATTCTGCCTGTTAAAATGTCATTTTTTTTATTTATTAGTTTATACAAGTGATGAAAATATATACTTACGCTTTTAACGCTACTTGTAAGGCACGTTCTGGGTTGCATGTTCCCTATATTATTACGAATGCTTAGTAAAAGTTTAGAGAGATTGTTGTAAAAATTATAAGGTTTAATACGTTAACATTTGTAAAATTAATTGCTTCTTTTCATTATCACATGTTCGGAAGACTATGTTTTGATCATCATCAACATAGTCAACAGTACCCAAAACATCTAGAGCAATCGTTTCATAATTAAATTTTTTAAGTGGGGTATTTTTAATACATATTAATTGAACAAGTAATTTACTATTTTCAATTCTTCGGCATTTTAATAATCGGTAATCAATCAGTTCCTGCAGGAATACATAGATTTAGTTCTTGGAATCTTTAAGAGGCCATAGACCCCACACAAATATCTGATTGACTGTGAGGGGAAGCCATAGTTAGACCACCGCCTCCTATATGTAATCCAAGCCCGTGCACGGTGAAATTTTTAGGGGGGACTTTATGTTGTATAGGAATGCCATTTTATCCCAAGAGGTGGCGGGATTTATCCGAGATTCGAAATAATGGTTGTGTTCGCACAATACATTTTCTTCGACTAGTTGGACAACCTTGACTAAAGTGATATAAGGGGAAGTAGGGGAAAATCTTGAAATTGAATAGGAAAAATTGGAATTTGAGATGCAAATTAGATGAGGAAATAGGATTTAAATATTAAAATCATATGAATTATAGGAAAGTGATTAGGAAATAAGATTTAAATATTAAAATCATATGAATTATAGGAAAGTGATTAGGAAATAAGATTTAAATATTAAAATCATATGAATTATAGGAAAGTGATTAGGAAAATTTTAGGATTTTTGATTAGTAAATTATAGGATTATTGATTAGTAAATTATAGGATTATTGATTAGTAAATTATAGGATTATTGATTAGTAAATTATAGGATTATTGATTAGTAAATTATAGGATTATTGATTAGTAAATTATAGGATTATTGATTAGTAAATTATAGGATTATTGATTAGTAAATTATAGGATTATTGATTAGTAAATTATAGGATTATTGATTAGTAAATTATAGGATTATTGATTAGTAAATTATAGGATTATTGATTAGTAAATCATAGGATTATTGATTAGTAAATCATAGGATTATTGATTAGTAAATTATAGTATTATTGATTAGTAAATTATAGAATTATTGATTAGTAAATTATAGGATTATTGATTAGTAAATTATAGGATTATTGATTAGTAAATTATAGGATTATTGATTAGTAAATTATAGGATTATTGATTAGTAAACTATAGGATTATTGATTAGTAAATCATAGGATTATTGATTAGTAAATTATAGGATTATTGATTAGTAAATTATAGGATTATTGATTAGTAAATTGTAGGATTATTGATTAGTAAATTATAGGATTATTGATTAGTAAATTATATCTAAATACAGGATAATCTAGGAAAACAAAGATAAACAATTGAATGTTATTATATACTGCGCTGAACTAATTGTGTACAATTTCACCCTTGAATTTGAAAACTGTAGTTTAACAACGGTGGTTTAACTTTAAAGTGAATAAATTCCCTCATTAAGCGAAGAAAATTAAACAAAGTAAACTAAAATTTGAAATGGAAAACTTAATATAAGAACATGTTTAATTGTTTTAGCAGTTTTCATTTATTTATTTCATCTGAAATATCAAAGATCTCCAACCTAGCATAGACATTAATTAACCAATTCAAAAAGAGGAAAATAACGGTCTTTTTCAAAATCTCTTACGTCACGGTAAAATCGCGCCTCTAGCGGTAGAGACTGGCGAATTAAAAATCCACTTCTGGAAAATTTTTTGGGACGGCGAACGGGCTTGGATTTAATATAGGAGGCGGTGGTTAGACCCGTATATACAGGGTGGCTTCGGTATTTGTGGCCAATAACTTCTATGGGATAGTATTATTCCACTGAAAATAGTATGTTTCCTACCATATTGTGTTGCAGGATTGATAACGTGAATAATAGATATGTAATGCAATAGACTGCTGTAATCGAAATAATGTTTAACGTATTGCCTACAGTTTAAAGGGAGGGTGAAGTAGAAAATCAAGTGATTTTTTACCGATTTTTCTACTAATTATAAGACCAGTCTGCATAGTCAAACATTCAGGAAATACTTCCGAATGAATTTAAAATTCAAATTAGGTTCAGATTTTAAGGATAATTTTAAAGAAGGCCCTCCGACCAATCGCGTAACGCCCTGCCTTTTTATTAACAAATTTCTCGTGGCACGCTCCATGTCTCGCGCCATGATTATCACGTCCCGCGCGAATTTTATCAAATCTCGTGAGAAATTTCATTCAACACGTAACATGCCACGAGAATTTTGTTAATAATAAGGCAGGACGTTACGCGATTGGCCGGAGGACCTTGTTTAAAATTACATTAACTAATTTATTATTAAAGTGTTAGTGACATAATTTTCGTCACCCACAAACTTAAAATGCTAAACAAATCCTTGAAAAATCTAGTTTATTATGATATGTTTACTTTTGTATTTGGTTTCGTAGAAATTTGTAAAATTGCAATCAAAGTTTAGTGTTTGGAAAGGCCTAGTTAAAATTTTGTTTCGCTTAATGACGTAGTAAGGAGAAACTTTCACTCTAGATGTCGCTCACGTGACGCCTATAAGTGTCTCAGCGCCGCGTTAAGCCTATTTTATTCAGATTCGCGCGGCATTAGTAGACTCGGGACTCGGGAGTCTCGGTCGCGCGCGCTTGGCTTTTTGGCTACCATTGTACACGATAGCGTTGAAGAAATGGTCTGAAATGCTACAAAATATGATGTCTAAAAAGAGCCCTTTCAACCCGCAGGAACAACGGCAATTTTCTTAAAATTTTAAAAGCAAATTTGGCTCAGAAAAAACCCAGCGCCAGAAGCCCGTCTTATAAAATTTTCACAAGATGATTCGTTCAAGAATGTCTAGAATTAAGTCGCATAGAAGCATGAATCTATATAACTATGAATATACAGCTCTATCATATGCCCCTTCTATCATGTCGATTTGATTTGGGTGTTACCCTCCTAGCTTTGACGCGTTTTGCGTACCTCTAATAGCCAATCACGAGACAGAGGAAGTGACGTTTCGAATTTACACACCCCCGGACTCCCCCTCCCTACTCCCGCTCCTAACACTATCAGACACGTGACTGATGTCTCCTTTCGCTAAGCCCCGCCCAAACCTTATCGAGAGGTTAGACAGCGTTATATAGATTCATGATAGAAGTAATAAATATTTCACCTAAGTTAGCTGACTTGGTCAGGCAGGGTTTAGCCCACTCGATCCTCACGGACGCTGCTCTGCAACTTGCGTCGTGTTACGCGTGATCGAGTGGGCTATGGTCAGGGTAAACAAATACGGGACTGAAAGGCCAGGGTGGGAAATAAGGATTTTTTAAACTGGACATTGGGCCAGCGACCCCCAGTGGCGTAACTACAGGGGAGCAGAGCCCGCAACTGCGGGCGGGCCCATAGCTTTTGGGCGCCCTTTCAAAATTTTCCTTATAGACTGATTGTCCTATATTTTATAAAGTGCCCTACAATTTCACAAATCGTCCAATAAAGTCCTATATTTTTGTGATTTCAAAGTAATTGTTTATGATCCCAGCTGTATGATGTTTTAAACGCAGAATTAGTGATATCTCATTTCGTGAGACCAAAAAATCGCGGACCTCGCTTCGCTCGCTCAGGAAGTTTTATCTTCAATTCTCAAAATTTGAATTTATACGATTTTTAAGGTTTTTATGTGAAATGATAAGAATTACTTTGCATTCTGAGCTGAACTCCAAAATAACGCAATTGAATTTCGTGTCTGACCTTTCATTTAAATATCTAAGCCCAAAGATTGAAGTCAATTATAGCACAGACCTTTAAAATATATTCAATTATAAAAAAGAGTTTTGAAAATCTGTCATCTCTCAAAACATCTCTTCCTACCCGACCCTTTTAAATTGCTTGATTTAGTCATTATCATTCACTTTTAAGTCTCTTTTTGCTTACAGTTTCATTTAATTAATAGTCACTGCAAATCTAAATCTGTCTGTGTGAGACCTTCAGTATTTGTTTAGATCTAGGTGCGATGTAACGCTTATTTATAGTGTTTTACGCTCTCAATAAAATAAAATTATCCACACTCTAAATCAAATCATTTATGAGTCCTGTATAACCCTATAATTTGATTAATCTGGTCCTGTATAATCCTATAATTTGATTAATCTGGTGTTGTATAATAGTATAATTTGATTAATCTGGTCCGAATAATCCATTAATTTGATTAATCTGGTGTTGTATAATAGTATAATTTGATTAATCTGGTGTTGTGTAATACTATAATTTAATTAATCTGGTCCTGTATAATCCTATAATTTGATTAATCTGGTCCGAATAATCCTTTAATTTGATTAATCTGGTGTTGTATAATACTATAATTTGATTAACCTGGTCCGGTTTATTCCTATAATTTGATTAACCTGGTCCTGTTTAATCCTATAATTTGATTAATCTTGTCCTGTATAATCCTATAATTTGATTATACCCACGTGATTGCAGTTGTAGTTGCGTCGGTACCAGCTGAAAACATAAGTATAGCGTTTAAGAGACAGCTATTTTAAATGGTCTATCGCGTTAAAAACAATGCCTTAACAATACCCAAAAAGAGGTCGCCTAATATTCCTTGCAAATGGCGATCAGTTAAGTAAATTTTGTTTTCAGATTCCTCGGATTCAGCTTCGATACCAGAAGCGATCACGGAATCCGTGAAGTGACGTAATTCATCTAGAGTATATATATATTTAGAGTTATTACACGTAGATATAGATTTCTCTTAAAGGGAGGGTGAAGTGGAAAATCAAGTGATTTTTTATCAATTGTTCTACTAATTACAAAACCAGTCTGCATAGTGAAACATACAGGAAATACTTCCGAATGACTTTAAAATTCAAATTAGGTTCAGATTTTAAAGATAATTTTAAACAAAAACCTCCGACCAATCGCGTAACGCCCTGCCTTCTTGTTAACAAAATTCTCGTGGCACGTTCCGTGTCAAATGAAATATATCAAGAGATTTGATAAAATTAGGCGCGCAACGTGACAATCGTGGTTTTTCAAATAATTTTTACCCGCCTGATGATTCCTTCTGTGCAGTCCATTTTAAAAAAAGTTCTTACTTGAACAAAATTATATAGATATAAAAACAAAAAGTACACTTTATTAACAATTCTCTGCCTTTGGCTGTTGACGGCATGTAAACTAAACTGAGACACAAAATACCACCTACAGGAACTAATCAATCAGGGAAGAGCTTTTTGACGTCACAGAAAGTGTGAATGTTTACAGCACGTTTTAAGTGCTTATAATTAAATAAACTCGATCTACATTAAGTTTTCCAATGTATTTGTTGCACCAAAATGACTAAGAAACCTTTCAACTATAAATAACAGTCTAAGAGATTTGTTTAGAGAACATTTACTTTAAAAAAACCATTCTAGACATTTTTAAGGATTGCTCTTGAGTGCACTCTGTGTTAAGAGAGGATGAGGAGAAACTTTCATTACTCTTTCAATAAAGACTTATCCCCAGAAATTTTACCCACTAAAATCAAATTCCCTGACTGTTCGGCCCATTTTTAAATTCCCTGAACTTCCAGGTTTTCCCTGACCCGTGGCAACCCAGCACAGGTTTATAGAAAGTAGTACATGATGCTGGCGATCCAAACGTTCATTTTGGCACTTTATGAGCTTATTCACGGCTTGTTCCCTGTGCCACGGTCGGGAAGGTAATCTTCCGCAGAGGGTGGGGGGGTCGACACTATTCTGAGATAAAGGTAATCATACGCAGAGGGACCCTCAACACTATTCCAGCATAAAGGAGTTAGGGCTTCTCATATTACACGGCGCCAGCAAGTTTCAATGAACGAAGTGTACTTTTTTGTTTTCATATTATCTATATACTTTTGGTAACAAACATCTACCTATAAAATGCCATAATGGACGTAGTAAATTTACCTGACACGTAAGAACCCCTAAAGCATTACCTAGTGGTTACCCGCGGATTCTACTTAATGTTTCGTTAAGGGTTAACTTTCACACCTTGTATAAAGTGTTTCGAAAGAATCGAAACTTTTGTTATTTTCATTTTGTTTAATCATTACATAAATTTATAACATATGTTCCATAAGTATGACACTACCTAAACTTCATAATGTTTGAGACTTAATGAGAGCTAGTTCGAGAACTGACTACACTAGGTTTTGCAGGCTTTCCATCTTCCTATTTATTCCGTACTAAGCCTTTGACAGCATCTCACCAGACGTCGCTTTAGGAGAATCTACAATGTTTCACCCACGTCACTTCAGGACAAACTCTCAGTAATCAGTGACAAACTTATGGAACCTTACTTATGAACTTATGTCATTATCAATCTATAGGGAGCCAAAAGTTCTGACCCTGAAACGTCACACCCTTTCATCTCTTACTGGAGTTTCATCCCCCCTAACGGTTGGAAACAGTATTCTAGGCACAAAAATTCCAACCAGAGAGGGGCTGCGTGACGTCAGACTATCTCTTCCCCCCAGCCAGTTGTTAGCTCCCTATAGATGTTTGGCCATTTCATTCCCCAGTTAAACGAAATAATACCTGGCGTTTCTTTTCCAAAGATTGGCAATTAAAGCAATAATCTGGTTTGTCGTCGTCTCGGACATCAAAATCGGGTGGGATGTCTTAAAAGCGGGCTTGGTCTTTGTCGTAACTGCGAGTGAAAATAAATTTGCCATTTCCAAACGAAAAATATAGAATATGAGATAAAAATAGAGATAAATCAAGAATTTTTAAAAAGGTCCAATGCCAGTCCCGGTGTTCCCCACGCGCTGATAACTCTATGAAATTCACTGTACAAAGTAGATGGAAGATAATCTGGATATAGGCTCCGCCAGAGACCCGCATGGGCCGAATTTTTCAGACCCGACCCGATCCCGGCCCGGGATTTAGCATTTTTAAAAGAAGTCCGAAACCCGGCCTGGGCATTTAGTTGGTTTACTGGCCCAGCCAGCCCGTTACATACATTGACCTGGCCCGGCCCGACCCGTTGCATGTAGTGCAGTTGGTCGTGTGTTACTAAAAACAGTCCGTCACGTTTGTTCTTAAAAGCTTATATTCATGTCAATTATTTTTCATTTGAATTAAAGGAGGTCCTAGTTCGAACGAAAGCTGGCCCGGCCCGAATTTTTTTATTAGCTGTTACCCGCGGCGTCGCTCGCGTGTAATAAGAATTTCATCAAAACGATATAAAGAATGGGTGTATTTTACTAATGCCTATTCTAATCTACAAATAACCCCTCAATTACTAAAACGTCGAAATGGCAGAAAAATATTTACAACTATCAATCCTACGATTCTAGTTCTAGGTTTAGTTAAAGTACGAATGTGGAATAGAACGCGTACTGCGCATGACGATTGAAGCTTTATCAAAGCCTTTGCAAACTTAGTGTAACAGCGCCTGCACTGACAAGTGACAACGCGCGTGTCAACTAAAGCGTGATCGAGTGGCCTCTGGTCGAGGGGTCGGTCATTCATGAAATCCCGTACGCTACCCGTGAAATCCAACTTAAGAAATCCGAAATCAATGCTGATTTCGAAATCAAACAAAAAAACTGAAATCAGCAAGGAAATCGCAAAATCAGTAAAGAAATCATAAAATCAACAAAGAAATCACGAAATCAACAAAGAAATCGTGAAATCCATTACAAAATTCACGAAATCCAACGAAATCACAAAATCCGACGAAATCAAGGGTAATATCGCAAAATCCGACGGAATCACAAGAAAAATCTCAAAATTCAATGAAATCCATTGGATTTTATCGAATTCTGAAATCAAACGAAATCCGATGAAATCGAACGAAATCAGATGAAATAGAACGAAATCAGATGAAATCGAACGAAATCAGATGAAATCGAACGAAATCTGATGAAATAGAACGAAATCCGATGAAATCCGGCGAAATCAAATTGGATTTCGAAATCCCGTACACTTTTTCCTAAACGTCCGACCCCTCGCCTCTGGTACTGAAAGACGTCGTGTAGTTTGCTTTAGTTGACCCCTCTCGAAGAAGGAATGGACTAGCCTGACAAAAATTAAACTAGGCCTAGTTTAAAGAAAGAAATAAGACTCGCATAGGGGGAAAAATGGACTCGTCGAGTAGTGTTACTAGCCTTTCCGTGGACTCGCGAGTACCCGCAAATTTCAAGGAGAACAGTTTGCGCAGGCCTATATTTTATCAATCTAGAATGGTTGAATTAGGAGATGCCACCCCATTTCCCCATCCCTTTAATTTTAAGGACCAGGGATAGATGCAATTTTTGAAGCAGAAATGGAGAACAGAGTAATCTGGGCGCGCGTCCCGGACCGCCTTCCACGGACGGAGGGGAATGAAAGAAGAGGCGGGTCATAGCGACAGAGCTAAAAACAGGGTTCACACAACTTTTGGAAAACAAATTTCGCTGAGATTTCCAAGTTTTTCCCCATATCGTAACCACGCTTGCGAGATTACTAAACTCGCCCCACGTGGCCATAAAAGCCTTGGCTAATACTAAGAGTAACTACTCCGGTTCCTTAGGTTCAATCATACTTTTATTTAACTAAATAATAATTAAATGCCGACTCGCATTTACTACAAAGTAAAGAACTTAAAGTTTAAACATAATTACTAATTGGGATAAAGTCCAATACTAGGGCAAAGCCCTTCGCTCGAGCGAACTACTACATCTCAGTAGCATGGATTAACTAACCTAGGGATAGTTCGTTCCCCCAGAAAGATAACGCATGCGTGTTCCAAACGCCCCCTAGCAGCAGCTACTATCCCTAACAGGAAGTTACAAGAAAATTGGACCAAATATCACGCGTTCCATGACGTCAAAATTGAAATCCTGCCTAAATTGGGCAAAAACTACTTATTTTGCCTAGAGATGGCGCTATATCTACATCCGTTTTGGTCCAATAAATTGGGGGAATGAAGAGGGGAATCAAGGAATAATTCGGAACATGTAGTTGGCGATATTAATACATGGGAAACCCAGTTAGTGAACAATCCTCCATGTCAGTAGTGAAGAAAGACTGACTTAAGCAGTCGACGCTTATATAGTACGGGAAAGGTCAGAGGTAACACAGGGTGTTAATCCTCTATGTAACCTTACACCCCTGGAGTAGAAACTCAGGAGGTCCCTTAATTACTACGGAAGGTTACAATATACTTCCCTGAATTTCCCAGGTTTTTCCCGTATATGGAGTATCCTATGGAGCTAATTCTATCGAAGGACGGGCGGGGGGCAATAGGACTATAGCATACTAAAAGGACATGCCCGTTATCTCTAGTAGAACCACAGTTATGAGCCTCCAAACATAGTGTAATGTTAATACTATGGAGGGGATGTTCACGAACATTTTGCTTAATCACTTGGCCCCTGTTTGACGCAAATTTCCCTGAATTTTACTAAAACTTCTAAACAACTATTTCCCTGATTTTTCCCGGTTTTCCAGGTTTATATGAACCCTGATAAAGGAATTACGTATTTTTCGCCGTCCCCGTCAGCAACGTCATCAAAAATTAGTTTAAGCATTTTCGTTACGCGTTGAAGGGAGGGGCTCTTTACTGGGTTATGAGTCGGACTGAAGCAAATACTAAACGTTCCCCATTCCCGCTTCTAAAATTACATCTATCCTTGTAAGGACATTCTGTTATGTTCGGCTAAAACTCACATCACATTTTTTGAAAATGTCTAGCGCAATGACATTTTCGCAGTGAGATTCCAAGAAAACCTCGTGGGCATCTCCGGTTTCCCCCAAGATCGTCTCGCAGGCGCGACTGAAAACAAACCAAATGTAATAAGAGCATTTGTGGCGGAATTGAACGCTTCTAGGAGAAATTTACCTCAGCCAATGGGCGTGAAACATGATGTTACCATTTTCCTCGTAAAAATAGGCGTATTTTGCAATGAAATACGCGACTTTCGAATCGTCCGGTTCAACCAGGACAAAATCACCGGAATTTATCTGACACAGAAATTATTTAGTTTAGATGATGGTAAAATAGAAAATATCTAAATCAGGGTTGCCACGGAATTTTCAGAACCAAATTCCCCGACTAATTTTCCAGGTTTTCCCTGACCTTTTTCTGAGATTTTCCCCGACCTTTTTCTGAGATTTTCCCAGACCTTTTTCTGAGATTTTCCCCGACCTTTTTCTGAGATTTTCCCCGACCTTTTTCTGAGATTTTCCCCGACCTTTTTCTGAGATTTTCCCCGACCTTTTTCTGAGATTTTCCCCGACCTTTTTCTGAGATTTTCCCAGACCTTTTTCTGAGATTTTCCCCGACGTTTTTCTGAGATTTTCCCCGACCTTTTTCTGAGATTTTCCCCGACCTTTTTCTGAGATTTTCCCCGACCTTTTTCTGAGATTTTCCCCGACCTTTTTCTGAGATTTTCCCCGACCTTTTTCTGAGATATTCCCCGACCTTTTTCTGAGATTTTTCCCAACCTTTTTCTGAGATTTTCCCCGACCTTTTTCTGAGATTTTCC
Organism: Phalangium opilio; assembly: GCA_019434445.1. Classification (NCBI taxonomy): domain Eukaryota; kingdom Metazoa; phylum Arthropoda; class Arachnida; order Opiliones; family Phalangiidae; genus Phalangium; species Phalangium opilio. Next base: position 45,172 of record JAEQBA010002109.1, read on the forward strand.
CCGACCTTTTTCTGAGATTTTCCCAGACTTTTTTCTGAGATTTTCCCCGACCTTTTTCTGAGATTTTCCCCGGCCTTTTTCTGAGATTTTCCCCAACCTTTTTCTGAGATTTTCCCCGACCTATTTCTGAGATTTTCCTCGACCTTTTTCTGAGATTTTCCCCGACCTTTTTCTGAGATTTTCCCCGACCTTTTTCTGAGATTTTCCCCGACCTTTTTCTGAGATTTTCCCCGACCTTTTTCTAAGATTTTCCCCGACCTTTTTCTGAGATTTTCCCCGACCTTTTTCTGAGATTTTCCCCGACCTTTTTCTGAGATTTTCCCCGACCTTTTAATGAGATTTTCCCCGACCTTTTATGAGATTTTCCCAGACCTTTTTCTGAGATTTTCCCCGACATTTTTCTGAGATTTTCCCCGACCTTTTTCTGAGATTTTCCCCGACCTTTTTCTGAGATTTTCCCCGACCTTTTTCTGAGATTTTCCCCGACCTTTTTCTGAGATTTTCCCCGACCTTTTTCTGAGATTTTCCCCGACCTTTTTCTGAGATTTTCCCCGACCTTTTTCTGAGATTTTCCCCGACCTTTTTCTGAGATTTTCCCCGACCTTTTTCTGAGATTTCCCCGACCTTTTTCTGAGATTTTCCCCGACCTTTTTCTGAGATTTTCCCCGACCTTTTTCTGAGATTTTCCCAGACCTTTTTCTGAGATTTTCCCTGACCTTTTTCTGAGATTTTCCCAGACCTTTTTCTGAGATTTTCCCCGACGTTTTTCTGAGATTTTCCCCGACCTTTTTCTGAGATTTTCCCCGACCTTTTTCTGAGATTTTCCCCGACCTTTTTCTGAGATTTTCCCCGACCTTTTTCTGAGATTTTCCCCGACCTTTTTCTGAGATTTTCCCCGACCTTTTTCTGAGATTTTCCCCGACCTTTTTCTGAGATTTTTCCCAACCTTTTTCTGAGATTTTCCCCGACCTTTTTCTGAGATTTTCCCCGACCTTTTTCTGAGATTTTCCCAGACTTTTTTCTGAGATTTTCCCCGACCTTTTTCTGAGATTTTCCCCGGCCTTTTTCTGAGATTTTCCCCAACCTTTTTCTGAGATTTTCCCCGACCTATTTCTGAGATTTTCCCCGACCTTTTTCTGAGATTTTCCCCGACCTTTTTCTGAGATTTTCCCCGACCTTTTTCTGAGATTTTTCCCGACCTTTTTCTGAGATTTTCCCCGACCTTTTTCTGAGATTTTCCCCGACCTTTTTCTGAGATTTTCCCCGACCTTTTTCTGAGATTTTCCCCGACTTTTTCTGAGAATTTCCCCGACCTTTTTCTGAGATTTTCCCTGACCTTTTTCTGAGATTTTCCCAGACCTTTTTCTGAGATTTTCCCCGACGTTTTTCTGAGATTTTCCCCGACCTTTTTCTGAGATTTTTCCCGACCTTTTCTGAGATTTTCCCCGACCTTTTTCTGAGATTTTCCCCGACCTTTTTCTGAGATTTTCCCCGACCTTTTTCTGAGATTTTCCCCGACCTTTTTCTGAGATTTTCCCCGACCTTTTTCTGAGATTTTTCCCAACCTTTTTCTGAGATTTTCCCCGACTTTTTCTGAGATTTTCCCCGACCTTTTTCTGAGATTTTCCCAGACTTTTTTCTGAGATTTTCCCCGACCTTTTTCTGAGATTTTCCCCGGCCTTTTTCTGAGATTTTCCCCAACCTTTTTCTGAGATTTTCCCCGACCTATTTCTGAGATTTTCCCCGACCTTTTTCTGAGATTTTCCCCGACCTTTTTCTGAGATTTTCCCCGACCTTTTTCTGAGATTTTCCCCGACCTTTTTCTGAGATTTTCCCCGACCTTTTTCTGAGATTTTCCCCGACCTTTTTCTGAGATTTTCCCCGACCTTTTTCTGAGATTTTCCCCGACCTTTTTCTGAGAATTTCCCCGACCTTTTTCTGAGATTTTCCCCGACCTTTTTCTGAGAATTTCCCCGACCTTTTTCTGAGATTTTCCCCGACCTTTTTCTGAGATTTTCCCCGACCTTTTTCTGAGATTTTCCCCGACCTTTTTCTGAGATTTTCCCCGACCTTTTTAGGCCGAAAAAGTAAGTGTTTACAGCACAGTTTAACTGCTTATAATCAAATAAACTCGATCTACATTAAGTTTTCCAATGTAATTGTTGCACCAAAATGATTAAGAAATATTTCAACTATAAATAACAGTCTAAGAGATTTTTTAAAGGCATTTACTTTGTAAAAAACAATTCTAGACATTTTTAAGGTTTGCTCTAGACTTTTCTATGTTAAGAGAGGATGAGGAGAACTTTCATTACTCTCTCAATAAAGGCTTATCCCCAGAAATTTTACCCACTAAAATGAAATTCCCTGACTTTTCTACCCATTTTTAAATTCCCTGACTTTTCCAGGTTTCCCCTGACCCCGTGGCAACCCTGTAATTTTAATGTAATTACACTAACAATTTCTCCTCGTACATTGATCCGCGAATAGTACTTCCTTTTGGATTTCGTCACAAATTTGGGCTTGCCAATGGGTTTAACAGTACCTTTACGCTTAAAATGATTAGGCAATAAAAAAGTTATAGTTCGACGTCAATAGAGTATGAAGATTTACAATTTAGGAATTACCTTTTTCTCCTTGACATTTTTCTTCTTTGTGGGGCTCTAAAAATTTTAAAAGTAACGTTTTATTAATTTTTAAAGGGTCTGTAAAGCAAGCGTGGAAGGATGGGAAAAAACTATTTGAAAAAATTCACAGGCACCACGTGAGTGACGTGACGCCAAGATACAAAGACTCGACGGAAGAATGAGACTGGACGCTTAGTCCTGGTTTCCGCGAGATTGCAGCGCCAATTCTTCGAACCACCCTTTCCCCAGTCACGTGTCTAAACAATATTTAGAAAACCCTCCGATCCCTTCCTTACAGACCCTTCAACACAAACAAATCCAAACTCCAGCAATTACTTTTTCAACAAAATACTTACTGCAGGTGGCAATTTGCGACTTTGCTCTTCAGTATCACTACTTCCATTGCAATATTCATCTTCGACTTCGTCTTCGTCCGCTATTGTCATGTTTGGGCACCTAATGATTTATATAAATTGTATCTCGTTCTATAAGATTGCCACACTAGCGAATAAATAGAAACCCCCCGCGCGAGTACCGCCCATTACCCGTACAAGGTAACTTTCCTCCTGTACTCCAGTTTTGGCTTAGCAAAGGCTAGTTGGCGGGATTTATAAGTGCTTCGCTTCCCCGATAGACCCTAGTTCCTGCCCAACTTTCGGGTGGAATTTCGCTATGAAAATCTTTCAGGTGTCTCTTCAAGCGTCCTTCAGTACGCGACGAATAATCGCAGAGGGTACATTTATAATCGAAATGAATGTTCATGTGATCAGTATATTCCTCGTTGGGACCCGTTTCGAACTCGCAAAGGTGGCATCTATAAGATTGCCACACTAGCGAATAAATAGAAACCCCCCGCGCGAGTACCGCCCATTACCCGTACAAGGTAACTTTCCTCCTGTACTCCAGTTTTGGCTTAGCAAAGGCTAGTTGGCGGGATTTATAAGTGCTTCGCTTCCCCGATAGACCCTAGTTCCTGCCCAACTTTCGGGTGGAATTTCGCTATGAAAATCTTTCAGGTGTCTCTTCAAGCGTCCTTCAGTACGCGACGAATGATCGCAGAGGGTACATTTATAATCGAAATGAATGTTCATGTGATCAGTTTATTCCTCGTTGGGACCCGTTTCGAACTCGCAAAGGTGGCATCTATAACGGGTGTCTTTGACTTCATCCGGGTTTTGGTAGGAGTCGGGTGAGACGCGTGACGCGACGCCCAGTGCCACGGGTATTGGTGGCCCGAAATATTCATCGTTACCCGTACTTGGACGGTGGTTTTCTCGAGGAGGACGCGCGTCATTCCCAACTGGACTGAATAGTTTAATACCCAAGAAACCGTGGTCCAAAGCGTTTTGTAACTAAGCCAAAGGATGCTGACCTTGATCAGTGACACCATTACCATCCATGTACGATCGGTTAACGGATTCCGTTGGCAATAGAGGTGACGTTGAAACGGAAGGTCCCGGAGAGGAAACTGGTGACGTGGTCATTATCCCCTCGTTGATATTTGTGGTGTAGTTTCCAACTGGAGGTGAACCGGAACCATTAGGCATTAAGCGACGATACGTCACTGGACCTCCTCGCCTTTGATCTGGTTTCGATGATGAATTAAGTTGTTCCAACATAATGGGTGACGAGACTGGGTTTGGCGGAGCTGGTGGAGGTGGCAATGTTTGCAACAAAAATTGAGAACCCGGGTAAGCTGTAGCTGATTGCTGTTGCTGCTGTTGGTCTTCGGTTAGATATTGCGGGAAACTGTAAGGGATGACTGGCATCGACATGGTATATGGACTTTCTTGATCTGCAAATAGAAAGATAACATTTCTTAGAAAACAATAAACAACACACCTCAAAACCTAATGGCAATAAAGGCTACAAAAGTATCAAATAATAAAATTGTAAACAAGTGCGAGAGAATTTTGCAATATTAGCAAATATTTTTTTGAGCGCGATTTGATCTTGACCCCTTTTCTCGTTTCATTGGGTTAAAGGGTTTGTAGGGAAAGGGCTTTCCCCGTCCTCGACCTTATAAAGAACTACGTACTTTCTTTTTTTGTTGTTGGCCCGTATCCAAAGGCCCTTAAAGACAGAGTTTTTTCTCCCTAAGGAGCAATCGCTTCTTCAGCGAAGGAAAGAGAGATTTACTTTGAGATAAAGAAAGACAATTCTTTTTCTCTCTCTTTCTCTCTTACCAAAGCAAAGCAAACCCAACCCAAAGTCAATCTAAAAGGGACGTAAGGCTCAAAATATTTCTTTTACCGCTCAAAACAAAACCGATTACGTAGGTATGTTTTTATTTTGACTCAAACTTCAAAGGGATAGTAAAATCCGTTATTGAACTTCTGTAGCATTTTCGAATAGACAATTCCAAAAATTACTTGTAAAGAAACCAACTCGTAAGGACGGGGCTTCCAATCTTAGGTTGTTAATTCCCCTGGCGCCAACCAATAGTCAACGGAGTTCAATCGAGTTCACTACACGTGGAGGAAGGCTAGCAGACTCGCAGTAGTGCCTCTAGCGGTGCATGGAAAATAAACCCAAGAACTTTACCTTTCCCCTCATGGGGTGTTTGCTTCCCTTATGGAATTAATGAAATAGTCTATGGCGTTTTCCTTTGGGCAGATTTTTTACTGCCGGGGGCGCTCGAAAAACCTTTGCGTATTCCAATGGTTTAAGCTCAGTAGTGATGAGACGCGGTGCATGCTCCATTGGTAAAATTAGCCTTGAACTCCCAGCGCCATGCCAGCACTACTGACTTGCCAACACGGCAATAATAATTCGAAACATGGCGCTTATAAAGTCCATTGGAATACGATTTCATGGGCTATCGTTTCATAATTATCGTCTGCTCGAACGTCGGCGTGCTAAGTAGTGATGTAATCAACGCGGAGCGATCGTGTAATTATCAGGCATATTCATGTCCCTAGAAAAAATGTAGATGGCGTTGGTAAAGCCAAGGCCCAGTTGGATATCCGCAAAGATCCCAAAGGTCGAAAATCAAAGTGGGTATGGTAAAGTGCATCAAAAATGATCAAATAATGGCACTGCGCAAGCTCTAAATTGAGTAGAACTGAACTGAACTACTTTTCGGAAGGGAAATTCGGCTTTCACGATTTTGTTCCGGCAATTAGGGCGATGGGAATGTGACATTTTTCCAATGGAATATGCATACTACAAAATTTATTGTGTCGTCACGATCACGTGATCGTAACACCAATGGATGTACATGGCAAACTTGCATTTACCGGTTCTTAAGGGGCATTTTCCACCCTAACAATGGAATACGCACTTTGTACTAGCTAGTATAAGAACTGACTTCTTCCGAACATAGCTATTTCGTACCAAAGTCGAACGCATTGTGTGTTCCATTGAAACAAGATTAAATATGTTACTGTCATGGGTATATTCCATTGACATTTGAAGTTGTCGATAATTTGTTTGATCCTGTAACAGCATTACGCGAAATTCGGTTTTTTTGCCGCCAGCGCCGGCAACACAAAATTGACCCAAAGGAAAACGGTATATACTATCTTATGGAAAACGAAAAACTTTAAAAGTACTATCCCTTGAAGTCGTAAATCTTTTCTCAAAATACCCAACAAACAAAAACTGCTAGAGAGAAAAAAAAATGCAGAGAATACAGTGAGCTAAGCGTTTGTTTACTCATCTTATAATAACCGAGAACGTTTTGACGAACGATTTTTGTTTCAAACTTTTTTTTCGGTTTAAAAAAAAATAAATAAAAATTCCCGGAATTCTTTTGGGGGGAAACTACAGTTCATTGGAGAAAACAGATAGGGACATAGCAGCATACCTATTATTGCCATAGACCCTAAAGACTACCAAAGGTTAATAGCTGCCACTATACGATACTTGGAAGCGAAAAAAGTTGGAGGAGCTTTTTCAGTAGATTTTTAAAAATAGATTTCCCTGGTTTTTTTTTATCTTGGTGACGTCTTTAGTGCAAACTAGAATTCAACAGAATGAGTCAAATTTGGAATGGCGTAGAAAAATATCGAACTTGTGGGGTGTATTTTATTTTTTTCTTTCATTCTCCCCCCATCTCTGAAAATTGACGTGAAAATACCTTTAGTTTTTTTTTTCAAGAAGTGATATCTAGTTTATTAGGGAGAAGGTATAAGATGCCTAAGTATTCGCGCGCCATAGTCCCACGCAGTCCCCCTTTCAAAATACAAGGGGGGACGTAAAAGGAGGCCGGGCTATTTCGCCTCCTCTCCTCAGTCGAAAAATACAAGTAATTTTCCCGTCATTCGCGTCGCGCTGACGTGAGTTTTCAAGAACCAATGAGATGATGCTGGTTGTAATTTAGAGGCGGCGGGGATTAACTCCGGACCTACTATACGTTTGGACTGGAGATAAAGCTTGATTATAAATGTGGATGAATGAATTTATACCTTCTCCCTAATAAGCCATAGATATCACTTCTTGGTTTTTTCATCTCTCTCCATCCCTGTGCTCTTGAGCCTCCCATTGAGTTAAACCTTCGTTCCGCCCAAAGAAGAAGAGAGTAAAGTAGACAACGAAGATTTTTGTCTTAAGAAACGTTTAAGGGGAAGGAGACCGGTAGCTAGCAGCGGGTCTAAAACACGTGTATTTTTGGGGTAGAAAGTTACTAAGTCACCGAAATTCTTTCAAAAAATCCGTCATCCTCGACGCTCCTTCAATGCCAGGCTTTGTAAGAATATCGTAGGTCCGTGGAAAATGAGAAATTTATTTTCAAATAACCAAATAGGTTAATTCATTCAAAGGCAAGAAGGAGCCTTATAGGTATGATATGACCTACTTTCGACCACATTTTTAGGACAGATTTTTCGTTAAAGTCTACGTGGGTGGTATGGTACCTTACAAAATATGTATTACCGACCGTGTTCTTCCCGTCTATGGATAGTTTTCAACCTAGGAGGATTCATACCATTTTCACAAGGAGCTTGGCCAGGTTTCAGGTGTTACGTAACACAAGGAGACCAGACTCCGTGGTCAGGTCAAAATCCAGTACTCCTTGTGTAAATGGTGTGAATACTCCTAGTTTGAAAACTATGAATGGATAGTTTTACAGTTAACTTTCTTGAGAGTGGGACCGTTAACAAAGAGTTGCCTTGAGGGTTTTCAAAGTAGGTGTGGTACGTCCCAAACAAGCCAGGTATCTCGTACCATCCTTGGATCTTAAAAATATTCCTAATATGGGATGGGACAACTGGGAGAGGGATTTCTTGTCCTTATTGCGAAAATACATGATAACAGAACGGTGTGCAACACAGCAAGGAAATTAATTAACCATTAACTTATCTAGTTTATCAACGGAATGGTCATTTTCTAAATTTAATTTTAGTGAATTAATTTGATGTTTAAAGCTAAGCGCGTTGGGGGCGGAAACATTAGGTGATGTGTATTTTTTCTGGTTGTATGTTAAGGCAATAGTTTCCAAAATCCAATCCATGGGTATAGATTAAAACGTTTGGCAAAATTCCATGTGATAAAAATCAAGAAATATATTGAAATACGGTAGCTAGTACCTTGATGGACTTGTTGACATCCTGTGGACTAATTTAGCATGGTAGGATATGTCAAACAATTTCCCCTCATCTCAGTAAGGTCCTTTTTTAGACACTAAAGTCTATACTATGGGAGTTTTACTGGAATACATACAGCTACTAGGAATAATTGTGCCCGTATAGATCTCTCATGTTAATTTCTATGCGGGGTTTGTGGGCGTGGGTCTGAGAACTTACTATTCATCACGACTCGCAATTCTGATAGCGTCTTTTGTACTGCGATTTAATTGGTTGGTAGCAACGCCAAGTCAGTCAGGCGCGAGAGCAAGGTTCAAAGGTAATATTCGTCATAAATAATGATTAGTCTTACTAGCTCTTAACACAAAATCCGCCTAGATACGTTATGTACGTTGAGTGAAAGTGAATACAGCCTACACAATTATTCCCGTAAGTTTTATATATTCCTGGATTTAATAATAGCACGCGCACATACTATGGGGAGAACTATGGCTTGCCTTAGATGACGATAAAAAAATCAGCTCGCGGGGTCCCCAAAAAGCGAATCGAGGCATGCCCGTGTTACCGCCGCGAGGCGGTTAATGAAGTGGCAGCTTTCATTACTTCCGCCTCTTAACGCCAACCAAAAAAGTGAACTATAAGCGCCCACCTTCCGAATCTTCCCTTCAAATCTAACTCACTGCATCATATCCTCTCTCTCTCTTTGGTTAGCCTAACCTCTCCACTAAGTAAAAAAAGACTCTGTCGAAGCGTGAAATGGATGTTTACTACAACTTTTTTCTTTTGGAGGGAAATTTCGGTGCCCCTTGTAAACAAGATGGAACGATTTACAAAAGAGAATATTCGGATGATTATATTTTATTTATCGCCGCTCTCTCTTTCTTTAGAGACTTCCTTCCTCCTGCATGGTTTTCATTTTCATATTTTTGGATGTTGGTTGGTAGCCACGGGGTCCCCGGGATAGCGTGTCCGTTGACAAGAGAACGTCATATCACCCCCCTCTTAAGGATGAGGAGGCATTATGGGCCTAAACGGAACCAGGAATCAGTGCAGGTTCGCGACATGAGGATGGATACCCAAGGGGATATGTACCTACAGAGCTCTCGCATGTTTACAATTCGAGATATTAAAAGAAAAATTTTATCTCTTATTACAAAATAATTAGCATTTAGAATTAAAAACAATCAAAGACTACTGTCCCGCCATTGGTTTAGTGGCGTCTGATAGCCAGAACCCTACCTTACCCCTACGTTATTGGTTGAAATACTTGGTGGAATTACGGCCATATTTTTAAATTTATCATGGTTTTATCATTTATCAAGTACTACCTTTTGAACAAAAATTACAACCAGTTTTACATTTCAATCAAATTATTTACATTTTAACAATATGCAGGCAGCATTAACTAAATGCATATTTCAATAAACAAGCATGCAAGCAAGCGTCTGCATGCAGGGGCTCTTGTAAAATATGTTTTGGCTTTTTGCAATGCACAGCGACCGGGGTTTTTGTTTGTCCTAATTGTAAGAGGAAGTCCATCGTTTTTTACGAGCCGGGATGTACTTTTATGCAAGGGCGTTAAACCGGAAATGATAAATACCCCGAGTGTTATGTAGAAAAAGGAGTGAGCCCCGCGTTTGAGCGTATAGAACATAATCCTGGAGCCCTTGTCCTCGTGCATGCAGCAAAAAAAGAAGGTACTTAAAGAGGACTTGTCAAGTTAACCCCGGGATTAGTAACGTCTGAACAAGTCGCGCCACGTGCCAACGAAACTCGAGGATGTCAGGCTCAGGATAGTCCTGATTCTGAACATTTCAGCCTTTTTTAGGAGCCTATCCAATTCAATAGAAGCTGAGCTCTATCCTAACTGGACATAGAATCAATCACGATATCTTGTTATGTAATCCGACAAAAAAAGGGTGCTGCCTTAGGAAGGAACCATGGGAAAATTCAAACACTGATCAATGGGCAGTTAAGATTTTTATTATTACTGTCTGATGTTGGGTTAGAAGTTATAAAATGAAAGGCTGATGTTGGGTTAGAAGTTATAAAATGAAAGGCTGAGTGAAGTTTGTTTGTATTTGCTACCAGGAATGCATACAGTTAACAGGAATTATTGTGCCCTTATATTATATCTCACATTTTAAGGGTAGGCAATCCTCAGTATCAAGGGGGGAGGGGTTGATCCATTGCCATCCGTCTCTGCGCACAAGATACAAAAAGACTGCAGCGCATGTGCCAAAAAGCGAGATGGAAGGCAGAGTTTTACCCCCGTCTCTTTCCCTCTTAGTTAAATCGAAATGGAATATTTAGATAACTTCTAGAGTTAAGTTACTTCTCGTGATTCAATCCTTGTGTCCCTTGAATGCGAATCTTTCGATTCACCCATCCATCCCCCTTTTGGTTCCCTATCATTTACGAGTTCCCAGGGCCTTTGTGTATCATTCAAAATCAAGGGCCATGCTGTAACACCACGATGAATGGGGACGGGTTACTTTCCCTGCGTCTTGAACGGGGCTATTAACGGACCTAGACGGTAATCAAGGGTGACACAGATATAACCCCAAAAATCGCGAGCGGGATACTGCATGAGAAAGATATTTCCACCACCTAATGTCATGTGTCCTTCCTTCATTCGTAGTATTTGAACCGATCAAAGAAATAAAAGGGACCCCGGGAAATGGCCTCCACGTTTTGCGCGTAAATTATATTCGATGCCTTGGACCCCCTTACTTGTCAACGGTTAGAAGTAAATAAACCGGGTGTGGACACTTACGTAACATTTTCTAAGTAAGGAAACAACTTCGGTCGTAGGGTTGATTCACTTTCGGTCTAAACTCGCCTACTTTTCGAATATAGCTCTCGCTTCAGTGGTTCTATCTTTAGGGTTCTTTCGCTTCACGAGTAAAAAGGAGACCCCAACAAATGGCGGGTTTTAGATTTGATTGGAAAACAGGGAAGGTACCCTTAAGTACTAGCTGGGTTCCCCCTTTTTTTTTCAACCGATTAAGAGCTAACTCACTCTTCTTTCTGGTCAGTTTTAGGCCTTAGCAGCTGAAGCATAAATATTAAGGGTGGCTTCGTCCTGTGGACTGTGGTCTCCTTTTGAAGTCCTGATTACGTCACTAAGGGTTAGGATATAATGAAATTTTTAACAACCAACCAGCCTGTAGCGTCTTTCCGGATACGATGGTTAGGTCGGGGTGAAGAATTAAGTCGAGAACTTGTGTTTAAAATTTAATTGCCGCGATGGCATTTATTAATGTTAGGAACAACTAAACTCATTAAGAGTCGCGTACATTATTGAAAACTAACTAACATTTATATAAAGGTTAAAAGCGCGAGAGCTGAGACTACAACCGTATTATAATGCAACTGACTGGATCTACTGAAATTTACAACATTACACTGGTTTTTATACAAAATTCTAAAAGCTTAAAAAACTATCATTAGGTCAAAATAATACTTTAAAGTCTAATATTCGTCTACAGTTTTTTAGCTGCAACATCCTCCGCCCGATGAACAGGAAAACTGTTCATCCTTTGTCGACTTCCAGGTTGTATAGCGATTGAACCGCTCTTCTGACTTCTACGCCTCCAGGTATTCTTAGGCTGCAGGCTCTTATTTTACCGTCCCGGCCGGGATACGTCTGGGTGATTCGTCCCATCCGCCAGATTTGTCGTGGTAGCTTTGAATCGTCGAGGAGTACGATGTCGTTGACTTTGAATGTAGTTGGATTGGGCACTGCTCTGCTGCTGTGAGCTGATCGTAGTTCCAGCAAATAGTGGTTCCGCCATCGCTTCCAAAACTGATTGATGACGGCTTGTCGATGTCTAAGTCTTTTTGTCAGTTGGTCCTTTTTTGCATCAGAGGGAGTGCCTTGAAAGATCTGATCCGGAACTGCGGTAACTCGTTGACCAATTAGGAAGTGGGATGGGGTCAGTGGTGATAACTCCTCTGGATCGGTCTCGTTGTTCGTCAAGGGCCTTGAATTAATCACGGCCTCGATCTCCGTCAAACTCGTCGTGAGTTCCTCATAGGATAGGCTATTTTTACCCAAGGTTTTCTTAAGGCACATCTTTACGGAACGGACTAGTCTTTCCCAAAATCCGCCCCACCAGGCGGCTCGTTCTACGATGTATTTCCATCGTATTTGTTGATTTCCCAGGTACTCCTGGAAGGGCTTGTCTTCTATATTTTGATATAGTCTTTTGAGGTCTTGATCTGTTCGCTTGAAAGTCTTCGCGTTGTCGGAATATATCGTGCAGCAGACTCCCCTTCGAGCCACGAATCTTCGGAATGCCAGCATGAATTTTTCTGCGCTGAGGTCGGTGACTAACTCTAGGTGGATGGCTCTTGTAACTCCACACGTAAAAAGTGCTATATACACCTTCGTGGTACCCTTTCCTACTCGTGCGTATAAAGGCCCGGCAAAGTCAATCCCTGTTACGGTGAACGGAGGCGATTCTCTGATTCGGTCCAGTGGCAAGGGTGCGGTGACTTGGTCCCCTTTCTTGACTTTGAAACGCCGACAAACGATACATTTGCCAATGACTCTTTTCACCATTTGACGTCCTTGCAATACCCAAACTTCCTCCCTGAGTTGTGTTAGCGTGTTGTTTAGGCCTCCATGCATCGTGGTGTAGTGACTTTCCATCGCCATTAGTTCCGCCAACTTGTGCTTCGATGGTAGAAGATAAGGGTGTTTGACTTGAAACTCGAACGTTGAGTTTTGAAGCCGACCTCCCACTCGGAGGAGTCCTTCTTGCAGGAAAGGATTGTATTGAAGAATCTTCGATGTCCTTATAATGGAAGCTTTTCGGTTAATCGTGCAATTTCTTCCGGAAAGGATTGACTCTGGACTTGGCGAATCCATAATTTTCGAGCGTGGTCCATCTCTTGGGCGTTCAATGGTCCTTCGAAAGACGGGGCATGTTTTCTGATATTATTCGTGAAACGAACAACCCAAGCGGTCACTCGAAGAACTCTTCTTAGTGAACTGTAGTCTTCAAGCTTAATGATTGGCTCCATCTCTTGGACGTGACTTGCTAATTGACAAGTGGCCCGTCTCTCAACGTCTGCTTCTTGAGTGTCAGCGGCTGTTTTCATCCATCCTCTTGGCCATGAGGATTTATCTTGTGTCAACCAAGGCGGACCTTGCCACCAAACCTTATTGACTAGTAGATCTTCGATGGTAGTTCCACGTGAGGGATAGTCAGCAGGGTTGGTTTTTCCTGCGCAGTGACCCCACGATGACGGCTCCGTTAGTTTGTGGATCTCTGCCACCCGGTTGGCTACGAACGGTTTCCATTCTCGCGCTATTGTTTGAATCCATTGTATGACTATAGTGGAGTCAGACCAGCAATAATACGTGGTGATCTCTCCTTCGAATACGTCCAAGGTATACTTTAGCAGGCGGGATCCTATGACTGCGGCCATGAGTTCAAGACGTGGTATCTTCACTTCTTTAATTGGCGAGACTCTAGTCTTTGAGGTTATTAGGCTGACTCCAACTTCTCCATTTTTTGTCTGGTATCTCAGGTAAGTGACTGCTCCATAGGCATGTTTACTGGCATCGCAGAAGACGTGTATCTCCTTCGAGGTGATTTCTTCTCCTGACGCTTCGTAGTACCAACGGGGAATGGCGATATCTCGTAGGTTCGACAGCTCCGAACACCATTGTCTCCATTCTTGACTAAGATTCAATGGTAACTCTGTGTCCCAGTCTACGCCTTCAATCCATAGCTTCTGGAAAAGACACTTGGCTCGTATCAGGAACGGTGATAAGAAACCGATGGGATCGAATATCCTAGCGGTCGCTTGTAATACACTTCTTTTTGTATTCTTTCTTGTCTCCAAAAACTCCAGCAAGGGCGACACGTTGAAAGTCAGCTGATCGGTATGTGGGTCCCAAGAGATTCCCAAGACCCTCTGTGATAATGGTGAGGCTTCCGCCGTTAACGACAGAGATTTCTCTTCAATGATCGCTTCATTATTCCAACACTCTGATAGTTCTTTTGAATTGGATATCCACTTGCGTAGGTTCATGCCGGCTTTGTTCAGTAGTTCCGTTGATTGTGAATAGAGAGTTTTTGCTTCCTCGATGCTTGTTACGCTGCATACGAGATCATCGACGTAGAGACTCTTAGTTAGTTCTGAGCAGGCTTCTGGGTACTGATCTTGATATAAGGCAAAGTGGTATTTCAAGGTGGCTGCCAACAAGAACGGACTTGAACAGACGCCGAATAGGACTCTGGCCATCCTGAAGTGGACATATTCGACAGGTTCGGCTCGGCTTCATTCGGCATCGATTTTATCCATGGGAATCTACAGAATTCTCGGTCCTCTGACGCCAAGGATATCATCAGGAAGGCTTTTTCTATGTCGGCCATGATTGCGATCTGTCCCATACGGAATCTCATCAGTATGAGAAGCAGGTCTGGATTCAGGTTGGGGCCCGGACTTAGTAGCGAGTTGAGTGAAGGCTGACCCTTTTCATGAGCTGCAGCATCGTAGACGATTCTGAATTTCGTCGTCTTCTTATCTTCTCTAATCACCGGAAAATGAGGAATGTAGTACTTCGGTCCGTCCGAATGGATCAGCTCTGGAGATACTTCTTCGATAATGCCTTGTCGTAAATACTCTTCAAACGTATCTTGATACCTCTGGTACAGAGCCGGACTTCGTTGAAACTTCTTGACCAATCCTTGCATCCTTCTGCTGGATAATGCGAAATTGCTCCTCAACATATCCGGACGTTCGTTCCATGGCAGTTGGACTTCATAGCGCCCTTCTCTGAATTGGATAGTTGAATTGTGCTTGGCTATGATCTCTTCGTCGCTTCTTGACATGGATTTTTCTTCTAGGATTCCCAAGGCTTCGAGCTCCCAGAACGCCTTTAAGTTCTTATTGACTTCTTCAACTTCAATAGCTGCATGCATTACAACTACGGCTTGAGCGAAGACATTCGAAGACATCGGTGCTGGTCCTTGTACAGCCCATCCTAACTTGCTCTCCAATGCAACGAATGAGTCGTTTAGTCGATGGATGAGGCCTGTGACAATGGTCCAATAATAATCCGCAGCAATCAGCATGGATATCTCCTTATTCACCGGCTGGCCTTGAATTTCTCCTACATCGGCTAGTTGAACTCCTCTTTGGGACATCATCTTCCGTATATCTTCTCCAGGTATACTGATTGCGGTTCCTATTATCTTTGGGCTTTCGAGGACTGTCAACTCAATTTGATATGCCGGATTGTTCACAGAGCTCAGCGTGACCTTGACTTTTCTTCGGACAGAAGTGCTGGATTTCTCGCTTTCAAAACTCCCAACGGCGATGGTTCCTTGACCTACGATCGGCAAGTTCAGTTGCTCTACTACATCTCGAGTTATGAACGATTTCTGAGCTCCATTATCCAGCAAACATCTGATAGGTTGCCTTTTGCCTTTCTCTTCCGCATACACAACTATGGTTTGCAGCAGGACTTGTCCTTCGTTAGAGCTCCTCTTTGGACAGACTGCCGTCATGGATACTGTCGTTGTGTTTCCATCAGGCTGTACTTCGGCCTCTGATTTCCTTGCCGTTTCTTCGTGAATCTCCCGACAAATTGATACGTGGTGTCGCCTCTGGCATTGACTGCATTTCTTCTTTGATTTGCAGCGACGAGCGGTATGTCTAGGCTTTAGACATAAAAAACATCTTTCTTGGCGACCTAGCAGCTCCATTTTTCTTGGCAATGTTACTGCTGTGCAGTCTTCTGGCTTGTGGGTGGCGCTGTTGCAATAGCAGCATTCTTCAGGGTTCGCTATTCCCACGTTCAGGACTGCCGTTGATGGAACTCTGCTCTTGTATGGAAACCCACTGGGTCTTGAGTTGTTGGTCTCCAATTTATAATAACTTCTTGACTTGGAGGTTTGGTTATGAGTCTGCTCTTCCTGTACGTCTCTGGTTGGCCTGTTCAGGATTACTGCTCTTTCTCGGCACTCGACTTCCTTTTCCAAGTGATCTAGTAGGATGTTAACATCGTACTCGTCGAGGCTCTCCAGCTTTCGTGAATATTCCAAAGCTATGTCCGGTGGTAAGAGCTTGATTACCATGTGACAGAACATGTAGCCATAATTCTCCTTGGGGACTCCTAATACTTCCAGACATTTAACTTGTACATCGCAAGTATCATAGAGATGTCTTAATGCTGCGATGTCCGACGATCTTTTAACTGGGTTTAAGCTGGATATCTTGCTGAGATGGCTATTGATGGCAACTCCCTTTCGTCCAAATTTCTTTCTTAGTTTTTCCACGGCCTTCTCGTAATTTTCCTCCGTAAGCGTGAAACCGGATAAGGTATTTAGAGCTGCTCCTTCCATGTAGGACTTTAAGTAGACGAATTTGTTGACTTTACTGATGGTCGTGTTTTCGTGAACCGCTACTCGAAATTGATCCCAAAAACTTCTCCATTGGGTCGGCTCACCATTAAACTTTGGAATGGTGACACGAGGTAACTTGACCATGATTTCATCTGCTCGGCTGCCAATTAAACTTTGGCTTTGATCCTGTCTTTCTCTTGCAATACGTAGCCATTCCTCAATTTTGGCTTTTCTGTCCAGGATCTTCTCTCGGAATTCCTCAACTTCATCAGTTTCTCCTTGGATTTGGTCGATCGGTATGAGTTCCTCCAGCTTTTCGTCTTTGGCCAGTAGTTTGGTTTCTTTCTCTTCCAGTTGCTTAAGTAGCCCTAACAGTTTCTCTTGGTCCATAAGGGTTCTCAGTCCTTCCGCGTCAATGCTGTCCATGATCGCACATGTTCTCGTTCTTAAAGCCTCTCTCTGCTTTTGAATTCTCTCCATATTTACCCAACTGTCGTATCAACTTCACTTTGGCTTGATGACTATAAGCGTCTTCTTTGTAGCTTGCCGTCGTACTTGTTGAAATGACGTTACCCTTCTTATTTGAGCTTGTTAACTTTGGTTTTGCTCCTCCCGGGTTTCGGCACCAATAACGTGTAGCGTCTTTCCGGATACGATGGTTAGGTCGGGGTGAAGAATTAAGTCGAGAACTTGTGTTTAAAATTTAATTGCCGCGATGGCATTTATTAATGTTAGGAACAACTAAACTCATTAAGAGTCGCGTACATTATTGAAAACTAACTAACATTTATATAAAGGTTAAAAGCGCGAGAGCTGAGACTACAACCGTATTATAATGCAACTGACTGGATCTACTGAAATTTACAACATTACACTGGTTTTTATACAAAATTCTAAAAGCTTAAAAAACTATCATTAGGTCAAAATAATACTTTAAAGTCTAATATTCGTCTACAGTTTTTTAGCTGCAACACAGCCATTCCTGGTTTCTATTATGATCTCGTATAAAAGAGTTGAGTGGGACAATTGGGTGTCCAGACCCCCCAACTATAATGACACTTTCCTAAATCCCCTTTAGCGCTATTAAGAGGTTTCCCGCCATATTTCAACAGACGCTGAGAAAAGTGGCGGGAAAAATTCTTTAACCAATTAATGTAAGATTATTAAACCCCTCGACAATTGAAATTGAGCTTTTTTTCCGCTTGGTATTGGGTATGTGGAGGACGCAAACACCTTAGAATGGACTTCAACGTTACCAGTCCTGCACGAAATTTGGTCAGTTTGAACCATATCTTAATTCACGCCTTTGTTGTTCACAAACCCATCTATGTTCCGTCTAAAGATAACATGGGTCTTTTGAAAATGGTTTTGGGCCTCTGAAATATTCTTCTCGGTTTAATTGCAGACCACTATGACAACTTAGGAAGTAAAATAAAACCCTTCCCCCTTCTCCGGAAGTAATTTAGCTATAGGTAAATAGATATTTTTTCCTTTCACAAAACATATTTAACTGAATAAGTACTATAACAGGACCAGGATTCCAGCATTGCCATATCTGGAATTGTAGAAAACTATTGTTGGTTTTATGCCTCTGATTTCTTTCAATATGTCCCGACGCCAATTCTTTTCCCCCGCCTTTTTCCGCGATAGTGAAAGTTGGTGAACCCATAAATTAATATCCGCTATATTCATTTATTTATTTACCAAAATAGGACCCGTTTAAAAAAACGTTGCTAAACAACAACAGATGTTTGCAAATTGACAAACGTTAGGTTTAAGAAAAAGAAAACCCCTTCTTCTCTTTTAAGAAAAATGGTGATAATTTTTTTCAGGATGTTCTAAACCAAAGTCAGTTCAAATCACTTCATCTCTGAGTAGACAACATTAAATAAATAAATAAAAAAAGAAAAGATACCGTCAGACACGGGGAGTACCAAGCACTGTGGTCAAAATGGTTCTGTTTACGGGTTTTTCCAAGGAAACTGACCCCAGGAGCAAGAGCAAATGTTTTTTGGGGTTCCAATAGTATACTTGATGGTGCTTCCTTATTACACTTGGAAAGAGGGCTTTCCCCCCTGAAAAGCGGGGGTGTAGACAGCTGGGGTACAGCGACCGATGCCTTTATGACCCAATAAATCAAGAACCCCCGTGTTATCCAGATATAACCCCCTAAAATCTCTCCCCCAGAAGGAAGAAAAAAAAGCCAGATTTTTATTTAGAAGCCCCCATGACTCTCTCTATCTTTTGCTTGGATACAACTGTACACAACAAAATATGGAATTGAATATGGTATGGTATGGTTTGTAAAGGGAAGTTAGGCCTAACGTAGTATTATTTTGTTTGTCACATAGCCCGATTTAAGTACAAGCTTTCTTTTTTAGCCATATCGTAGTATACGATAGGCTCTTAGTTTGACCCGAGCCGTAGTAGTAACAGTGGCCGGAGTTTTCGCTATCGTTATCATTATATTTTAGCTTAAAAGGAACTTTATGAAATGAAAAGAATGTTTATTGTACATGA
Source organism: Phalangium opilio (assembly GCA_019434445.1). NCBI lineage: Eukaryota > Metazoa > Arthropoda > Arachnida > Opiliones > Phalangiidae > Phalangium > Phalangium opilio. The sequence continues at coordinate 64,210 of JAEQBA010002109.1, forward strand.
AAAAAGTCATTTACAGACTCACGTGAACATGCACATTGTGTACAACGAAAGAACAACAATCAAGTTTAAGTATATACAAGACAAAGAGTATACTATGGATAAGCTGGTACTATGTTATTTTATACATGTGCTAAGGGTTAACGGATGTCAGTTAATGTAATTGCGAATATATCTAGATTAAAACGTAGGAAATTGCATGATCTTTGCATGCGATTAATAGGATTAAGGCTGGAGCCATTTACATAAAATGTATTTGGATTATTTCGGTAAATACGAGGCACGTTTATATTTAAGTTTCCCAATAAAGCAGGAAGAGGGATTATATTGTTAAGGAGTTTAAAGACAAATTTAAAGTCAATAGTTTTACAAAAATGCTCAATGGTAGGTAACTTAAGTATTAATAATAAAGGTTCATAGTGGTACTCCTCGTCGCGCAAAAAACTGTATGAGCAGTATTGCACAAACTTACGTTGTACACCTTCAATCCTATCCCGAAGATATTGGGCACAGCCTCCCCACGCAACCCAGCCAAAAACAAGACGAGATCGAACTAGGCTTAAGTATAACAAGCGAAAATGTTTAATGGATTTAAATTTTCTCGTCAATTTGAACGCTACCGCTAGGGTGCGCCGGCAGCGATTAACGCAGTCATGGATGTGATCCTGGAACAACAAACGGCTATCGAATGTGGTTTCAAGATCCTTCATGATGCTTTTTCGCGTGATGACCATCGATTCTATGTGGTAAGCCGACCGGATAGCCCTGCCATAACGTCTTGTAAAACTGACGTGTACAGATTTGGCGGGGTTGATGGGTAGATTACTAATTTCGCACCAATTTGCTAATGACTTAAGATCCTGCTGCAATAAAATAGTGTCACTAATGGTATTAATTACTTTACAGATCTTGTTATCGTCGGCAAATTGAAAAATATGAGAATGTCGGATTTTAAATTGCAGATCGTAAATATATATGTTAAAGAGTAAGGGTCCCAGTGATGAGCCCTGGGGAACTCCGCATCTCATAGGATAGGTGACAGTAGTGAGTTTACCGTTACATTTAATGATATTCGATCGCGACAGTAAATAATCTTTAAGCCAGAGTAACATATCGCCGTTGATGCCTAGCAGCCGAAGTTTCAACACCAAAACACTATGTGACACCCGATCGAACGCCTTCGCAAGATCGAGATAGACTACGTCCACCTGACCCTGGGACGCCACCTGTGGGGCAACTAAATCCATAAGGGAAGCGAGGTTGGTGTCAACACTCTTCCCTGGCATGAAGCCATGCTGGCATGCATTGGGAAAAGAGTTGAACCACCTTTGTATGCGGTGATGCATAAGTATGTCAAAGATCTTAGCTAAAGCACATAATAGTGATATTGGGCGATAATTTTTATAATCCGTGGAAGAGCCCGATTTGAATATCGGAACCACTACAGCAGTTTTCCAGCCAGTAGGGAAGCAATGCGTCTTTAACGAGAGATCGAAGGTATGAACTAAAAGAGGCACAATGATATCCCGGCATCCTTTAAGTATGAAGGCAGGGATACCATCGATCCCCGTGGAAAACTTAGTTGGCAGCTGTTTTAGAGCCTGGATGATTTCCGAGGGCAAAATATCCGCGTTGTCATAATGGATGGGCTCTATTTCCGGGACAAGAAAGCTAAAAGTGTCACTTTGAATCGACTTGTCCACGGATACTCCTGCAAAGTGCGTGGCAAATGTTGGAGCTATGGTTCCAGGGTCAGATTCTAGTGTAGAGCCTATTTTGAGTGAAATGGTTTTATGACCCTCTTTAAGATTACTGTTTACATGGTCCCAAAACTTTTTCGGGTGAGATAATGCATCCCTACAAACAGATTGCGCCTTGAGGTTAGCATCCCTGGCAGTCAAGCGTTTCACTATGGCCCTGTACTTGCGAAACTCAATGGCATCCTGTAAGGCTCCGGAGCGTTTCTTTTTTTTAAAGAAATATTTTTTCTTAGCTAGTGCTTTTTTAAGGTCGTGCGAATACCATAATGGAAACTTAGGGCAGCTGCGGTTAACACGCTTTGGAATGGATTTGTCCATTGCCTTAGTGATGCTGGCGGTCAAGAAGTCAACACAGTGATTTACGTCATGAGATTCAAAAAGTCTCGTCCAATTCACATCTCTCAATGTAGAATATAACAAGTTATAATCACCCTGTCTAAAGTCATAGACCGGGTCGTTAGGTGTTGAAGCGGGGGCGAAGGTAGGAGCAACAAGCACACAAAACGGGGGATGATAAGCATCAACGTCGACAAAAGGATCCTTAAGATCTACAATTTCCAAACCATTAATGTTAGTAAGACATAAGTCAAGCAAGTTAAGATTCGATTTACGTTTGTTAAGTTGGTATAAATTTAGATTGTAGCAAATATCGAAAATGTGGGAGGCTTTTAATTTAATAGGGTTGGTGCAGCCTTGAGCACTGAAAATTTCCCAATTAACACCAGGGAAGTTAAAGTCGCCAAGCAACAAAATCTCATGATCGGTGTTGGCCAACTCCTTCAAAAGACAATTCGAGAAAGCTCTGTATTGAGAATCATCATTTGATGGACGGAAGTACCCGTTGCCTAAGATAAGGGAATTGGTGTTGTTGTTTAGTTTAATTTCTACAAATACGCATTCTTGTGATCCTTCAAGGTCACTGCGACGGCAAGAAGAGAAACATTTTCGAATTGCAATTAAGGCTCCACCTCCCCTAACATTTTTATAAAGTGGGTCCGGCCTATCGGCTCGGTATACATTATACGTTGAAGGGAAATAATCGTTTGTAAAGTGAGTCTTATTAAGCCACGTTTTCGTTAAGCAGATAACGTCTAGATCTAGAGCAACAAAATTTTTAAAAAAGTCATCAGATTTAGTTCGTAGGCCTCTAACATTTTGATAGGCAATATTAAGTTCGTTCATTGTTCGTCAGAAGAATCCTCGGCCGTCTGAGTGCGATCAATTTGTTTCCCCTTCTCGGAAGGATGTAGATGGGCATCACGTGGAATACCGTTGAATTCCGTAATAAGACAGTCCGTAGGCCAAGTTAAGGGATCCGATAGCTTATCAAATTCGCTATTATCCTCACACGATACATAAAATGAGGAATGGTCTGCTCGGGGATGCTTGGTATTCAGTCTCTTGCAAATAGCCGAAGCGATCCCCGCGTCCTCGGCCAGAATAATCTTAAGCTCAGAGGAAAGTAAGGATTCCGGGAGCCGGCTGACAAATAGAGCCTTACGGGGTCCAGGACGGCGGACAACGGCCTTGAGGCGGGTGTTCGTGCCGGACCCAAGTTTCACTGGTTTAGTTTCCCGTCTGGTAGGCACGGCTGGGTCAGGTCGAGGTAGGCCAGATGGACGTTGTAGCGGTGGCCGAAACCAAGGCTGAGTGGCGGCGCCGTTCCTCAGGAGATGGCTCATCAACATGGGTGATGGTAAGGGTCTAGTACCATCGGTTGTGTCGCCTTGCAGATCATGAGAGGTGAGATTGGCGTGTTGCTGTGGTACTATTTCCAGCAAATTCCGATTTTCATTCTCCAGTTTCTGAATTTTGCCCTCCAAATTGGCAACTTTCTCCTCCAAAGTGTGAATGCGCGAAACTAAGGCTCCAACCGTGGCCTCCGTAGAATCGGCTTTTTGCCATAGGAGATCAAGAATAGAGCCCTTTTCTCTGACAAGGCTGTCAGGTTTCAACAGATGATTCAAAGCCTCGTAAATATCGCTCAGACATACCGTTTTGTCCGGGTCAATGTTGTTGGTAGCGAATGACGTATTGCGCTGCCCGGAATGAGGTGGGGAGTGAACAACCTTCGACACAGATTTGCAAGAAATACATGAGAATGTATCTCCAGAAATGCAGTCCCCATGAACTCTTGTCGTGCAATTACTGGATGCAGATCCGGAGCAATAGATAAATGGACGCTTGCCACCGAACGTATTGTTGCAACTCTCACATCTATCTTTAGAACGAGCCATTAGCACGGCATAAATTAAACAAAGAATCCAAAAACGTCGGGCAGATAACACAAAATTAAATTAATACGGTCTGGAAACAGTACACCTGATAAATCTCCGACGTTGTTACGGCGGAATAAACGACAAGAACTCGCGCGGCGTAAACCGCCGTCAGCCGTGACGGAAATCACTCGAAAAACGTAAAAATAAAGGTAAATACTGTAATTAAAGCTTAAATACCGTGAGAGGAAGTGTTTATACGTCGAAGAAAACCAAAAACCGCGACAAAATCGCACGAAAAATCAACAAACTAGCGCAAAAACCGGAACCGCAATGACACAGCCAGCCGACTAGACTCGCGTCGTCTGCTTATATTACCACAACCCACCCATAGAGGTTACTGGGCTCGGTTAGAGATTTAATTTTAATTAAAATTTTTTCAGGTCAGAACCCGGGAATCGAACCCGGGTCGCTGGCGTAGTAGACAGCCATTCTACCAATGAACCATAGAGACTTGATAGAAGCCTCGAGTTTTTTATTATTTATTCTTATCTCTAAAATGTCGGGGTGATGTGGGGAGGGGTACCTCTTAATCTGTGGGGTCGGAAACTTTTGAATTTTTATCTGTGGGGTCGGATACTTATGAATTTTTATGTTTGGGGTTTTTATATTTATTTTCTTTTTATGTATGTGCTAATTAAATATATAACGATTTTCCCCGTTTCCTACCGCGCTCCTCATGTGTTTCGTTCTCGTTCGGTAGCTATCGTCATCTATGTTATGTTTGACTGGAACGTTTTGGCGGTTAATTCAAATGTGGGTTTTGATAGAGCTAACATAGTGTTAAATGAGCGTTATGCGTTTGATCATTTTAGCATTGCTAAAGGTAATTCGAGGGGATAATCACTAAAATGCGTATTCACTATAACTAAACTTTCTCTTTCAAAAGTTTCTGGGCATAAGCTAGTCCTTGTTTGAAATTTATAAGATTCGATAAGTTTGCATCGGCATAAGTCTATGTTGTAAACTCATCGAGGGGATTATCACTAAAAACTATCTGTTCTTCGATTCGCCGGAATAATAGAATTACAGCATAAGTAAATTTATACGGTTATAATTTAATCACTGTTTAGCGTAGGGAATCGAGGGGCTATTCACTCTGATTTTATGCACGGTAAATCATTTTTGCATTGAAAAAGATAGCGCTATTCATTCATTAGGGTAAGGTATAGAGGGGTTATCCACTCATTAGGGTAGGGTATAGAGGGGCTATTCACTCGTACGATATGGCTACTATTACGAGCCCTTGGGCCGTCTTGTTTTTCTTCTTTCAGGATATTAAAAGTGACTAATACCGCCTAGATTTATTGCCTTTGGCTTCTGTACGCGTGTGTGTTTGTGTGTGAGTTATATTATTCTGCCAATTCAATTGCATGGAAACCGTTAGGATAAAAATGCGCAAACTTTAATTTGCATAAACCATTTAGGGGATTTTTTAAAAGGGGTAAACTTCCACGCTAAACTAAACTTTCTCCCTATTGGTTAAGCCTAATTTAAACTTTCTCCCTATTGGTTAAGCCTAATTTAAACTTTCTCCCTATTGGTTAAGCCTAATTTAAACTTTCTCCCTATTGGTTAAGCCTAATTTAAACTTTCTCTCTGCTAAAAAAGCCTAATGTAAACTTTCTCTCTGCTAAAAAAGCCTAATGTAAACTTTCTCTCTGCTAAAAAAGCCTAATTTAAACTTTCTCCCTAATTGTTAAGCCTAATTCAACATTTCTTCCTGTTAAATAAGCCTAATTCAAACTTTTTCCTGTTAAATAAGCCTAATTCAAACTTTTTCCTGTTAAATAAGCCTAATTCAAACTTTTTCCTGTTAAATAAGCCTAATTAAACCTCTTTATTATTTAACCCTAATTCAAATTTTATCTTTGTTACTTCTAACTCTTTCATTACATTAGTTAAGCCTAATTCATACTTAATCTCTACATCAATTAAGCCTAATTCTACCTTTCTCTCTATATCAATTAAGCCTGATTCTAACTTTCTCTCTCGTCAGTTAAGCCTAATTCGTACTTCCTTAAACTTGAAAATTAAATTTCCCCTCATATTTTGCCCTTCATATTGCAATTTTCCAACTGGAAACATATTTCACAATTCGATCAATTCACGGTCGACTAAACAAAATGTACCTGAAATATGGGCCAATACAACTAAATAGCGATCTTTCCTCGTACAAATTCTCAGCCATTATACGCGTCTAACGATATTCATTCATATAAATGTCTCCATTGATAAAAATGTCTCTCTCCCTAGGACAGGGAGTGAGCTCATTGTTACAGCATCATATTTACCTGTCAACGCTAAGCCTACTTCCTTGGAGCGCAGGGGGATAATAAAGTCATATTTCCGAAGGACTTTATTCAATAGTTGGTTACGTAAAAAAGAGGATAGGTTCTATCTCCCCTCTAAGGGAAAGTTTCCTCTCATTTTTCCCATTCAAGCATGAGAGACTGGGCCTAGCGAGTAAATACAACTCAAAATTCCGGAAGAGAACCTGTGTGTCCCATATATAATCAATTGAAAAATTGCTTTTTACAACAAACGCCATAACTACACTTCTAGATAAGATAATTTTAAACGGATTTCACCAGTAGATAGTAGACATTCGGTAGATCATTCCCTGAAAGTTTCATAAGCCTAGCTTTAAAATAAATAAATTAAAATTAAGTTTAAACTTCAATTCCAAATTTTGTTGGGTCTGATCGACCAACTTTAAAAGGTTGCCTATCTTTAACTCGACATAACTTTACTTCTAGATATGATAATTTGAAACGGATTTCACCAGTAGATAGTAGACATTCAGTAGATCATTCCCTGAAAGTTTCATAAGCCTAACTTTAAAAGAAATCACTTACAATTAAGTTTAAACTTAAA
>JAEQBA010002109.1:72232-210584 GCA_019434445.1 Phalangium opilio
AAGGCTCGCACTGCCCTATATACAGGGTGTTTCTGATAAGTCTGCCATAAATCAAGGGGCGTGTTCTTTGGGTCAAACTGAGTGGAAAGTGTCAAAGAACATGGGGTGTACAAGAATTTGCAACGAAGATATGGCCCCCCAAACATTGGCCCCTAAAACAAGAAAATATTCGAAAATGTAGACTAAAACAAATTCAGCCTTATCAACTTGTTTAGAAATAATGAGACAATTTCAATAGTTTCCCTCTAACATCGTTATTGAACTTTCACCTGGCAGAAGTGTATTAAATGAGTAGAAGTATGCCTACTCTAGTAAAGTAAATTCAAAGTATCATGGTACCTTTCGGTTGGTATTACTTTTATTCTTAACAAGTTAACATGGACGTTACAGGTATTGTTCAAAATGTCCACCAACGGCGTTAAGACAAACATGAACCCGTCTTTCGAAAGATTCTTGGACATGTTGGAAGATTCCTGGCATGTTCCTGATTGTTTGACAACCTTCAATAATTCGTCTTCGCAAGTCTTCCTCATCACGGACTTCATTCTTGTACACGATGTCTTTGAGATGACCCCAAAGATAGAAATCGCACGGATTTAAATCCGGAGATCTGGCTGGCCACGCAACTGGTCCTCCACGCCCAATCCACCTCAAATTAAACGTAGCATTAAGATGTTCTCTAACAGCACGGCTGAAATGTGGGGGTGCCCCGTCGTGCATAAACCACATGTCACGAAGTAATGCTAACGGTATGTCCTCGAGTAGTTCAGGTAAAGTGTCTCTTAAGAACGTGAGATATGCTTCACCATTTAGTCTGGGTGGAAGAAAATGCGGACCTAGTAAATGATTACCGACAATGCCGCACCATACGTTAAAGAAAATTGCTGTTGGTGACTTCTAACACTAGTTGCGTGTGGATTTAATTGGCGCCATTCGTGGTGGTTGTGATAGTTCAGAATTCCATCCGGGAAAAATGTGCCTCGTCGGTTACTAAAAGGACCCGTGGAAATTGATTGTCCTCTACTCTGGCCAAAACCACTCGCAAAAGTCGATGCGTCTTGGATAATCTTCCGGGGTTAAGAGCTTGCACCTTTTGAATATGATACGGGTGAAACTGATGTCCGCGGAGAATTCGCCAGACCAAAACGTGATTAACATGTAATTGTCGTCCAACTTGTCTGGTACTTGTCGAGGGGTCCTCATCGAACGTGGCAAGGACGTCTTCCTCGATTTCCTCCATGTCTTCTGGAATGTCTCGCTCTCGAACGTTGTTGGGTTGTACTTGTCCGATGTCCCTCAATTCATTCTTGTACACGATGTCAAAAAAAATCTTTGAGATGACCCCAAAGACTTTTTAGCAAACCACCGTTTATTGTTTACGTTTGTGAATAAAAAAAATGCTGACAGTCATGACGCAAACGTAAAAACTAAACGGTGGTTTGCTATAAAGTAACGCGATGTTGTTGATAACGTCACAGTATCACTTCGAACGAACGTGTGGTAGTACAGTATGGCGTATACCAATGCAGAATATGCAGACATGCATCTCATGTATGGACTGGCGCAGGGCAATTCAGTGGAAGCACAGCGGCGATACCAGGAACAATTTCCGCAACGACGCATACCAAATCGTCGTACGTTCGAGGCTGTTGACAGGCGCTTGAGGGACATCGGACAAGTACAACCCAACAACGTTCGAGAGCGAGACATTCCAGAAGACATGGAGGAAATCGAGGAAGACGTCCTTGCCATGTTCGATGAGGACCCCTCGACAAGTACCAGACAAGTTGGACGACAATTACATGTTAATCACGTTTTGGTCTGGCGAATTCTCCGCGGACATCAGTTTCACCCGTATCATATTCAAAGGTGCAAGCTCTTAACCCGGCAGATTATCCAAGACGCATTGACTTTTGCGAGTGGTTTTTGGCCAGAGTAGAGGACAATCAATTTCCACGGGTCCTTTTAGTAACCGACGAGGCACATTTTCCCGGGATGGAATTCTGAACTATCACAACCACCACGAATGGCGCCAATTAAACCCACACGCAACTAGTGTTAGAAGTCACCAACAGCAATTTTCTTTAAACGTATGGTGTGGCATTGTCGGTAATCATTTACTAGGTCCGCATTTTCTTCCACCCAGACCAAATGGTGAAGCATATCTCACGTTCTTAAGAGACACTTTACCTGTACTACTCGAGGACATACCGTTAGCATTACTTCGTGACATGTGGTTTATGCACGACGGGGCACCCCCACATTTCAGCCGTGCTGTTAGAGAACATCTTAATGCTACGTTTAATTTGAGGTGGATTGGGCGTGGAGGACCAGTTGCGTGGCCAGCCAGATCTCCGGATTTAAATCCGTGCGATTTCTATCTTTGGGGTCATCTCAAAGACATCGTGTACAAGAATGAAGTCCGTGATGAGGAAGACTTGCGAAGACGAATTATTGAAGGTTGTCAAACAATCAGGAACATGCCAGGAATCTTCCAACATGTCCAAGAATCTTTCGAAAGACGGGTTCATGTTTGTCTTAACGCCGTTGGTGGACATTTTGAACAATACCTGTAACGTCCATGTTAACTTGTTAAGAATAAAAGTAATACCAACCGAAAGGTACCATGATACTTTGAATTTACTTTACTAGAGTAGGCATACTTCTACTCATTTAATACACTTCTGCCAGGTGAAAGTTCAATAACGATGTTAGAGGGAAACTATTGAAATTGTCTCATTATTTCTAAACAAGTTGATAAGGCTGAATTTGTTTTAGTCTACATATTCGAATATTTTTTGTTTTAGGGGCCAATGTTTGGGGGCCATATCTTCGTTGCAAATTCTTGTACACCCCATGTTCTTTGACACTTTCCACTCAGTTTGACCCAAAGAACACGCCCCTTGATTTATGGCAGACTTATCAGAAACACCCTGTATAATGCATTATATATCAAAAATCTTAGTTACGACACCTTACCAAGTTTACTATTATTCAACCAAAAGAAAAATTATGAAAAAGCGTTAAACAGAAAATTTTATTTATCACAAATTTCAAGTAAACAGGTAGACATCAAAAATACAAAGCTATTGCTACTGCGTTATACGAAAACTTAAGGAATGGTATTATTTCCTCCTAAAGCAAAAAACATGAAAAACCGTTGGATCAAGGGTCCCCACAAAGGATGTGAAAATCCAAAATTAGACACAAAATGGAGTAAATTATAATTTTCAATTAAAAAGTATATATTAAAAATTTTAGATACGACACCTTACGAAGTTTACTATTCACCAGAAAAATAGTGTAAAATGGGTGATATTAAAATTACAATTCAACAGGGATATATCGAAAATTGATTTTATTAGAGAGTATATACTGCCGTATACGCCAGTAAATATACGCCAGTTCGCTGACGTATATTCACTGGCGTATACGGCAGTGGGTGTGGCGGATGGGAGGGGGGGTTCATTGTTCCCCTCTTTTTATTCTTCTCTCTAGGCGGTGGCAGTCTGCAGGCAGGGGAGGGGCGCATTGCTATGGGGGGGGGAATTGATAACGTCACGTATCACGTGATGGTGTTGGCGGGAATTTTGAACTTATTTTATAGTGTATTGGTATGACGTCACGTAATTTATTGGTGTTGAAGGCGCACAGTGTCCATAGTGGTATTATTTCGGTGTATTTTTAGGATATTGTGTCTATTTAAGATATAATTTACGGGTAATTCTATAGGTTCATTATGCCCTTGCTACACCCAACCTTCCCGCAATGTTATTCTTTGTTTGATTTTGAGGTCTCTGCATGTATGCTTATGCTTATGTTATCCTAAAGAACTAGTTTTGATTGAGATAAGGTTTACGTAGTTTATTGAAAATTAAGCTACGGCTCGGTTCTACGGTGCTCATGTTTTGTATTGTTATTATTTGGTGTATCTTTAGGGTATTGTGTTCATTTAGGGCATGATTTATATAGGTTCAGTAGGCCCTTTCTACACATACCCGTCTAGTACTGTTATTCTTTGTATGATTTCGAGGTCCCTCCATGTATGCTTATGTCATACTAAAGAACTAGTTTTAATTGAAATATGTTTACATTGCAAAAGGGTACAAATTAAGTTACGACGCGGTACTACAGTAGGGTGTTATAGTTAGTAAACGAAATACAGGGTTAAAACAATAATACAATTTAATACCATAAACGTGGTATTACGGGCGTTTTGCACAATTTAGTAGTTGATTAGAAGCTAAAATGAAGCAGTACTGCTAAAACATCATAAATAAAATTTGATTCACATTAGTTTTAATACGAATTTGGAGAATAAGTACAATTACTTGAGTTAAAACGAAATACAGGGTTAAAACAATAATACAATTTAATATCATAAAAGGGGAATTACGACATTTAGTGCACAATTTTACAGTAGATTAATAAGTATAACTACAGAGTTAGTTAAAATAAACAAGTACTACTATAAAACCTCATCAGAAAATTACACTAGTTTTGATACTATTAGGGAGAATAAGTACGATACTAAGTGACTAAAATACAAAAGCTTATGGTACTGTAGATCCTGAAAAATATAGGTTTAGGCTATTGTAAGCTTATTCTATGGTAGATCGTGGTAGGTTTATGCTAGGCTTATTCTATGGTAGATCTTGAAAGATATGCTTATGCTAGGTTATTCCATGGTAGATTTGGGTAGGTTTATGTTATATTAGATCTTGAAAGATAGGTTTATGCTAGGTTTATTCTTAGTAAATGCTGAAAAATATAGTCTTATGCTGGGTTATTCTATGGTAGATCCTGAAAAAGATAGGCTTATGCTAAGTTATTCTATGTTAGATCCTGAATGATTGATCTATGCTAGGTTATTCTACGGTAGGTCCTGAAACACAGGTTTATGCTAGGTTATTTTAGTTTTATAGGCGGAAGAATCAGAGGTTGTATTAGGTTTAGAACATTGAACACTACTGAAATACGCATGAATACTGATTAAAATACTAGCATTTATGTAATACCATCTAAAAAACACCAATTTTACCATGAACCAGTGACTTATTTGAAATTAATACCGATTTTTTATACGTATATTACTAAAATACACATGAATATTGATTAAAATACTCGCACTTATATAACACTACTTAAAAAACAACAATTTTACCATGCACAAGTGGCTTATTAGAAACTAATACTGAACTTAATACAGATAATACTAAACTACAAGGTGTTTATATAAAATACATGCAAAAGGTATAGCTGACTTCTACTAAAATATACATGAATATTGATTAAAATACTGGCATTTACTTAAAACTACCTTAAAAAACACCAATTTTACCCTGCACAAGTGGCTTATTAGAAACTGATACTGAGTTTCATACGAATAATACTAAACTACAAAGGATTTATATAAAATACATGCAAAAGTTATAGCTGAATACTGCTTAAAATACACATGAATATTGATTAAAATACTAGCATTTATATAACACCACCTAAAAAAATCACGGTGGGCCGTGTCTGAGGGGTGGGTGTTGTGTAGCGGAGGAGATACATTATTTCTTACTAACCTTTTCACCAACCTTTTAGTCCAGAATTCGGAATTGAAATTACTCTTTAAAGCTTCCAAAATCCTCTTTCACCCAACCACCAGGTGTAAGTTGTATGACATTAAGGGGGAGGAGGTGGGGTCGAACTTGGTTCATAACAAAAGATTTTATCCCAATCTGTTTTACTTGTACGTAAACACGTTCAGACGTGTCTTAATGGCTTTGGGGGCATGGTCGAACCAGTTGTATTGTTATCATTAGAATTTATTTTGTCCTTTCTTTAATTGGACCACCCATCAGGTTTTATGACATTACAAGGGGGGCGAGGGTGAACCTTTATCCCCATCTGTTTTTTATTTATAAGTAAACACGTTTAGACGTATCTTAAGGGCTTTGGGGTGGTGGTCGTACCATTTGTATTGAATCAATGGAATTTATATTTGGAGTGATTTATAACTCACACAAATGTGTTATGTCCAAGTTTATGTCATTGAGCGCGGCGGTGACACATCCTACAATGGGGTTCAAACATTTAATTGATTACAGGTGGTTGCCCTGAGGGCATTAAACGGACAAGTCTCAACAAGTTTAAGATGTTTCCGTTGCGTTAACAGAAAGGCAATAGATCATTAAATCGAAACATTAACCTAATACGTACTATATTTATCAAAATTATCGGCAACGTAATCAAAAATCTGTGGAAAACGTAAAACGGTAATGAAAGAAGCATCATTCATAACTCATTTCGTGTTAGAAGTAAAAAACAATCGAAACGTTTTTGATCAACTACCTTACAATTGACCGATACCAAAACGATCATTTCAAATTCCTAAAATCCCATAGGAATACATGGGGAAATGAATAATCCACCGAAACGAAAACAGTCATGTACATTGCATTTTAGCAACACGAAACGAGTCATTTGAAAAAATATTTCAATTGTTAAAAACGTTTTGATAAATTTTAGCTAAATTTATCAAAATTACTCTATGTTTCACCAAAAACACTTTTGATTTAGCAAAATTCCACCAATTTTATTCTATTTAAATAAAAATTTATTACCTCTTGACCCCCCCTCTTAGCAGAAACTAGTATAACAATCTTTTACTATAACAAAGACTAAGTTAATTAAGTATTTCTAGGGAAACGTCAATCAATTCGAGCACGAGTATTGTATATGTTTACAATGCCGAATCATTTACATAGTTTCACACTAGAATTTCACTGCTATTTACAATGTTCTAGGGAAAAACACAGATTCTAACTAACACCTTTAGAAAAGACATACATCCCAATATACTAAAGCAGAATATAGGACCAGCGAAAAGTTCAAAGTACAACACAGAGTGTCATTTAGCTAATGTCAGTGCATGAATCGTGGATTTCTAGCAATAGAAAGAAATATTGTACGCAACATTTTTCTATAAAAATGCTTATTTGGGTTTCCTAAATTCCCCAAAGAATTGCATAGAAAATTTGAAAAAGTACTGACTTCAGTTAATCCAACTCACTATGTTTCTTTAGTTGCCTTAAAATGAAGAAACGAGTCATTTGAAAAAGAGTTCACATGACTAAAAACGTTGCGATGATTTTCGCAATATATTTATCAAAATGATTTGATGAAAAGCATATTTTCATTTATTTCAGAATCATTAATTTCAATACATAACTAGATGGTGTTGCAGGCTTAAGGAATTTAATTTTCTATACCTCAAAACTAGCTTTACTCTTATCGTTGCAATTTATTTATTTATTTTATAAGGCTCGAGGGATAGGGTCGTGAAGCCGCTAGGGCTTGAGTACGACCCCTCTCCATGACACAAGAGTCTAGATACAATACGAGAGTATATACAAACGGGGAATATTACAAATAGAAACATACAAATGAACTAACAAAAGAGAGAAATCTTACGAAATGGTTAAGTTTAAACATTCTGTTACGTCATTAAAAATGTTCCTTAATAATACATTTGAATATCATGAAAAATACTCGTTTTTACAGCAATAGTTGCAAAATTTGACGCCTGCATTGACTATATTTAATATTGAATATGATAACACTAGCGTTAGGGTCGCTTATTCTTTAGATGTTCAGACTTTAGGGTGGTGCTTCCCTCATTTGTTGTCTGATGATCATAGATTTTTTTAGATACATTGGAATTTATTGTCCTTTCTTTAATTGAACCACCCACCTGGTTTTATGAGGGTTAGGGGGAAGAGGTCGAACTTGATCCATAACAAAAGGATTTATCCCCATCCGATTTTATTTTTACTATAAAGACGTGTTTTAATGGGTTTAGGGGCATGGTCGAACCAGTTGTATTGTTATGAATGGAATTTATTTTGTGATTTATTGCTTTGTTAGTTGGTGACTCTTCCTACCACGAAACATTTGATTCGAAGGGTTTGCCCCGAAGCCATTATCCTGACAAGTCTCTACATGTTTAAGATATTTTTGGTGCGCTAACCGAAACCAGGAAAATATATGAGTATTTTTCCAGAACTATAGACTAGGAGACTAATTTTGTTCTTTTTTTAAAGGAAATAACGCTCTTTGATCATCTTTAACGTAGCAAATAATGTAACAAAGCTATCCTAAATATCCGCCATTTTACCTTCAATCTGTCAGCTAAATTAAAAACTTTCAGTGCTTACATCTCAAGTAAACGCTGTATCAATCTAGGATTAATCAAAACATTTGTTAAAAAACAGTACATTTTTTAACCTTTTTATCGCAAACCATACAATATATTGTGATTTTCCCGCTCGATGAAGTCTCTCAAGCCGATATTAAATAGTTGGGGGTTCAACATTGTTAACAAGTTGGGTCGAGTAAAACATTTCTTGTCAGATATTTACGCCTATACAGAACTTTGATGAGATTAAGATTGATTTTGCAGAAAAATCATGCTCAAATCCTTTTGTTTCTCACAAAGTCTTTAATCTTTTTAGTGGGATTAACATGTCTATTCAATTAGGGTTTACAAATAAACGTTAGAAGAAGAAACGTTGTTTTGTGCCGTTTTTATTAATGAATGATAAACTATACATGATACAAGTTTATATGCGCTAATATTTTTTAAATTCGGTGCTTTAAATCTTTAAGCTCTTAATAATCCCTTTTCAGACAGATCCATATTTTCATTTTGGAGCAGTAGAACTCTTTGTCCATTTAGGACCAAATTGCTCTGGGTTTAGCTTTCTTTATTTACAAACCTTTCACAATCAATTGTGTCCCTTTTAAAGGTACTACAGTCTATCACTACACTGGCCAGTAGCGAAAATTATCTTTGTACTCTGAAATAATCCCAATCAATCTCAATTAATGTACACATTTACGCCTTTTGTTATAAGAGTTTTGTATACACATCGGTGAAGAAAGGTCTTTTGTTCTAATCCATGCGAAAGACGCCTAATGTTTGCTATTCGACTTGTTTTGAGAATTTCATTCCTTTGATAAACCTTTTCATAACGAATACTAGCTCAGTAGCCACTGTCTCTTCTTTAAAATTTTAGAAATTTAGCCTCTTAAGGAATTAAATACGTTATATTTAAATGTCTAGTTGCTAGATGGTTGATGAAATATTTTATTGCCTATTCCGTAAACATGTTCAGGCAAGGGCTTTGGGGGTTGGTCGACCCATTTGTTATCATTGGAATTTACTTTTAGAGTGATTCATTGCTTTTCTAATTGAGTAGGCCTACTTCTCGCCTACACAATCATAGTATTATTCATGACGGCGAGAATATCTTGTCATAGGTTAGCATTTTTTTTTGAAAAGTGTACAATGTGAAGATAACAAAGGATATTTTCACAATTGAGAATCTCCAGAAACGCTTTACACACGATGTTTTTTATTTATTACCCCAATAAGTATTGTCCCTTATTTGCGGTTGTCTGATAAGCAATAAATCAGGCTATTGTTAAACGATTGAATAATGCGGTCGTGTCCTATTAAGAAATTTCGTTAGCTTAAGGTAGCACTTTTTTTTGAAAAATTTACAATGGTTTTTATGACTTATTAGAGAAATTCAGAACGTAATTATTTAACAGACATGAAGATAACAAAGGATATTGTCACAATTGAGAATCACTAGAAACTTTTTACGCCTCATGTTTTTTATTTATTACCCCAATAAAATTGTCTCTTTTTTGCAGTGTTTATAACAAAATTCTATTTATAGACCACTCCTTTGTTGACAATTTATTTGACATAAAGCACATCCAACGTTCTTTCGTTATAAAATCGGTAAACTGTTAACAAGCGTGTGTCAGAAATGCCTTGTGAGCAAAACATCTGGTGACTGAGGAGGCAATAAAACAGGACATTGTTAAACGATTGAGGAATGTGGGCGTGTCTATTAGAAATTTAGTATAAAACCGGTTGAGGAAATGATCAAAATATGCAGTCGATCTTCAAACTCCGGTAGATAAACATGGATCCTGAAACTCTCCTTACAACTTTGAACGAACTGACTATAAATAGACCCTGGCCGTTACGTTTAATATACGAGTTTTATTTCTTCCTATGCGCCTATCTGCGAATAGATCCGGTGTACGAACCTAAGACTCTGCCACAACTCGTAGTACATGATGATTTAAGTGCTATTCGAGCTTGCCTCGACTTACTCGATTATAAGAAAAGAGTTGCACGAGTACCAGAGGACTGTAATACCTCAGAAGAATTGGAAAACTTAAGGAATCTAATTCCTAGTCCCTTAAGAACTGAACACGTAGATCGCCTGGCGAAACGACAAGAAGAAATTGAACGTGGTATACAAGAAGCACTAATCGCCGACATCAACAGCTCGCAATATGAAAAAGAGACGGAAAAGATCAAGGACCACCCGCAGAGGAGATACTATTGAACGATACCTTAGAGAGGGAGCACGTATCTGAAGAGGCGCTTTCTGAGGATATCGACGTACAATGGGGAGGAGGAGAAACGGACCAGCCCATACCTATTGACAAAGTACCTTCTTGCGAGATAATAGGTCAAAGTGAGAGATTTTACAAACATTTTAACATGTGTGGTAGGGAGGTAGTTCTTAGAGTTACTGAAGATCCCGCCGCTAGTATTTGTACCGTAACCAAATGCATCCTTAGTAAGTACAGGCCTACAGATTACGTCCAAATTACTTTAAAGAGTGCGGCAAATATTTGTAGGTCCGAACTAGAATTCTCTTTTAGAAGATCAGATCAAGTAGACCCTAATATTCTTTTTGATCAGCTTAGTGTTATGCTATATGATGACGAAATGGAAGCATTTTTCCAAGGTCCGGTTAAAATTATTTTTAGCATTGTAAGAATGCCAAGGGCAAAGGCCACCCCCCAGGCCGAGGCATTAAACCTTTTAGTATGTTTTGTAGAGACAGACGTGGTATTATACGTATAGTCAATTCGGATAACCTCTGTCTTGTCCGAGCTCTTTGTGTGGCTATAGCTCACAGAAATTACACAGAAGATACCAGGAGCAGATGACAAAGGAGTCTCGGACGCTAGCTTCCAATAAATAGAGGGCAATGGGACCCGCGTACGTCACAGCTGTAGCGGTATCGTGTGCCATAGAGGTGCTATCAGACATTATAGCAGACGATGCTTTTGGTGGATTATATCTGGCACCAAAAGTCTGCTGGGAATTTTTTTTCGTAAGAACGGACAAACGGTGGCTACTGAGGTTCGTCTTATCCGATCGAGACATAAATATACACAATATAATTACTTTATTCAAACAGCTGTAACCGTTGGTATTAAGATAAAAGATAAGACTACATTTTGTGACTTTAAACCTACTAAATAGTCAAATTAAGTCCAAACTAGCAGAGAAACTCAGGTAAGCCAAGGCTTAATTAACAATTTGTGCCCACTGGAATGATTGGGCTCCGGTTTTCAAAAGATAAAAGCAAGGTTTTAAAAGATGCCGAAACACAATGTTATGTCTTAGGGCCAAAATATTCCGTATTTCTTTTAAATTAATTGACTGCTACAAAAGGTTGGAAACGAAATCACTCTCTCAAAAAAGATCGTGAGTGATTTCTTTTCCCAACCTCTTGTAGCTTTCATTTAATTCAAGAAGAAATTTAGTAAAAATTGGCACTGAAACACATTTTAGTTTTTTTATAGTGTACATACGTTACTCGCTGGGCTTTTCATTATCAATTTTAGATTAAAAAGCCGTTGAAATCCATTTTTAAACTCTAATACTCGTTAAGCCTAGGCTAATTATAAGCAGACGATACGTATTTTTAAAGAGAGGCTCCAGACCCGATTTCCCAGATCTCCTTTCGAGACTTTGCAGCCACGCTATTGGTTGGAAAATAAAGCTTAAATTTCCTACGAGTGGTGGCACTGGCGTAATGATTTTGGTTAATAACCGTGACGTTCGCGGATCCCATTTCCCTCTACATTATGGAAGCTAGCGCCCGAGACTCCTTTGTCATCTGCTCCTGAAGATACAAAAGAAGCATTAAAAACTCATTACGAAGCTCTTTTCTAGGGAAAAGTGGGGGGATAAATCTCATAAAGAGGCTGCTTAGCTTGCAATAAGTTTCGAGCGCTTTGGACACGACATAATCTGACTTTTCTACTTCTTGGTGTTTAAAAAGGATATAGGATAATTGCTTGATATTCGCATGCGCTTCAAGTTTCGGTCTGGTGTGTCATTTTTTTTTCGTTTTAGCACTCTTGATAATTTTTTTTTGTAATAAACAACAGTTTTGGTACTTTTACAAATAGTTATCACCTCGTACCGGTTTTGTCTTAGTAAAGAAAACGGGACAATCAGTTGCTTGATATCGCAAAACAGGGGATATTATTTTAAGGAGTTTTGAATTATTTGTTACACGAGATTTTGGAAGCTCATTAATAGAATGATGGGCAATTCCGGAGCAAAACACTAAATTATTTGGCTTGGAATTGAAAAGCAAAAGGTTAAGATATTCTTTGAGTTTATTATCATCCACAACTTCTAAATTCATTAGGTTGTCAATCTTGTCCTGTTTGAATAATATTGGCAAACAAATTTTTCCACTTTCGGTGATTGTAACGCAAATCGGGTCATGTTCGTTGCTAAATATTCCAGAAACGTTTTTTGATGTAATCTATATTGCAAACTCCCCTCTAATAAGCTTTTTAATCAAAAAAAAGGCCTTCAATTAAGTAAAAGTATTTTCAATAACCATTTTAATACGAGTGGCTATTCAGAGGAAGAAACTAAAATAGCAATATTTTGAAATGGCGTATATAAGTAAAGAAAAAAACTAATCTAATCATTAATATTTCGGAAAGGGTGAGAATAAATTATGGTTAAAACTTATATAATTTCAATATTTTTGAAAAGGTAGCAACTTATTTCATTGCAAATACAAAAACAGACGCACATTTAGCCGCTCATATTTTAATAATAAATGTATTCCAAAGAAAATTCAAACCCTGTATGTCAAATTGGAGTACGTTTCTTCATTTAGAATTACAAGAGTTTTCTCAATCAGTGGTTTATTTATTGGCACGTCAGCTGTTTGAGTTGCACAGTCAGAAGTCTTGTTGGGGAAAATAGTTTGGCTTTCTTCACATTTCGATTCATAAACTCGTTTTTCCAACATAATATTACACTGTGTTTGAATAGACTTAAATTGGAGTGAAGGTTTTTGCGTAGTTTTATCCAAAGATGGTAAAATATAACACTGTGTTTTGGCATCCTTCAAAACTTTGCTTTTATCTTTCACTCCAGTGGGCACAAATTGTTCGTTTAGCCTTGGCTCACTTGGATTTTTATTTTGTTTCATTACTAGTTTGCGCGTACTTTGAGGATTTAGCAGGTTTAATATTACAAAGCGTAGTTTTATCTTTTTTCTTAATACCACTGGTTACAGCTGTTTGAAGGTAATAATTATATTGCGTCGATTTATGTCGCGAACCGATGGCATCCGCTTCAGTGGCAGCCATTATCTCGATTTTTTTAACTTTCTTTTCCCACTTCCCAGCAGCCTTTGGTGCCCGATAGAATCTCACCAAAAGCTTCGTCTGCTATTCTGTCTGATACCTATCGATACCACTACATTTTTGACTGAGGTGTGACGTACGCGGTTCCCATTGTACTATACATTATTAAAGGTAGATTTGATACTAAAATATACTATTGTTTTAACCCGGTGTCTCGTTTACAAAACAATACAATATCTGCGTAGACCTAGAACCGCATCGTAGCTTAATTGGTACCTTTTGCAATGTAAACCTTATCTCAATTAAAATTGGTTCTTTGGTATCAGACTAACATAAGCATACATAGAGAGACCTTAAAATCATACAACATTACTAGAAGGGTGGGTGTAAAAAGGGCCTACTGAACCTATATAAATCATATCCTAAATGTACACAATATCCTAAAGATACACCTAATAATAACAATACAAAACATGAGTACACCCAGAGGTGGATTAGGGGAAGTTATGAATGAGCCATAGGGCTCACTGTGGGGGCATTTTATTTACGAGAGAGAGGAAGAGGAACGGCTGGGTGGGTTAAAATTCCTCCCCTCTATCAATGGAGTAAGATTAAGGTCTCTACCTGGTGGATGTTAAGAGAAGTAACACGGGAAATTGAGTAAATGGCCTCCGAAGTTAAGCTTGAAAACTCTTCGAGACCTATTAAGAGTATTAACAGCTCCAAAAGTTATGAAGAAGTATCAACTCAATGTAATTTTTATTTAATGGTCAAACAAAATATGAGAAATAAGTCTGTAGGTTGTAACATAGATAAAAAAAAACCGACAAAAAGTAACAAAAAATCGGAAAAGATAGCTAAGCCTTTGCCACGCTTTAAATCAGTTTCAACCCAGTGCTTGATTTAAACCCCGTCAAATTATACCACCAAAGAAATCGGATGTTAAACGGAAAGGTATTTACCCTGCTTTGGAACTTAAAAAATGGGCCACCAACGCTACTCTAGTTTCAGAGGAAGTCACAAAATAGCTGAGATCATTTTTAATTGTTCTATTAACTTCTTAATAATGGGAAAGTCCGCGCCTCCCGACGATTGTTTCATTTCTAACTATAAACGACTCTTGACTGAGTAAGCCTTGTACATCATACACTAAAGCAGACGCTATTTTCAATCCGTTAGGTGGCGATATCGTTACCCTGCTATCCTCGCGAATTCTCTCTCATTTTTGGGGGGGGGGGCTTAAAAATAAAGAGTAGCTCTAAGTTCCCCCATCGCTTTTATAAAGCATTTGCCCATCCAGAAATTCGGCCTCTTTCGTAACTTCCCCTAATCCACCTCTGGTACACCTAGAACATCATCATAGTTTAGTTTTTACCTTTTGTAATGTAAACCTTTTCTCACTTAAATCTAGTTCTTTAGTATAACATAATCATACATGGAGATACCTTAAAATCTTACAAAGAACAACATTACTGGAAGGGTAGATGCAGAAAGGGTCTACTGAACCTATAGAATTACCAAGAAATCATCCACTAAATGTATACAATAGCCTAAAGATGCACCAAAATAATAACACTATGGAAGATGAATGCCTTCACCAAGTCACATGACGTCATACCAATACACTAAAAATAAATTCAAATTTCCCGCCAACAACATCACGTGACACGTGACGTTGTCAATTCCTCCCAACCCCTAACCCCTCAGGCATGATACACACTTGGCAAATAGTAATAATCAACCAGATCTCCGCCACAACTAGGGGACATGACAATGGTTATGCCCCCCACCCCTCAAGCACGGCACAACCTAGAGGAAAGACATAGATAGAAAAGGGGGGCAGCAAATGGGGTGGGGGTAAACGCCTAGGGCTCCATATATGCCGCCTTTATACGGATATCTTGTCCGTATACTGGCAGCTATACTCTCTTACCTCTATGGCTATAATTTCTACTGCCTTATTTTGGTCATTCTTGTTTTCTAAGGTTAGTTTCACGTTCCTTCTTTTGACAGCTTCTTGATCGTTATTTCCAAAACTTTTTATTGTTTGGCTTACAATTCCAACCACTGGTAAGTTTAAAGCTCGTGAAACATCTTGCCTAATGAAAGTAGCGTCGCTGCCGTCGTCTAACAAACAGCGCGCTTGCCTTTTCTTCATGGCTTCTTCCGGGTGGGGATTCCTGACTATGGCCTGTGCAGTTTTTAACAAAACGTTGCGATCGGAATATACTGAATGGACTGAAGCATTTCCACTCCCTATCGCGGCGTTTGTTGCCTTTTTTGCATGATTGTTTATACCCGCCATAACGGTATTCTTTGGTCCCTTGTTTGAGTAATTTTGGTGGCAAATGGCTCGATTGTGTTTTCCTTTGCATAACATGCAGCCTTGCAAATATGATCTGCACTCACATAGAGAATGTCCCATTCGCAGACAATTAAAACATCGCATCGATGCTTTTATCAAATCCTTTTTGTCTTTTAGAGAATGGACAGTGCAGTTCACCGACGTATGTTTATCATTTTTGCAAAAGATGCAATAACCCGCTTTCTTTGTTTGCGTAAATAGTACGGATGCTGAAGAAACAGCAGCTCCGCGTCCGTTACGCGTATAGGCATACGTGTTAGGTGTTTTTTGAAGGCAGTCAGTCTTTGCTTTTACGGGGTATTTATCTCTCTTTGACCATTTGCTCCCTGAGGAGGAGGAGGCTCCAAAAAGGTTGGTTCCCAAAATATAAGCCCTTTCTCTGCTTTCCACATCCTTTCTTAAAAAGTCTACCAGTGTTTCCGCGTTCCAATCATCGTCCGAAACGCGTAGTGATCGGCGTTTGGACAAGATAATCCACAGAATTTTGGTTAATCAGTTATTCATGAATAATAATCAGATAATTATTCGTGATGCCGACCACTAGAAACGCGTGTACGACTGTACTCTAAACGAATTTCTTCCGGAATGCTTTGCAGAATCGAGGGGGCCAAACACGTGTTTTTGGAGGCCGTGTCCATACCCAACCCTTTTAAACTCCTTAAATTTACCTCACAAATTTCTAAAAGTTGGCGTAAGGCTTTAGTATCTCTAGTTGATTTGACAGGTGTTAAGTTAATCAAATTGTTCATATGAGTTAGCATTATTAAGTCTGACCTGCCAAATCTGTTTTTTAAGTCTTTAACTATTTCATCATAAGCTTCATCTGAAGCGTTATAGTTTTTAATTGCACCTTTTGCTTCACCTTCTAGATATGAAACTAAATAATAAATTTTCTCAACCTTTGGGATAGTTTCATCATCATCCACAGCAGCTTTAAATCTGCTCCAGAAAGAGTTGAATTGAGTTATGTCCCCTCCAAATTTTGGCATGTCCATGCGGGGCAATTTGGTATTTGTTCTTCTCATGGCACTACACGACCCCGATTGGCAACCGGAAACGGAACTATGTCCCGATGCGCGATTGTTTCCAATCAGTGAAGAGTCGCGTTGCCGTTTACGGCGCGTTGCCGACCGAGTGAGCGTTATTTCATCGCGGATTTTTCTCGCGGCGATCACCTCGTTTGATGATGCCTCAACATTATCGATATAGTTTCTTATCTTTTCGTCCAATACTACGACTTCTTCCTCGCGTTGGTTCAACAAAGTCAGACTGTCTCTTTTGGAGACCAACCATGTTTCATTTGGAGACTGTCTCTTTTGGTGACCAACCATGTCTCATTTGGAGACTGTAGCTTTTGGAGACCAACCATGTCTCATTTGGAGACTATCTTTTGGAGACCAACCATATCTCATTTGGAGACCAAACATGTCTCATTTGGAGACTGTCTCTTTTGGAGACCAAACATGTCTCATTTGGAGACTGTCTCTTTTGGAGACCAACCATGTCTCTTTTGGAGACCAACCATGTCTCATTTGGAGACTGTCTGTTTTGGAGACTACCATTGCCTTCCTAAAGACTTTTAGAAAGGCTTTCAAAAAGGATACTGTCAGTAGTATTTCCAATCGTGCGTCGCTATAGTCGCCGAACTAGTAGCTATACTTAAGGCTACGAATTAAATTTACAAGTATTGCAAGTTTTAAATATCTTTATTTACTACAGAATTTTAGCTAGTCTTTTTCTGATCTGCTCTCTAGCAAAGTTCGGAGAAGAGTGATTCTTTTTGGGCATTATAGCCCATAATAGGGCTGGGAGTATCGAAGATTTTTGGTATCGATACCGGTATCGAGTATTGAGCATTGTAATCGATACCGGGTATCGGTATCGGAGAAAAAATACTCGATACCAAAAGTATCGAGTACTTTAAAAAAGCGCCACCTATATTTTATTTTGCGTATTAAATTAATATTAGTTTTGTAACTAGTTTTTATTTCTCGGGCTAGCATTTCTGCAATATTATAACATTTAATTTAAATTTATTAAATGTAATTATTAAGATAAGAAACTATCGAGTCCATCCATTGAAGAATTCAATTAAGTTAGTAAATCCCTTATAATGAATAACAAACCAAGCATAATGAAAACTGTAAAATTTTAATTCAAAAACTTTTTTTAAAACAATGTTTTTACAAAAAAGTTAGTATTTTTACCTTAAACTTTTTACATGAACATTGTTAAGATAAGTTTATCTTTTAAGTTAATTCACGAACAATTATCACCTTGTTTTTGTACTTTAGATTGAGTCTCACTTTTATGCATAGATAGGAACTCTTGAACATTTAAGTTAATATTAATGTAACTCTAAAGTTAACAATGTATATTTTTTAGTTAATTCACGAAAATTATCACTTTTTTTGTACTTCGCGTTGCATCTGACTTTTAAACAGAGATAGGAACTATTAAGATGATTAAGTTACTATTAAAGTTAACAAAACATAGTTCAATTTTTTGTTAATTCACGAAAATTATCACTTGGTTTTTGTACTTAGGATGAGTCTCACTTTTAAATATAGATAGGTCTAGGAACGTTATAGTTGTTTTTAAGTTAACAAACTAAATTTTTTAGCCAATTGACTAAAATGATCACTGGTTTTTCGTACTTAGGATTGTGTATCACTTTGATACATAGATAGGAAATAATATGAGCAAAAACTCAAAAATAAAATATGAATACTGGTTACGCCTAGGGTATACCAAAATGGCCCGCATATTCCATAAAGCTTAAATAGATAAATTAACTAAACAAGTGAATGATGATATATAAGGCTTAATTCCTTTAAGCTTACTGAGACGACTCCCTATCCTTTCGACTAAATGAGCTCAAAAATGTTAGATTTTTCAAATGCTTGCCACTTAAACTTTTGCGTTTTTCGGAAATAACATTTCCAGCTCTTGAAAATAAACGTTCAGCTGGTACGGAAGTACCCGGAATTACTAAATAATTTAAAGCTACCGCAGCTAACTCTGGGAATATTAGTTTATGCTTAGACCAAAACTTAATTGGGCATTCTGTTCTTTCTATTAATGGAAGGCTCAAATATTGTTTCAATGATGGATCAATTTCACCATCAGAGTAAGAGTGATCAAAATTAACTTTCGAACTTTTAATTAAAGTTTCATGAACACCCCAAATGCTTTGAGGTTCAGTAGTAGACGGAGGTTTACGTGCAGCTAATTGTTCTGTTTCAGTTACAAGAGTATTAATTTTCATTTTCCTGTAAATTTTTCCAAGCATTTGGGAAAAAGCCAATGGCGATTCAAAATGTGTTTTCTTAAATCTAGGGTCAAGAATTGTTGAACAAACAATTAGTTCATTTTGCTCTAGAAAACGAAAGCGCTTGGAAATTTGTTCCAATAGTTTTGCTCTTAATGAAATACCACACTCCGTTTTACAGTCTTGTTGCGAAATGGAAATTTTTAAACATCTACTTAATGGAATTAATTTTGAAAGAGTAGTATGCTTTTCTGAAGAAATCTCTGTTGTTACCTCAAATAAAGTTATCAACAAAGATTTCAGTTCTAGTAGTTCATCAAGTTCGGATGCCGAAATTATTGGCGGTGCTTGCCTACTTTTAGACAAAGCTACAACAACACTTTCGTGAAGCGTGATATAACGTTCAATCATTAAATAACAAGAATTCCAATTTATTCACGAAATCTCACGAAAGTAATTTAAATTTAATAAGAATTCATGGGGTATTTAGTTTAATCTTTCACTATGCAGATTGGTCTTAAAATTAGTAAAAGAATCAGTAAAACAATACCTTTTTTTTTGTTAACAAAAACTTAGGCAGCTGGGGCGTTACGCGATTGGTCGAAAGTGCAAATATAAAATTACGTATGAAATCTCATCAAACTAATTTCAATTTTTGAAATAATTTATTGTCTCCGCGTATTTCATTTAATATTTCACTACGTAGATTGGCCTTATAATTAGTAGAAGAATCCTTAAAATTAAAAAAAATAACTATAATTTGTCCCCTTCCATTTTAAAGATTTTAGCATAGCAATTTAAATAATTCAATTATTTATAATTTTAAAATATTAAAATTCGTGGAACGAAGCTTAACAAGTCTTTGCTATAGATTGCTTTCAGTGGAAAATCTAAATAAATAAATAAATAAATAAATAAATAAATAAACAAGTAAACAATTGTAACGTTCCTACTTAATTATTTAAAAGACGAAACTTCAACTTCACAAAGTCTGATTCAATTCTGTTCATCTCCAGAATAACATCAATATTATGAATTATTTAATAATGAAATAAAAGGCTCCGCGAGTTATATCAGAAGTAAGATGAGACTAGAAGTACTGAGCTAACCAAATTCTTCACTTGGAGAAAGTGAATATTCTTGATAACCCACCAACGGTTGGCCGGTAGCGGTTTCTGAATTTTCCCCTGCAAAACGTGAGACGCTCGCGGCGGTGACGGCCGAACTAGATTCAAGCACCCGCGTCCGTGTTCCGCGGTTTTACGTTGAGGGAAAGGGGGTAGGAAATATTTTGGAACACGACCAATTTTTTTCTCTCTAGTGTAGGCGCGATGGAAGCGGCATAAAAATAAATCCTCAAATTTGTTCAATAGTGCCAGGATTTATTACCAATGCTAGAGCTCTTTACTTCTAGTCTCATCTTACTTCTGGTTATATACCTAACGTTTGGGAAAGGGAGCTACGTTCTAACTTCTAGGTCAGCTAGCTCTAACCTTACCATGCAGGCAAAACCTGACAGCCTTAAGGCCCAAGGCTTGCAAGCAGCGCACAGCCAAGGCTCTTCTCTCCTCTTTCTCGATGCACGTGTACTTTTAAAATCCTATTGATTTTTCTCTTCAAAACTTTAAAGCATTCGAACCTGCTAGCGTTAAGGATAAGGCTAAAGGCAAAGGTAAAACTTGCCTAAGGCTTCAAAGGGGATGAGGGGGGGGTTGCAAGAAATCTCGGTTTTTAACTTCTAACCACTCCAGAAGATGGCGTCCCCACGCCCGTTCTGTATGCCTTACTTACTAGGTAATATCCTGTAATGACAAGGGATATGGGTTTAATACATAGTAAAGGTATCGGAAGGACAGTTTAACTTGTCCCCATATCGGTTTTTTTTATTTTAAAATAAAATTTATAATGTAAGGTGACTACTTAAAGGGCAAGTCTCATTTAAAGGAAAAGTTCAGGTAACATAACTGATTATAGCTTAATTAAAAGAACGGCTGCTTTTTCTAAATATAAAAGGAATTAAATATTATAAATTTAAAATAAATGTATCTCTTATTACAATATGATAATTAGTAGATTTAATTAGTCTTAAAAATAATAGAGGACTACTGCCTCGCCATCCGCCATTGGTTTAGTGCAGGCGTCTGCTAGCCAGAACCATGACCTTACCCCTTACCTCTCTCAGCCTGTGAGAATTCAACCAATCCCATAGGGGTAGGTGGTTTAGTTTAGTGGCGTCTGCTAAATCGAACCACTTGCCCCTTATCTCTCTCAGCCTGCGAGAATTCAACCAAGGGGTTAGAGGGTTTCGATTTAGCAGACGCCACTATATCAATGGCGGATGGCGCAATAGTCCTTGATTATTTTTAATTCTAATTAAATGTACTAATTATCATATTGTAATAAGAGATAATTTATTTTAATTTTAATATTTCATTCCTTTTATATTTAGAAAAAGCGGCCGTTCTTTAAATTAAGGTATAATCAGTTACGTCACTGAACTTTCACTTTAAATGAGACTTGCCCTTTAACTTACACCAGGAAAATGAACTTATTCTACCCATCAATTGAACAGTGAAAGGTTGAAAGCCTCCTGGTGTTGAAAACTCGCACTTTGTAAAACCTTAGTACCTTTGCCCTTGAAAGTTGAATGCTTGCTTGTCTGTCGCTGCTTAATTAACGTGGCTGTCTTAACTCCTGATGTAGAGGCCTGTTAGTTATCAAATTTTTTAGGGCCTCTGAACTTCTGAAGACAGTTGTTGTTGTTGTTGTAAAGTGAATGATCCATTAGTTGTAGTAGGAAGTCTGTGACATTACCAGGGAAAGATTTAATTTTAGAAGTAGGAATGGAGAACGGTTAGTATTTACTTCAGTTATTCCGACTCATAGCCCACCCAGTATAGAGCCCCTCCCTCCAACACATAATGTAACGAAACGTTTAAATTATCTTTTTGGTTCACTCACTTAAACTAGGTTTTGATGACGCTGCTGATGGGGACGGCGAAAAATACCCGTAATTCCTTTTTACCTCTGTCGCTATGACCCACCGCCTCTTCCTTCATACCCCCCCTCCGTCCCGTGGAAAGGGTCCGGGACTTTGACGCGCGCCCAGATATTACTCTGTTCTCCATTCCTACTTCAAAAATTAAATCTATCCCTGCTATTTATAATGAATCTTAAATGCCAAAATATTTGATAAACCGTCCATAACAACCGGCTGGCTCTAACTATTAAAACATCAGTATACCGACGACAAAGGCTTAGCATTGTTAGTTCGATGAAGCGTTGAAAAACCTTTCCACAAAAGGTATCTTTCGTTTTCAATTTGACATTATTCCATAGCTAAGCCTAAAACCGATACATACCCGCCTTAATATTAAGTACAAACTCACCATGAAAACTAGAAAAGGTAAACCCATTTCTCTCTGCTAAACACAACTTGGGTTAGGGTTAGAGAGAGAGAGAAAGAGAGAGAGAGAAATGCAACAGAACAGAGAGGGAAGACCCCCTGGCAAGGCTTAACCGACAAATGCCTTTTTCACGCCTCAATGACCTTATCGTGATAAGAGTTCATAGCGTAAAGGACGTATATTTACGAGTCGGACTTGTACAGGGTGATAGGACCAAAGTTCATGGGTTACATGGTTCTATAGTCTGCTACCACGAACGCTCTCGTGACGTCACACCCTCCTATCTTTTTACCTCATATTTGGCGACCATATGGAGCTATCTCAGAAACCTTAGTGTGACGTCACCCTTCTATTTCTCCATAAAACGAAAGCGGTACCAACATGGCCGCCCAATACCAAAGCTAAGCCCGTGACGTTCACCTAGACACTGATGTCACAACTGAGATAGCTTCATTGGAAGCCGTCAGTCGTCAGCTCAGGCCATACAATTTAGACTATAGGGTCTTTGCGCGTGACGTCAAGTTACCTACCCCCTTTCCTCTCCCCTTGCCGCTCTGGCCACGTTAGGACGCCATGTTGACATCCCCTCAAAACCGGTTTTCGCCCCCTATTTCTTGTCCCTTTTTACTCTCGCGCAAACACCCTATAGAGTGGTACTGAGAGGGGTGGAGCAACGTCAATATTGGGGGTCTAAATTGTATGGCTTAAGCTGACGACTTCCAATATGGTCGCTAAAAATCGAGGCAAGAGATAGGAGGGCGTGACGTCTTCGTAGCTCCTCCCCTCTCAGGAAGAGTTGACAAGGGACGCATGCACCCCCTAACACAAGTTATCATGAATCAACATTGGAGAAGTGTTTATGATTGGATGACCCCTTAAATTTAATAAGTAAGAAACTGAACAGACAATAATTGCGTAAGGGGGTCATCCAGTCATAAACACGAGTTCCAATGTTCATCAGTAACTTATGTGTTAGGGGGTGCATGCACTTCCCTTGTGGGGGGGGGCTCAATCAAAATCTAAGGACTGGTCATAGAAGTTACATAACACATTTCATCGATTCACTCAAAATTCAGTTGATTTCCCATAGAACCACCCACGCATCCCACTCATGTACAGTACTTCGGTCCTATAATTACCCACCACCCCTTTTTGGAACACAACACCCTGACAATTGAAAGATACCTGATATTTCCTTGAAAAGGGTTTACTTTCGCCTTATGATTTTTCTTATCATAAAAAAAGAAGGCGAATAGGAATACATTTGTTTTGTTCTTCTCACATCACGACACGCAATCTCCTTACGCTATTTGCGCAACGTTTTCTTGCGGTTATTGCTTTATTTTTGCCATTCATTTTTTTGTTATTCCTGAATCATGCACAGGGTGAGAAATAAGGCGGTGGCACTGGGCAAGTGATCAGTTTAAAAATTGCCTTGACCAGTTTATTTATTAAATGCCTGGGGGTCTAGTGGTCACCGTGACCACTTTTTAAATTGCCCTTCTTTAGTAAAAAATAAATTCCCGGGGCACTGTACCATGGAGTAGTTTTGATGTATATACAATAAAAGTTTACTTGTAGAAGCCTAACACAACAACCAGGGGGGCCGCCTAATAAAACACGCGCGATGATAACAAAAATACGCGTGTGGCGTCTCTGGTCCTGAGGTTTGGTCCCTTGACACTTTCATCCAATGACATTGGCATATCACACTCTATTCAAACTACGCGAAGACGTTGGCTAAATTTGCATTGGACTTCTGTTCGAAAGTGGATAATAGATATTCTGAAATTTAACCGTAAGATAGAAATGATACTGATAAAAGTGAATTTTTCCCAATGGGTTTTGACTAAAATTGTCTAAAAGCATCCTCGAAACGTCGTGATATTCCAAATTTTAGGTTATTATAGTATCCAATCACGATTGAAATCAAATGGTTATATTTTGGTAATCCACATCCGTTACGTTACAGGACCAACTACTGCTAGTATATTTTTCATTTCACAACACTTTCAAACATCTTTTTCTCATTTAACCACACTTTCAACCACTTTATTGGTCATTTAACAATATTTTCAACCTTGTTGTAGTCATTTAACGAAACTTCCAAATGCTTTAAAGTCATTCTAACCATTTTTCTCATTTATCAAAACTGTCAACAACTTTTTAGTCATTTACTAGCACTTGCAACTTATTCTTTACTCATGTAACAACACTTGCAACCATATTTTATTGAAAAAGCAGATCTTCCTATTAAAATTAGTTATTTAACAGCAATTTTCAATGGAACATTTTTCGTCTAACCGTTCTTTTTAATGAAATCATGCACTTTTTATTCATTTAACAATACTTTCAACCAAATTTTATTGAAAAAGCAGAACTTCATATTTAAATTTGTTATTTAAGAGCAGTTTTCAATGAAACATTTCTCGTCTAACCGTTTTTTTTTATGAAATTTAGTATTTGAAAACGTTTCAACCATATAATTTTGATAGAAATTTTTAATGTTTAGACATTGGAGGCCAGACATATGTAAAGAAAATCCAATAAATAATTAGAGGCCCTATTGGGTATGATATTGTGTGGTGATGGTCATATATATGCACACGTATATTTCTTATCTTTAAAGTTAGACTTATGCATATATAACAGCCGTCCATCTCCGTCGACTTCATCAGCATTGGGGCACCTACACCATTTAAATTAGTGATGTTTCGGTGAACGATGCCCACCAAAAAGAGACATTTTCACCCCCTATAGAAAATATTTGATCAAAGTTGGTTAAATCGATTTGAACGGTTTTAATTATTTACGATAAGGTACGTAGAATGGTGATAATTTAGAGAGAGTGTAGGCAAGGCTTAAGTCAAAATTTTATAGGGCAGAACTTAAGTTCATGGTACCACGTGGGAAAGAATTAACTTTAATACAGATTAAATTGATTATCACCATTTAGAAGTATTGCGGACAGCTTGAAGAATTGTGTAAGCCTTATACTTAAGTTCATGGTACCACGTGGGAAAGAATTAACTTTAATACAAATTAAATTGATTATCACCATTTAGAAGTATTGCGGACAGCTTGAAGAATTGTGTAAGCCTTATCTTGGGATCTGCGAAGTATTTTATAAGGTCTCTCTATAATATGATAAATTCAATCAATCACGTAAATGCTGGCGTATCTCATCTTAATCATATATTTAGCAACACTTTCAACCAGTTTTCAGAAATTTAACCAGACTTTGAACCAGTTTTTAGTAATTTAACAACACTTCCTAGCATATTTCGTCATTTGACAGCACTTCAAACAGCTTTTCGGTCCTTTAACATAATTTTCTATCATATTATAGTAATTTAACAAAGCTTTCAACCACTTTTTAGTCATTTATCAACATTTTCAACTGCTTTTCAGTATTTTAACTACGCTTTAAAACGCTTTTCAGTCATTTACCATCGTTATATTTTTTATTATTGTCATTAACGTCATTTAAAGACACTTCCTAGCACTTTTTTGTCATTTGACAACACAACGAACAACTTTTCGTTCCATTAACATAATTTTCGATCACATTATAGTCATTTAACGAAGCTTGAACCACTTTTTAGTCATTTATCAACACTTTCAACAACGTTATAGTCATTTATCAACACTTTCAACAACCTTTTATTCATTTATCAACACTTTCAACAACTTTTTTGTCATTTACCAACATTTTCAACAACTTTTTATTCATTTATCAACACTTTCAACAACTTTTTAGTCATTTATCAACACTTTCAACAAAGTTTTACTCATTTATCAACACTTTCAACAACTTTTTAGTCATTTATCAACACTTTCAACAACTTTTTACTCATTTATCAACACTTTCAACAAGTTTTTAGCCATTTATCAACACTTTCAACAACTTTTATTTATTTATCAACACTTTCATCAAATTTTTAGTCATTTTTAGTATTTTTTAGTCAATTATTGGCACTATGTACAGCTTTTCGGTCCGTTAATGTAATTTTCTTTCATTTTATAGTCATTTATCGAAGCTTTGAACCACTTTTTAGTCATTTATCAACACTTTAAACCATTTCTTAGTCATTAATCAACATTTTCAACTACTTTTCTGTAATTTAACTACGCTTCAAGCCTTATTTTAGTCATTCAAGATCGTTTTCTTCTATATTATAGTCATTTAACGACATTTCCATTCTTATTTTTGTCATTTAACGACATTTCCATTCTTATTTTAGTCACTTAACGACATCTCCATTCTTATTTTAATCATTTAACGACATTTGCATTCTTATTTTAGTCATTTAACGACATTTCCATTCTTATTTTAGTCATTTATCGACACTTTAATTCACCTTTTATTCATTTGACGACACTTTAAACCACCTTTTATTCATTTAACAAACACTCCAAACCGCTTCTCAGTCACTTCACATAATTTTCTATCATACTAAAGGCATTCAATGATATTGTTATTCAAATTTTGTCATTTAACGAAATTTTCAACAATTTTTTATAGTAATTTATCAACAATTATCCAATTTTTACTTATTTAACAACACATTTTAATAGTTTTACTTTTAAAAACACATTTTAATAGTTTTACTTTTTAAAAACACATTTTAATAGTTTTACTTTTTTAAAACACATTTTAATCATTTTACAACAGTTTATGAGTCAAAAAAAAAAGAAAAATTTTTTCTTCTTTACTATACTCCGATTTACCATCCTTAATAAAAAAACACACCGCCGCAGACAAATGTCTCTTACGGGTGAAACGCACGCATAAACAATTTATGAAATTCCAAAACCTCGAGTTCTCTCATCGTAACGAAACTAGAGCTATCTCTCTCTTTTTTTTTAACCGTGAAATTTACGTCCTCTCCTTGCTGTCCAAGAGAGCCAATTCAGAGAAATCGAGACGAAAATATACACTCAATGTTATTACTAACCCGTCCCGTTCTTTTCTCATTTTACCGTGAAACTTGCGTACTCTCCATGCCGTCCTAGGTGCACAAAACAGCCGCTTCGGAAACATTCGAGACCGTCGTTTTTTCTTACCCAATGTTAATTTTCCCATAGGGTATCTTTAAAAACACATTTTAATAGTTTTACAACAGTTTCAACCACAGTTTGCTCAAAAAGCAGAACGTCTTATTGAAATTAGTTATTTCAACCACAGTTTGTTCAAAAATCAGAACGTCTTATTGAAATTAGTTATTTAAGAGCAATTTTTAATGAAAATGTCATCCAACCGCACCTTTTAATCTAATTTAGTATTTGACAATGCTTTCAACCTTATATTGTGGATAAAAGCCTCACACGTTTAGACAATCGAGGTCAGACATAGTTGAGGAAAGTCCGCGAAATAGTTGTAGGCCTTATTGGATACCTTGTGGTGATGGACTCCGTAAAAAAATAAGAATAACCTTAAACGATTTTCGCTTCCTCTCGAGACTTGGGAGAAAATGAAACTTACGTCCTCACCTTGCCGAGCAAGAGAGCCGATTCAGAGAAATTGACACGAAATTATGCTCTCAATCTAGCTAACTCTATGGCTTTGTTCTGTCTGGAGATCGAGGAAATTAAAGCCTTGTCTTTCACGTTTAGCTTGTTGTGGGGGAAAGGTGACCAAAAAGTGCAAACACGACTTTCTCCCGTAGTTCTTTAACGACAAATTCGTTCTTGGCTCTCATAAAGTTCACTTCAACCTTGCAGGAGATTCCTTCCAAACTTCATTTTATAGGGCCCATTGGCAACGAATACCTCAGAAAAATTTAATACGGTAATCGCGAACATTTTTTGTCGCTTTCCTTGAAAATTATAACTTAATATATCCATCCAGGTTATATTCTAAAGGGTGTATGTACCCCTCGATACAATACATAGGGTATATCCCTCATCCATGAACTATGTTCGTTCTATCACCATATACGTATACAAACTTTGCTGATCTCTTATACCCCACCGTACGCGATTTGTTCAAAGACGGTCATACTGTAACTTGATTTTACATCACGCCAAAAAATTTCTTTTTCTTCTCTCCAATAAGCTGATTTACCTCTCTTAATTACAAAAACACTTCACCGCAGACAACTGTCACGTATAGGTGTAACGCACGCATAAACAATTTATGAAATTTCCAACCATGTGTTCTCTCATCGTAACGAAACTAGAGCTCTCTTTTTTATAACCTTGAAACTTACGTCTTCTCCATGCCGACCAAGAGAGACGATTCAGAGAAATTGAATCGAAATTATATCCATTTTATAGGGGGCATACCTATCGTAATATTCCATAGGGTATATCCCTCATCCATGTCTCATGTTTCTTCGATCACAATATACGTATATCCAACTTTACCGAAATCTTATACCCCACCGTACGCGTTTTGTACGAAGACCGTCAAAACTTAATTTTGCATCACGCCAAAAACATTTCTTTTTCTTCTCTCCCATACTACAATTTTTATTTCTTAATTTAAAAACACACCGCGGCAGATAACTGTCTCGTATGGATGAAAGGCACGCATAAACAATTTATGAAATTCCAAACCTCGAGCTTTTCTCTCATAGTAACGAAACTAGAACTCTCCCTCTTTCTCTCTTTTTTTTTAACCGTGAAACTTTGTCCTCTCCTTGCCGTCCACGAGAGCCGATTCAGAGAAATCGAGACGAAATTATACATCCAATGTTATTTCTATGGTCCTAACCCGTCCCGCTCTGTTCTCATTTTACCGTGAAACTTATGTACTCTCCATGCCGTCCAAGGTATAATAATTCGTTATTAAAAAATATAGCTTATAGATATACTGTAGATCTTCCTTGAAAGCTGTACCTAAATAACTAACCGTAATATTTAGTCGGCCTCTCCTGTACCCTTGGATCGGTGAAATTAAAAACAATCCTCATTTTCCATTGTTCAGAAAAATTATATACCCTATAGTCAATGTTGTATGTACAATCCCTATGGAGAATTTATAATGCACGCTCTTTTATACTTTAAGTACACTGAAAACGTTCTCCTCTCTCTCTCGGAAGGGAAATTTGAGAACTCTTCGTTCTGTCTCGACACCAGACTCCCGTAATATACCAGGGAAAGCACCGATGATTAGGCAAATAGTTTTCATACAATTAATTCGGTCTTCCCCCGTACTCTGAAACGGTAAGAATCCAATCCCCCTCGTCGATTTATGTACGGACCCTCCGTACTACCTTTGTCAGCCTCTACCGTACTATGAGGCGTTAAAATTTATACACCCAGTGTTATTTCTATGGTCCATACCCGTCCCGCTCTGTTCTCATTTTACCGTGAAACTTACGTACTCTCCGTGCCGTCCAAGGTGCACAGAGACCATCGAATTTTCATACCCAATGTAAATTTTCCCATAGGGTATCATACCCCATGTTATCTCTATGGAAAATTCATACCCATCCCGTTCTCTCATTTATATACTACTAAGCCATCTTACAATATGGTGGGAAAAAACGCTTAGGTATATAATAAAGACCAATTTGGGTTCTATTTTGAGAGGTTTTAAACAACAAAAATTAGGGTTTTGTTCAACCAAAAATTATGTAAGAATTTAACCCAATTTGTGGCTACCTTTTATCTCAAAGTTGGGTCAAAATTACAATTAACACTTACAAGGGTTGTTTTTTTACCCTAATATTATGTTACAATTTAACCAGTACTGTTTAGCCCAAATCTGAGTTATCGTTTACGATGACTCAACATAGGGTTAAATAAACAATTAATTCTAGGGCCAAGGAACAACAACCCAAAAAACGGGTCGGTTAAATACTGACCCAGCAAAGAGTTAAAAAATGACCCTTTTTGGATCAAAAACAACCCAACATTTTTAAGAGTGTGCCTCTATCTCCCCAGTCCCGCACTTTACCGAATACCCTAGCAGGTTATCCTTAATTTTTCGGGACATTCTATAAGCATGGTGGAGTTTCATAGCATTGAGGTTCAAGCTATGCGCGACCTCATCAGGAGTAGAGAAAGTAGTCCGTCCCCTCCATCTCTTTATTTCTCTGGGGATCCTTTAAGCATGGAAGAGTTAATTGCCCAGGAAGCCCGAGCTAAACGAGTCGGCGATAATTTAAATTTTTTAAAATATATTGCAAATTGTAACTCCTGTCAAAGAAATGCGGCAATAAAATTTGCCAATAAAGAAGTGATTAAATCTATTGTCGAATGTTGTATAAATATCCTACGGGGCAATGTCCCTCTTTCAGAGGAAGAGAAGGAGAGGTTGAAGAAACATCTACACGTTATAAGAAAAGTTACGTCTAACATCCTCCCTTCAAAGAAAAGGAAACTATTAATTCAAAACGGAGGTTTCATCCCTTTACTTCTCGGACCTTTACTATCTATCATTTGTTCAGTAGCAGGTGCGGCTATAAGTCGAGCTATAAAGTAAAAATGGCGCGAAAAATGTTATTAATTTCCAAAGAAACGTATAATAGGTTAACTTCAAATAGTGGTTTAAAAGTCGACACTTCAATGTAGTTGGATAAGGAGGATAAGTTGAAATCCATCATAAACGATGCCAAATTAAACGATACCGATAAATTATTAAGATATAACCACGTACTTTCGAGGGAAATTAGTAAAACGGTGAAAAGGGCGAAAGTAAAACCAGCGAAAAACCGGAATTGGAGTCCTGAAATCGTCTCTTCGGTTCCTTCCTATAGCGCAGCTGATTGTTTGAACTTGTACAAATGGATTGACCATGTATCAAAAATAAGATGGACACACGCCGGAGAGTTAATATATGAGAACCGTAAAATCATCGGTTCAAATATAATTGATTTATTAGCTTATACCGCGAAGAGTTCTAAAAAACAGTCGTCCGTCATTGGCGCCCCACAGTTTTACCAACTTTTGTATACGGTTAATGTACCAAGAACATTAATTAAAATAGAAATACAGACCCACCCCCGCCTGAAAAAAGTGAAGCGAAGAAAGAAAAAGTGGAGAAAGAAGAAGTGAAGGAGGATTATTATTTCCCCGCTCAGACTGGTGAAGGTTTCGGAAATTGGATAAACTTGTAGCACTTGTTTTTAATAAAATACGATTCATTTACATTCCACGCTTCATTCATTTTAAGTATTCCGATATGGAAGGTTGTGATAATCAGGTGGGTACTTTTGTGGTGTTAGCCATCCTAGAAGACACATTTTTTAAATCTCCTAAAATTTTAACTGTGGGTTTAGTAATTGCCATATTCCTAATTATAGAGGTTAGCGATTTTCTCTTCAGGCATTATCATAGTGTAACCAACTGCACCCTTAATGGATAGACTAAAAGAGATTTATTCTAATGTTTCTGACCCGGGTTCATATGGAAGTGTTCTCGGGTTATACCGAGCGGCTAAAGAGGCTGGGTTAAAGGTTACGGTAAAAGACGTGGAGACATTTTTAAAAACACAAGATACGTATACATTGCACAGGAATGCTAGAAAAAACTTTAAGAGAAATAGGACAATAGTTTATGGGATCGATGAGCAGTGGCAGATTGATTTAGCCGATTTGAAGAACCTAACTCGTCACAATAAAGGGTTCAGATACCTCCTGTGCTGCATTGACGTTTTCAGTAAATACGCCTTTGTGATGGCTACCAAGGACAAGAAAGGACCAACCATCCTTAGGGCTTTTAAGGCTATTCTCGAGTCCGGTCGCTCACCGAAGCGAGTGCAAAGTGACCACGGTAATGAGTTCATATGCAGGGATGTTCAGAGAGAGTTGAAAAGAAGGGGGATTGAGTTCTTTGCCCCGGATTCCGAACAGAAGGCTACGATAGTTGAAAGGTTCAACAGAACTCTAAAAAGTCGCATGTATCGGTATTTCACGGAAAAATATACCTATAAGTACATTGACGCTCTTAAAGACATGGTTCAAGCTTATAATAACAATTATCACCGATCCATAAAGTGTAAACCTGTTGAAGTCACGCCCGAAACATCGAGACGGGTATGGGAAAACCTTTACGGCGATATAGACTTCTCCCCACCATTAAAGTATCCTTACGATATTGGTGACGTAGTCCGGATAAGCAAACATAAGAATATTTTCGAGAAGGGTTACTTGCCCACGTGGTCGGAAGAACTTTTCAAAGTGGTGGAGAGATTACCTCGTAGTCCACCGGTGTATAGGATTCAGGATTTGAATTCGGAACCGATTACTGGTATTTTTTACAAGGAACAATTACAGAAAGTGGGTAAAGACCTAAATTCGAGCGTGTTTAAAATAGAAAAGATATTGAGGAAACGTCGCAGACCGGACGGGACGCTAGAGAAGCTAGTACGTTGGAAAGGATACTCTCCGTCTTTTGACAGTTGGGTTCAGGAAATAGATATAGTATGAGCTTTTACATCACTTTACCTTCCGACTCGTCGATGAGGTATTTCCCCGACAATACGAGAAGTAAATTCAGGACGTACCTCCCCGAACCCGTAAAATTACAGGGATTTTACGTAGTAGGCTTAGCGGAAATTAGCTACCCGCACACTTGGGATAATTTGAGTAGGACATGCTCGCTTATACTCGTGAGTAATGGTAGAGTAGTATATTCTACAATCATAGAGTTACCCGCCGGATATTATGGTAATATCCAGGACCTTATCGAGCAACTTAACTACGTCGAGGATGACGTGGTGGGCGTTATTACGCGTGAACCTTCAATTCCCGCCCAGCTCAAGTATTCTTTTAGTTATATAAAACGCATACGACGAGTACAAATTTCTCTCAAAGAGGATTATTTGTTAACTATACCGGGGGAGTTAGCTGTTATTCTCGGATTTTCGAAAGATTCCACGGAATCAACGACTTTTTCCCAGTCTACCATAGCCACGTACCCCTTTGACCTCGACGCGGGACTTCATTCACTCTTTGTTTATAGCGACGTGGTCGAGTCTAGACCCGTGGGAGATGTGCACATACCTCTACTAAGAATCGTTAGCGCGCAGGGTAATGACGGAGAAACGGTAGACAGGGATTTTCCTAGACCCCACTACCTCCCCCTCGCCTGCAATACTTTCCAGTCAATTGAAGTTAACATTATGAGTGAGCTTGGCACACCCATTGATTTCATGAGAGGAAGAGTTCCCGTTACTCTACACTTTAGACCCCGTAGAATGTGGTCGCCATTATAAATTAGAAGGTAAAACAGGTCCTCTTGTCATTTACACTTGAAGTTTTAGATGAAGAACGTCGTCAAATCGAATATGTCCTTTAACCAATCGGAATACGATCAACACTTTCTAAATCAGATCGGACATGGTGGAAAATTTGATTATTATAAACACTTTCATTCTCAAATTGGTAATTCTTTAGCGGTATACAGGGGACTTCCGGTGCAACACGGGTACGGATTGGGAAACTTCATTTCATCGGCCTTCCGCCGGGCAATACCTCTACTCAAAAGGGGTGCCAGTTACCTCGGTAAAAAGTTTTTGAACACAGGTGCGAAGGTCGTGACGGACGTAGCTAGCGGGATTCCCTTAAAAGCATCTGTAAAATCTCATGAAAAAGCCGCGGCTAAAGACGTCACCCTTAGTGCGGCGGAAGAAATCCGAAAAATGACGGGGAATGGTAATAAAAGGAGACGTGGGTCTAGATCACTCGTCAGTTCAGTCGTGACAAGAAAGAGGAAAGCAACATCCTTTAATCATCCAGA
The DNA here is from genome assembly GCA_019434445.1 of Phalangium opilio. NCBI lineage: Eukaryota > Metazoa > Arthropoda > Arachnida > Opiliones > Phalangiidae > Phalangium > Phalangium opilio. The sequence goes on from JAEQBA010002109.1 coordinate 106,461, forward strand.
TATTTTTACCTAAAAAATATAATGACACATGTCCATCCCGGTTCGCATGGGTCAATCAGTAGCGAAGTCGAACTTTTCGACGTACCTCTTACCAATACCAGTATTCTGAGTGGAGAATGGGTCGAATACAGCCCCATCTCTAACATTAACGAAAATTCGACAATCACGTTTACCGTAGCTGGTAGTTCCGACGCGTATTTGGACTTGTCCAAGACTTTATTACATATTCAAGTTAGGATTGTCAACCCGGCCGATGGGACCACAATTCCGGCCGCTGCTGATAAAGTTGGACCGGTAAATATTTTCCTGCATAGTCTTTTCAGCGAAGTACACCTTTCGGCTCAAGAGAGATCGGTCACACCATCGCCGCAAAACTACCCTTACAAGGCCATGTTTCAAACGGCGGTGACATTTGGAGGACCCGCCAAAACTAGTTTTCTTACTAGTTCCATGTTATACAAAGACACGGCCGGAAAATTTGACGTTTTGGACGATAACGAAGGGTTTAAAACACGAGCGGCCTTTGCTAGAAAAAGAACAATAGATATGGTAGGAACTGTACACTTGGACCTTTGTCAACAACCTCGATACTTCCCAAATTTAACGGATCTCAAATTCAAGTTTGTTAAAAGTCCAAACGAATTTTGCGTGCATGCAGTTAAATGGAAAGTGGTTTACGAGTTAGCATCCCTGTACGTTCGTAAAGTAAAATTACCATCGGAAGTGTTAATCGCCCACGCTAAATGTTTGGAACTGGCAACCATGAAATACCCGATTATTCGCACGGAATGTAACTCATTCTCAATTAACAGTGGTACAAAAGTATGTGTTAGAGATAATTTATTCATGGGTCAACTACCCAAAAAAGTTCTTTTCGCTCTTGTAGATCAAAATGCATATTTGGGTGATTACGGAAAGTCACCCTTCAATATTCAACCTTATGATTTAAATCATATCGCCTTGTACCTTGACGGAGCTAGCGTTCCACATAAACCTCTTACCCCGAACTTTTCTGGTGGTCAATATATGAGATCTTATACTAATCTCTTTACTCAAACCTCTCAATGGTTATTGGACGAGGGAAATTACATTTCACGGGAGGAATTCCCCAATGGGAATTGCATATTTGCTTTTGATTTAAGCGCCGACCTCAGTAGTTCAACTTCTCAATTTCAATTGATAAGGAATGGTAACTTGCGATTGGAATTAAAATTCGCCAAGGACTTACCCAAGACTATCACAGTTTTATATTACTCCGAGTTTCAGAATTTGATCGAGATTGATAAGAATAGAACTGTTATTTACGAGTAAAATTAAAAAAAATGGACACACTGCAAATAACTAAAATTATGCAAAGGGATGAATTCACCAAAGATCTGTTTCGAGGTGTTTATGCCGCAGACCAGCTACCCCGGAAAGTAAAATTTTTCCCTTGTAAATACTGGCTCGTCAAAAACCGAAGGTTTGCATTGGACTTGTATATATTTTTCAAGTCGACAAAATACAGAGTTTTTCGACAGTTTCGGAAACCCTCCCGACATGGTTGAATTTAATGATTTCGTGGAACGTAATAGTCTTACTGTAACTTTTAATTCAAAGCAGTTTCAAGGAGATTTCTCCAATACTTGTGGTGGATATTGTATTTATTTTTCTTTGTTCAGATGTAGAGGTATTAAATTGTATGATATTTGTTCAAAGTTTAAAACTGATAAAGATACGAATGATAAAATGATATCGGAATTTATGTATAAGAGATTTTCAATAAAGTTTTTTTAAAACAAATACAGAGTCTTGAATATTTTTTTACAGATAACCACGCGCCTCGCACGCGCGCGGGATTTAAATATTTCCCCGCGCGGATTAATTTGCACGCGCGCGCGCCGTCTCGCGGGGAGGCCTGGCCCCTCTCCCCTCCTCGTACATGAAAAATTGAAAGAGTAGGAAAAATTCGAATAAGAATACTTTAACATATTTATTTTATTTTCAACAACATTCAAAAATTTATTAAAAAAAAAAAAGAAAGAAAAAAAAGTGATCAAGTTTATATAAATTTACAAGAAAGATATTTAAACAATTCTAAGTTATTTATTAAGATATTTAAGTTACACAATTCAAAAATATGGAACCGACGATTTTACGATTCTCATATATTAATTCCCCGGCGTGTGTCCATCTTATTTATGATATATGGTCTATCCATTTCTACAAGTTCAAACAATCTACTGCACTATAGGAGGGGACCGAAGAGACGATTTCAGAACTCCAATTCTGGTTTTTCGCTGGTTTCACTTTCTTCTTTTTCGCCGTTTTACTAATTTCCCTCGAAAGTACGTGGTTATATCTTAATAATTTGTCAGTATCGTTTAATTTAGCATCGTTAATGATAGATTTCAACTTATCATCCTTCTCTAACTCCATCGAAGTGTCGACTTTGAAACCGCTATTTGAATTTAACCTATTATACGTGTCTTCAGAAATTAATAACATTTTTCGTGCCATTCTATTTTATTGCGCGACATATAGCCGCACCTGCCACTGAGCTGATGATACATAGTAAGGGTCCAAGGAGTAAAGGGATGAAGCCCCCTTTTTGAATTAGTATTTTCTTCTTTTTTGAATTAGGGATTTTCGACGTAACTCGTCTTATGGCGTGTCGATGTTTCTTCAACCGCCGCTTCTCGTTTTCTGAAAGAGGGACATTACCCTGTAGGATATTTATACAACACTCGGTAATAGATTTTATAGCTTCTTTATTAGCATATTTTATTGCGGCATTTCTCTGACACCCATTACATTTTGATATATAATTTAAAAAATTTAAATGTTCGCGTACTCTCTCCGATGGAGCCATGTGCCTAGCCTCGCGGCTTTCACCAGGGTGCAGTTGTTGTCGTTCCAGTGGTACGTGCAGGCTTTGGGGGTCTCGCAGTCCTCGATGGTGGTCAGTTTCGGACACCCGTACTCCTCGGCGTTGGTAACGTCCACTCCCAAGACCCTGGATAGAATCAAAGCTTTCTCCGCCCCCTTCGTAACGAAGGATGATGCTTTCTGGCGAATGTACTCGCCTACTTCCTGCAGCGTTTCGTAGGGATAATCTCCCTCCTCGAAACTTAGGTCGCAAATGTTGCGAGACAGCCAGCGAACCTGTCTTTTATCCTTAATAGATAGTTCCGAGAATGGACATGGTGATTGGAAAATCCAGACGTCGTAGGCTGCCGTCACCTTCAAGTACATTGAGAGCTCCTTAACGATCCATTCCCCCTTGACCCTGAAAATGTTCGCTTCCAGGATGGCCGTCATTTCGGTATGAATACCGCTGCTTGTTGCCCTGGAATTATACCTGTTCTTAATCTATGATTATCCGGGGTGTTGGCCTTAAGGTCTACAAAGAGATAACCGTAGGGTTCAGATGTCGCCTGTCTAAACGCGTCCACTACGTATTTGCTATTACCGGGTGAAATTTGTCTCGAAATATTAACAATGGCGGATTGATCACGCGGTGTTTTAAATATGACCAAGTAATGGGCGTTAAGGTTCAGGGTACGTATTTCCTTTCCAGGGTAATATAGATTCTGCATTAAAATTAGAACAGAAGTGTTTCTATGGTGGGAGCCTCTAATGAAAAGATTTGTCACATCCTTATTATTCGCTATTTCACATAATAGATCGTCTAGTATAACGAAATTCCTCACACTAGCATCTAAGGTGCTAACATCCAATAATCCCTCGTGGAATTCCAAATTCGGGGTATGGGATAGTATGGTACTAAAAAGATTCGACTGATATTCCGTGTAACACCAAATTATTCTTTCTGGGGTAGGTGAAATACATATATCTCTATGCTTAATTAACTCTCCTACAAAAACACTCTTCCCACATCCCGTGACCCCGGCTACGAGTCCGGTAAATGGGTGTTTCATACTTAAATCCATATCGATATATGAGGAAAAAATTAACCGAACACTGATAATATATCCTAGGGGGAAACTGGCAAGGCTTAACTGAGATGTTAAAAAAGAAAATTAGTACTTACAATTTGACTGATTCCATTTCTGTATGATGGGCTATGTATATCCAGTACAATTCAACGTCTTGTAGTAAGGCTTGGAGAGTTGTACCTTATCTTTAAACCTACCCTGTCTTTTATACCATCCTATCACGCGTCCTATCATGTATATTTCAGTCACGACGCCAAAAGTTAACATGACGCCTGATTTTCTTAATTTCTCCGGCCACGTCATGGAATTATCCCTGAAAATTTCCTCGCCATTCACAAAGTCAACATGGTGTCAAGCTTTCCCCTGGTTTTCCCGCCGAAATTGAAAATCTCCACGCCATTCACAAAGTCAACATGGTGTCAAGCTTTCCCCTGGTTTTCCCCGCCGAAAAATCTGGCGTGAGGACGCCATCTTGGTGTCAGGCGCCAACAGCGGCAACGGCGGCAACAGCGACAACGGCGCCAACTTGGTGTCAGGCGCCAACAGCGAAAACGGCGCCAACTTGGTGTCAGGCGCCAACAGCGACAACGGCGCCAACTTGGTGTCAGGCGCCAACAGCGGCAACAGCGTCATCAGCGGCAACGGCGGCATCTCACCGGTTAAACTGTCATTTTCTATCTATTAAGAGGTCTACTACTACAAACTTATTTACCAAATATGGAAATATTTCTCTTTTTTGAAAATTGAACCTAGCAAGGATCATTCTTGAACCATCATAGAACCTTCTTAGAAAATTGAACCTAGCAAGGATCATTCTTGAACCATCATAGAACACTCTTAGAAAATTGAACCTAGCTAGGTTCATTCTTGAGCCCGCATTTAACCTTCTTAGAAAATTGAACCTAGCTAGGTTCATTCTTGAGCCCGCATTTAACCTTCTTAGAAAATTGAACCTAGCAAGGTTCATTCTTGAGCCCGCATTTAACCTTCTTAGAAAATTGAACCTAGCAAGGTTCATTCTTGAGCCCGCATTTAACCTTCTTAGAAAATTGAACCTAGCAAGGTTCATTCTTGAGCCCGAATTTAACCTTCTTAGAAAATTGAACCTAGCAAGGATCATTCTTGAACCATCATAGAACCTTCTTAGATAATTGAACCAAGCAAGATCATTCTCGAACCATCATAGAACACTCTTAGAAAATTGAACCTAGCAAGGTTCATTCTTGAGCCCGCATTTAACCTTCTTAGAAAATTGAACCAAGCAAGATCATTCTCGAACCATCATAGAACACTCTTAGAAAATTGAACCTAGCAAGGTTCATTCTTGAGCCCGCATTTAACCTTCTTAGAAAATTGAACCTAGCTAGGTTTATTCTTGAGCCCGCATTTAACCTTCTTAGAAAATTTAACCTAGCAAGGTTCATTCTTGAGCCCGCATTTAACCTTCTTAGAAAATTGAACCTAGCAAGGTTCATTCTTGAGCCCGCATTTAACCTTCTTAGAAAATTGAACCTAGCAAGGTTCATTCTTGAGCCCGCATTTAACCTTCTTAGAAAATTAACCTAGCAAGGATCATTCTTGAACCACCACTGAACCTTCTTAGAAAATTGAATCTAGCAAGGGTCATTCTTGAACCATCATTGAACCTTCATAGATAAATGAACCTTTCAAGGTTCAATCTTGAACCACCATTGAAACATCTTAGAAAAATCAACTTTATGAGGTTCAGAATTTAACCTTATTTTTCATTGAACCTGTAGTCAATTGAACCTTTTTCATTAACAGTGTATTATCAGCGAAACGGTGCTTCACAGTCAGAAAAAATGCCTTCGAAACTGCTAAGACACTACGAAATAATTCTGCTAATATAGAGAAGTGCCGTTAACTTAAAATTACAGAAAAAATTCAGAGGCAAAGACCAATGAAGCCGTATGTGCCGAATGAATAAAAAACTAAACCAACACAACTGGAGACCTGGAAATCAATGATTCACCAAAACCCATAAACCTTCTAATCAAGTAATCCAAAAAGCAGTCTAAACTATAGTTGTCTGAAAAGTTCGAGGGGAGTCAACATTAGGAACAAGTTATAGAATTCCATTATAACCCTTAAGGCCATTAATTAATTTCTTGTTATCCTTCACATCTGGTCCCTAGTTTTTTGTGTCAGAAATATATTTTGAAGTTTGTGTATAAATAAAAGTTCCTTAAAATTTATTTTGATGTGCATATGGTATAAAGTACACTAACGTCCCAGGAAGATATTAAATTTATGCTTTGGTCCCATTGAACCGAATTCCCATTCGACAGAACGGCTTTTTTGTGCTGTCCCATTCGACCGAACGTAGCCAAAAGGTGCGATTTTATTATAGTCCCATTGGACCGAATTTCTATTGAACTGAAAGAAGACATGCTGTGTGGTTTTGCATTAAATATATTTTTAATTTCACAACTTATTATTGTTAAAATAAATGTGAGTTGAAAATGTATTACTGCACTAATTTTAACTACGTTTTAATTACGGCGAACCTCACCTACCCTAGCCTAACCTAACCTATCCTAACCTAACCAAACGTAACCTAACCTAACCTAACCCAACCCAGCCTTGTTTGGAGGTAAAAAGATTATTTATATGAGTATTAAAAGCCCTCCTCTTACCACGAACAATTTATTAGCAATAATAGAAATATTTTGGAAAAGATGTCAGATAATTAATTGGAGAATATTTTGGAAAAGGTGGCAGGTAATTAATAGGAGAATATTTTGGAAAAGGTGGCAGCTAATTAATAGGAAAATCTTTTGGAAAAGGTGGCAGCTAATTAATAGGAGAATATTTTAGAAAAAGTGGTAGCTAATTAAAGGGAGAATATTTTGGAAAAGGTGGTAGCTAATTAAAAGAAGAATATTTTGGAAAATGTGGCAGTTAATTAGTGGGAGAATGTTTTGGAAAAGGTTGCAGCAAATTAATAGGAGAATATTTTGGAAAATGTGGCAGCTAATTAATAGGAGAATGTTTTGGAAAAGGTGGTAGCTAATTAAAAGGAGAATATTTTGGAAAAGGTGGTAGCTAATTAAAAGGAGAATATTTTGGAAAATGTGGCAGCTAATTAGTAGGAGAATGTTTTGGAAAAGGTTGCAGCTAATTAATAGTAGAATATTTTGGAAAAGGTGGCAGCTAATTAATAGGAAAATCTTTTGGAAAAGGTGGCAGCTAATTAATAGGAGAATGTTTTGGAAAAGGTGGTAGCTATTTAAAGGGAGAATATTTTGGAAAAGGTGGTAGCTAATGAAAAGGAGCATATTTTGGAAAAGGTGTCAACGAATTATTGGAACCAAACCAAACCTAACCTAACCTAACCTAACCGAACCGAACTTAACCTAACCGAACCGAACTTAACCTAACCTAACCTAACCCACCCGAAACCAAAATATTAAAATTTTAATTTAAAACTTAAAGACATTGATGGAACTACCATTAAGACTGTACTTCATTTTAAGTACAATTTGTTTATTAATTCTATATATCTCTTGCCTTGAAAGGAATGTAAGTGAGCGTTTAAATTAGTATCACGAAACATTAACTTTTAATATTATTAACATACCTTTCGGAGATTCGAACCAACAACCTATCGCTTCGCAGTCCAACATCGTATCCACTACACCACCGAATCGCTGACGGCTACAGTGTTTCAAGTTATATTCGTGTACTTTTTAGGGGCATATTCGGACGATTGGGATTTCGGTCCATCGGGAATATAGCCATTGGGCTGAAAATCTAAAATCATTGCGGGAAATTCGGTCGAATGGGATTTTGGTCCATTGGGAATTCGGTTCAAAGGAACGATACCAAATTTATACGGGTAATAATTTTATCACTGTTTAGGGTAGGCATCAAGGGGCTATTCACTCTGATTTTATGTACGGTAAATAATTTAAGCATTGACTCATTAGGGTAGGGTATAGAGGGGCTATTCACTCGTACGATGTGGCTACTTTTACGAGCCCTTGGGCCGTCTTGTTTTTCATGTGCGGGTTTCGGCTCGGGTTCCTCGTTTTTTTGCTCGGATTGAACCGAGAACTTCGATTGGAATTTCTCGCACTCGGGTCAGGCGAGTGAGGCCTTTTCTTACACCTGGCTAAGTTATTTTGAGCGTAATAATCCTTATTTTTTAACAACTTCTCGAAGGTCAATCCCATAATTACTAATATATCATGCGCTATTTGATACTTTTCTTCCATTTAGATCGGCGTTGAAGTTGAAACAATATGTGATTGTTAAACGCAACGTTTTCAGCAACTTGGGGTGATACAGCAAAACAAATGGGGGTGAGCTCAAGACGCGTTGTAAAAACTATAGATTTATAATTAATGAAGTAGAAAAAGAAGAAAACTCGCAGTCTTGTTGTACGCAGCGAACAACCGTTCGGGCTTTGGCATCAGCACGTGACCAACACTTGAAACCGCCGTTAATTTAGCCAAAGAGGGTAGAAAGACGGAGAGTGGAAGGCTTGGCTGGAGTGTTCTCGCTTTGAAAGTTTACCTCTAATTTTACGGTGTGCGCGCGCATCTTTCTCTGCACTCTTATTGGTTGAAATACTGTGAAGCGGATATTAGGAGGGAAATATAACAATAGATAAAAAATAAAAGCGAGAACACCCAAAATGCCTTGCCAAAGACGCTAGCTTCAACTCCCCCTCCTTCTACCCTCTTTGATTTAGCAGAACAGAATCAGCAGAATAAAAAAAACTGAGTCAAAAGTTCTGCCCGACTCATGACGGGAAAACTGCTTCAGACCTATGTAACTAATCAAAATTATTCTCTAAAAGGAGAAAAACCTGATTATGTTTGGGCCGCCTGGTCTCGTCGGCGGCAGGTCGTTCCTTTTTGCTCTCGTTGTATGCCTCGCGTCTTGAAGGATTTATTGATGATCACGGAAAGAAAAAAACGAAATAAATAAAATATTCCCGACCCGGCTTCGAAGAAGAAACCGCAGGATCCTGGGGAAGACGATGATGCCATTATGGAAAGCTCATCTCAGGCAGAAACGGAAACTCCCATCCCGGCTTCGAAGAAGAAACCGCAGGATCCTGGGGAAGACGGTGATGCCATTATGGAAAGCTCTTCTCAGGCAGAAACGGATACTGAAGAAACAGAAGGACAAGTTCTCCTCAGTTCTAACACGGATTAGTCAAAAATGTCTTGATTAGAATCAAGACCTAAAAAGTAGCGATAAGACTGAGGTTATCACTTGACTGAAGGATCAGATATTAATTTTTCTTTTAAATTGAAACTTAAAGGCATGCTTAAGAAAAAACAACGTTCCATTACCGTTTTGCGTTGAAATAACTTATTTTACTGGTAATCAATTTAAAAAATTTATTTATCTCGGCTTTTCGACCACAATTCCATTCCCCGAAAACATTTTATCATTACATTAATTACTTTTGAGAGAGTACGTGTATGGTTTTGCGTTTTAAAAGGTTCCTTAAGACATTACATCCCCATTCGTCCTGGCACGCTTTGCAGTGGAACATTTTATTAATTCTAAAAGCAATGGCGGTAAATTCAATAGGGACAGTACGATTTTTACTCGCGGTTTTGCAAAATGATGTAATATCAAGTGTACTTTAGTCAACCGTCGTATTGTTCTTTCTCATAGTTCAGGGCATGATCAGTGTTACTGTCCAATTTCTCTCTCTAGTTTCTAACAATGTTTAGAGACTATTTGATATGTCACGGCACAACGTTATATGCATTTGTAAATTCTAAGTAGCACAAAAGGAAAAATAATCCATTTTTTTATATTTTGGTTTGTAATTAATAAACTCATGATAGTAGTTATAAAGAACTGAAACTCAAGGGAATGACACCGGTAATGAGCAGCAAAATGAGACGAAAGTTTCCTTCAAGTTAGCAGAGGGAGATGGTAGTGAAAATAGTAATCTGGAATTTTGTTCCTTCAAATCTTAATATAATCATGAAAAATTGAAGTGAGGTGAAAGGTTGATTTGGCGTGAACGAGTGGTCCGTGAAAATAGCAGATAATAGCGAAAAAATTCCCTTGGATCATAGCCCACTCGATCCATGCTCACGGAAGAAAGCTGCTCGCGCTATAGTCTCGAAAGGGTTATATGGTGCTTTTAACTATTTAAAGGCTGTTTTCATGGCTAAACAGACCACTATTACAGTTTTTCTTGTTGTTTTATAGCTTATTTTGACACGGTATCTCCCAAAAGTAATTAATTTTACTGTAATAATGTAATGATAAAATGTTTTAGGGGAATGGAATTGTGGTCGAAAAGCCGAGATAAGTAAATTTTTTAAATTGATTACCAGTAAAATAAGTTATTTCAACGCAAAACGGTAATGGAACGTTGTTTTTTCTTAAGCATGCCTTTAAGTTTCAATTAAAAAAAAATTAATATCTGATCCTTCAGTCAAGTGATAACCTCAGTCTTATCGCTACTTTTTAGGATTTGATTCTAATCAAGACATTTTTGATTAATATCTGCTCCTTCAGTCTTCATTTTAATTAAGATTGTTAAGAAACTGCTTTACATTTTCAAAATCTGCACTAAGCAGAAACATATATAAAGGGGACCGTAACTTTAGCTCAATCAAACATTTATTTGTAATGCTACTTCAAAAAAAAAACTTAAATCATTAAAAGTTTATGATAATAAACGTAATACAATTTTTTACAATCGTTTATTGATACGCGAGGCACTCCCCTAAAAATTCCAGAAATAGGACCAAATTGAAAATTTTACACAATTTTTAAAAACGCTGATTTATGTCCGTTTAAGCTTTAGCTCAAAATTTTCATAAGCCCAATATGAAATTCGGATATCCTTAAAACTTCACAAAGACGATCCGAGATTGTCAATTTCAAACTTTTTGTAGCATTAACTATCGCCTGTTTGATATTAAGCTTAAAACCATAAACACAATATAGTCAGGGCTACCCTAAAAGTCCACAAACATGTTTCAAGATTGCTAATACGCCTAAAAAGTGCCCTCTTCAAAATATGTAGCCGGAGAAAAGAGAGCGTGATCGAGTGGGCTATGCTAGTGGGTATTTGGGTAGGAAGTCGCGGAGGTTGGGAGTGACTTGGGACTCCAGGCATAGCCCATTCCATCACGCACTCGACAACGCAAAGCAACTCGCGCCAGCGTGTGAAATAAGGCGGTGACACAAGACAAATGAACAGTTTAAAAATTGCCTGGTCCAGTTCAAAAATTAAATCGGAGGAACAGTGGTCCACGAGACTACTAAGAAAATTCAAGAGAAACTAGAGTCCACACATTAAAATAATAATATTTTAATTATCCACTTCTTTAGTTTAGCAGACGACGTGCTCTGGTCAATGGTCACGGACCAGTTTATTTATTGCAAGTCAGGACTTGGGAGGGTCGCTGGCCTAATGTCCAGTTCAAAAAAATCCTTATTTCCCACCCTAAGATGTGTTGCGCGTGATCGAGTAGGCTATGCTCAGAGAAAAAGAAATCTTCACTTCAGTCACAGCCCACTCGAGCAGCCGCAGTGCAGACTGTGCAGCGTCCAGTAGCGCGGATCGAGTATTCGAGTGGGCTATGCTTCAGTTGGGAGTCCAGGGCCTGAAATAAGCACAGAACACTGGACATTGTCCAATAAAATTTTATAATGTCCCATAAATATTTTAAACACTAAGGGGGTCACTGGACAGTTGACCAGTGAATTTTTCCTTAGTTCTGATAGTTTGACTTTGAAGACGCCGCACAATTTTTGCGCACTCCAGTGGACAATGTCCTATAAATTTTCTAGTCAAACAGGGGGTCGCTGGACACACGTCCTATATATATTCTACCCTGATTTGAGCAAATTAGATATCGGTATCCTTAGGAATACATAGATTTACTACTGGGAATCTTTAAGAGGCCATAGACCCCACACAAATATCTAATTGACTGTGAGGGGAAGCGCCAAAAACTTTTAAACCGCCTGCTCCTCGCGTCTCATTGGTTATGCGATGCGAATGTGTGGGACAGATCGAGATCATGACCTTTTAATCTGTCGTCTGCATCAGTTTCGGCTCCGAAATGGTCAGTAAGTGGGAGAAATGGGAACAGTTTGACGTTAACGATGTTTTTGGGGCGAAAATTTCCCTAACTGTAACTAAAGTCGACGATTTAGAAGTTAGTGAAGCTCGAAATTCAGTATTGAAAACGAATGCTGTAACAATTTCGAGAAAAGATGTCGTTTACCTCCCCTTAAACCGTAAGCCTTTGCCTAGGGATACTGATCTTTTGTTTTTGTAAAACTTTGGTGAAGAGTGGAAAGAATTAAATTGTTACTCCACCCAGTGAGAATAGTAGTATTTAGTTATTAACTGAAAGCAAGTCTCCAAGTATTTTCGCCTTTTTTAGAAGCGTAATCCTAGTTCTACTTGTTCAGACGACGTATCATGTTTACATTCGGGTTTACCGCGCATAGGTCGCGGGAGTCGCGGCCAGGATATTTTTTTTAGTAGTCAGCCTGACTAGTGAGCCCCCTATTCCAATTTTTTTTAGTAGTCACTGACTAGTGAGACGCATGGTTTACGAATATTTGGGACATTTTTTTTACTAGTCAAGTTGACTAGTGAACCCCCAGATTTCGATTTATTTTAGTAGTCAAGGTTTGGAATAGAGAAACATTTCTACTCCAAGGTCAAGGAATGTTCTTTTAGTAGTCAAATGCCTTGACTACGTCAAATAAATTATGCATGACGTCAACGGTGACGGTTTCTACACCTCCTCCCCTTTCAGTCAGACACCCAGGCCCATAAAATGGCCTCTTAAAGATTCCAAGTAGTAAATCTATTTATTCCTGGTATCCTGAATTAACTAGCGCTACTGTTACCTATGTTGACGATAGCGCGTCATCGAGTAGGTTATGCTCCAGGCAAAAGAAATATTCACTTCAGTTCAGCGTGGGAAATAAGGCGGTGGCACAGGTCAAATGACCAGTTTAAAAATTAAATCGGAGGGGGGCAGTGGTCTACGGGACCACTAAGAAAATTCTAGGGTATTAAACCAGGGTCCAGACATTATCTCAACTATTTTAATTCCACTTCATTAGTTTACCAGACGACGCGCCCTGGTCAATGGTCATGGACCAGTATATTTATTCCGGGCTGGCCCAATGTCTAGTTTTAAAAAAATACTTATTTCCCACCCTGCTTCTGTTGGGAGTCCTGGGGCTCCTGAAGGCCATGCATATGACAAAGATTCAATTCTTATAAGCGAGAATGGCCCGGTATTTGTTTACTTCTAACCTGTCAGGTTAGAAGTTAACACAGCCCTTTGAATTTAAATAATTAGAAATGAGAAAAGTCAGACAACACATTTTCTGGTTACCCTGATACTGTTATCCAGACTTTCCCTCTAATATATTTTTCCCTGACCTTTAAAAAAGTCCATTTTCACTTTCCCAGACTTTTACCTGACTTTTTAGGACCATTTTCAATTTCCCAGACTTTTCCCTGCCTTTTTAGGACCATTTTCAATTTCCCAGACTTTTCCCTGACTTTTCAGGCCCATTTTCAATTTCCCAGACTTGTCCCAGACGTTTTAGGCCCATCTTCAATTTCCCAGACTTGTTAGGCCCATTTTGAATTTCCCCGACTTTTCAGGCCCATTTTGAAGTTCCCTGACTTTTCAGGCCATTTTCAATTTCCCAGACTTGTCCCAGACTTTTCAGGCCCATTTTGAATTTCCCTGACTTGTCCCTGACTTTTTAGGCCCATTTTCAATTTTCCAGACTTTTCAGGCCCATTTTCAATTTCCCAGACTTGTCCCAGACTTTTCAGGCCCATTTTGAATTTCCCTGACTTGTCCCTGACTTTTTTGGCCCATTTTCAATTTTCCAGACTTTTCCCAGACTTTTCAGGCCCATTTTAAATTTCCCAGACTTGTCCCTGACTTTTTAGGCCCATTTTCAATTTTCCAGACTTTTTTTAGGCCCATCTTCAATTTCCCAGACTTTCCCCTAAATTTTTTAGGCCCATTTTAAATTTCCCAGATTTTCCTTTGAATTTAAATAATTAGAAATGAGAAATGTCAGACAACACATTTTCTGGTTAACCTGATACTGTTATCCAGACTTTCCCTCTAATATATTTTTCCCTGAGCTTTAAAAAGGTCCATTTTCACTTTCCCAGACTTTTACCTGACTTTTTAGGACCATTTTCAATTTCCCAGACTTTTCCCTGACTTTTCAGGCCCATTTTCAATTTCCCTGACTTTTCAGGACCATTTTCAATTTCCCTGACTTTTCAGGCCCATTTTCAATTTCCCAGACTTTTCCCTTACCTTTCAGGCCCATTTTGAATTTCCCAGACTTGTCCCAGACGTTTTAGGCCCATCTTCAATTTCCCAGACTTGTCCCAGACTTTTTAGGCCCATTTTGAATTTCCCCTACTTTTCAGGCCCATTTTGAAGTTCCCTGACTTTTCAGGCCCATTTTGAAGTTCCCTGTCTTTTCAGGCCATTTTCAATTTCCCAGACTTGTCCCAGACTTTTCAGGCCCATTTTTAATATCCCTGACTTGTCCCTGACTTTTTAGGCCCATTTTCAATTTTCCAGACTTTTCCCAGAATTTTCAGGCCCATTTTAAATTTCCCAGACTTGTCCCTGACTTTTTAGGCCCATTTTCAATTTTCCAGACTTTTTTAGGCCCATCTTCAATTTCCCAGACTTTCCCCTAAATTTTTAGGCCCATTTTAAATTTCCCAGATTTTCCTTTGAATTTAAATAATTAGAAATGAGAAATGTCAGACAACCCATTTTCTAATTAACCTGATACTGTTATCCAGACTTTCCCTCTAATATATTTTTCCCTGACCTTGAAAAAGGTCCATTTTCACTTTCCCAGACTTTTCCCAGACTTTTCAGGCCCATTTTCAATTTCCCAGACTTGTCCCAGACTTTTTAGGCCCATTTTCAATTTCCCAGACTTTCCCCTGAATTTTTAGGCCCATTTTAAATTTCCCAGACTTTCCCCTGACTTTTTTGGCCCATTTTCCATATCCCAGACTTTTCCCTGACGTTTTAGGCAGGCTAATTTCAATCGAAAAAAGTTATTAAATGAATAAATCTATATGGTTATAATTATGTTGAAATGAAAGCTATTAAATCCATCTCTTTGTCATTTGGCTCCGTTAATTTCTGAAAATTTCCAAAAACTAGTGTATTACATATTTAATTAAAATTTACGTTAATTAACCAAATAAAAAAAACGTTATGAAATAAAGAGCCTGAGAATGGATCCCCTTAAAACCAGAACCAAGACCTGTGAGTGTTAGTTTGAAACAATTTTTGAAAATGAACACTTTCGTTTCTTTGATATTTACCTACAAAAATTTCAGAAACTTTGAAGGCTTAGTTGCAGAACCACTGTAACACTGAACAGTGTGTTACACATTAAACATAATCCAAAATAAATATAATTTTAACTATACATCGTGTTAAAAACGCCTTTAAAAAAATGCGCCCTCAAAATACAAAAGCTACGTTAGTATGTCGAAAATTAAGAAAACATGTTAGAGAACCAATGAAAAGTAATCTTTTGCACGTTTAATACAAAATTTAAATTTAAATAATGCAAATATAAAATGTTATTAAATGAAAGACTATATACAGTTCTGTTTGTCATTATTTCCCTTGAAAAGTTGTCGCTAGCGTTCAGCCAACGGAGGTTTCATCATCAAGGTGTAAAATTTATCCCTACAGCTGATTGATGTGTCCTAGCTGTCACAGTCAATAATGTAGTAATTAATTGATCTACCAGTAAGATTAATAATTAATTTGAACATACCAACAGTATTCGTAATCTCTGGCTTTTATCTCAACCGAAGTTAATGTTGCCTATTCCTTTATAACGGCAACGCTACCAATGAGATATTCTATCTCATTGAACACTACCTTGACCGAGGCTTAGCGAAATTGGTTAATAATAAAATATTCTGTTGGCTTTTAAATTTAAAATTAATTTTAGTAAATTTCATTGACGTTTTTTGTTGTGAAAACAATAAAAATCATACCTAATTAGCCTCCAGTTTAATTCCAAATCCAAAATTTTAATTTTAACCAAGAGCTCAAACGCCATGTTTTTCTTGCTTAATATCCCTCTAACGGTTTGAATCACGACACAAACGCCGTAAGTCCAATATAAAAAATGAGGGCTAAAATGCGTGTCTCTAACAGTGGTAAAACGCCGTAATTCCAATACCCAAAACAACGTAAGTCAAAGTATGTGTTAATAATGATAAAAATCAATACTTAAACTTAATTGATCTTAATGAAACTAAGGAAAGGCACATCTATGGACTGTTATCTTTCATTTATGATTGTTTTGAAACGTAACGAATGAATAGTTTTCTTTGTACACAATCTCAATTAAGGTCATTTTTCAAAAAAATCCCATGTTATCTCTATGGAAGAATATAGTATTTTTCACCAAATGTCTGATTCATTTTATGGATTCTAAAACCACCCTTAACAACTTTATTCTTTATAGAATTAACTATTAGTTGGATCTCTTTGAAATTTTAACCACAAAATTAGGGCCAAAATTTTAGTTCACTGGCAAAATTTCAAAGCAGCAAACACAATACGAAAAACGTTACGGCCAATCAAAGAACCCTCCTTTAGCATTAGAGGCCGGCCCTGGTTTATCAACACTCAATCACGGCGTTAGCTCTTCCTTTATCAGGTCTTATCTAAGAGAGCGACCGCTCTCCTAGAGTAATCCCGCTTTAAAGCGTCCCGCGACGAACTCTCGGCCTGTAGCAAGACGACGCTTCGGCCAGTAAGAAACTTCCACAATCTGATTTTTCAAGTAACACGAATTTGGACAAGGATGACCACCAACTTCAAAGTGAGAACCAGAGACATTTAGGACCACTCCTAGAGACACTAACGATAGCAGCAGTAAGCCAACTTTTCTTGACATGAGTTAGTTTCATAAGCCTTTTTCACCACATAGAAGGATATTTGAGTATTGATAGGGGCCCTGGAAATGGTCCCTAAGACTTCCGCACAACACCTGATACTGCAATCTTGGACCTTTATTAAGAACGTGCCGTTCAAAGTTCAGCAACCGGAACGCAATCATGACAAAGGGGTGATCGCCAATGTTCCTCGAGAATTCACAGACGATCTAGTCAAAGAAGCACTTCATCTCGCGGGGTACGAGATTGATACGAGTCATTTAATTAAATTTTCAAAAAGGGTGAGAAAATCTTGATAATCTCGGCACCCCTAACATGCAAGTATCATGGAAGTATGATCCACGTTGACTCAAGTGCTAAGAAAAATTACCCTTCCCCTTCACTTGACTGGTATGCTAGATGATTTTTCAGTAGAAGAAAATTTGATCAAGTTGAGAAAGCGAGAGATGGCCACATATCTCATGTTTAAATTGATGCCAACTATAATTAATGAAGTTCAAATTAATGAAGGATGGTGGTTTGGCAGTGTTGATTTAGCTAATAAAATGAGTTTCAATAAATAATTCACCTTAATTGTAATGTTTCAAGGAGTTTTTGATTTTTAACAAATTGTGTTAAATTTTTATCATACCCCGTGCAATTTTTGGTAACGTAAAGATCGCCAACAAAATATAAGTGATGTGATTCTAAAGTTTGACTTGAATAAGAAAAACTAAATCAAATACCTAAACAATTCATAGCAATTTAGACAAATAAACAAACGGCAATTTGGGCTGTGGAAATAGCGAACAATATAACCCTTTGTTTCCCACATGGTTACGTTGGAAAAATCTGCGCTGATATAAACATGGAAATTATTTAACGAATTAAATTAGATAACTACACTGTCCTCCAGGATTAACCAGCACCACTGTTACTTATATTTATGGATTAAATACTCTTGGTAGCAAATAGTTTATAAAATTATAACGTAACAAAACATACTGACTGGTTTTTATGGGATTTTAATCGTTTTAACGAATGTGGTCCTCTACGTTGGACGTTGGTTGAATTTCAGGAACTATATCACACACCTTCACAGTTAGTGAGATTAAAAAATAATGAAACCCTGTAAACCTGATATGGAAATGTTGGATTAAATGCGCTTACGTAAACAACACTGTCTTAACTGCCAAAGCGAAAACACGTTAAACTTTTTGTCATCTTTTCAGAAGTATTTTAAAGTTCTGGAACTTTTCACAAGGTGAAAACAAGATCTTTGATTTCCACGCCTCAATAATTTGGATACTTATGCCATTGTTTACTTCAAATTGGAAGCGCCATCGAAAATAAATACATTGTAAAACCTAGGGTTATAAACATACTGTATGTTTCTAGCATGAAACGAAGCAGACTATATCAAATTCCAAAACAGAGCTGGAAATCAGCGTTTTTTATAATCTTAAACAAGGAGAGACGCTATAAAGAGTTGAGAGAGGTTTAGTTGTCTAGTGGAGGTTTAGTTGTCTAGTGGAGGTTTAGTTGTCTAGTGGAGGTTTAGTTTTCTAGTGGAGGTTTAGTTGTCTAGTGGAGGTTTAGTTTTCTAGTGGAGGTTTAGTTGTCTAGTGGAGGTTTAGTTTTCTAGTGGAGGTTTAGTTGTCTAGTGGAGGTTTAGTTGTCTAGTGGAGGTTTAGTTGTCTAGTGGAGGTTTAGTTGTGTGGAGGTTTAGTTGTCGTGTGGAAGTTTTAGTTGTCGTGTGGAATTGTTAGTTGTCGTGTGGAAGTTATAGTTGTCGTGTGGAAGTTTTAGTTGTCTAGTGGAGGTTTAGTCGTCTAGTGGAGGTTAAGTTGTCTAGTGGAGGTTAAGTTGTCTAGTGGAGGTTAAGTTGTCTAGTGGAGGTTAAGTTGTCTAGTGGAGGTTAAGTTGTCTAGTGGAGGTTTAGTTGTTTAGTGGAGGTTTAGTTGTTCAGTGGAGGTTTAGTTGTTTAGTGGAGGTTTAGTTGTCTAGCGGAGGTTTAATTGTCGTGTGGAGGTTTAATTGTCGTGTGGAGGTTTAGTTGTCGTGTGGAAGTTTTAGTTGTCTAGTGGAGGTTAAGTTGTCTAGTGGAGGTTAAGTTGTCTAGTGGAGGTTTAGTTGTCTAGTGGAGGTTTAGTTGTCTTGTGGAGGTTTAGTTGTCTTGTGGAGGTTTAGTTGTCTTGTGGAGGTTTAGTTTTCTAGCGGAGGTTTAGTTGTCGTGTGGAGGTTTAGTTGTCGTGTGGAGGTTTAGTTGTCGTGTGGAGTTTTAGTTGTCGTGTGGAAGTTTTAGTTGTCGTGTGGAATTGTTAGTTGTCGTGTGGAATTGTTAGTTGTCGTGTGGAAGTTTTAGTTGTCGTGTGGAGGTTTAGTTGTCTAGTGGAGGTTAAGTTGTCTAGTGGAGGCTTAGTTGTCTAGTGGAGGCTTAGTTGCCTCGCGGAGGTTTAGTTGTCTAGTGGAGGTTTAGTTGTCTTGTGGAGGTTTAGTTGTCTTGTGGAGGTTTAGTTGTCTTGTGGAGGTTTAGTTTTCTAGCGGAGGTTTAGTTGTCGTGTGGAGGTTTAGTTGTCGTGTGGAGGTTTAGTTGTCGTGTGGAGGTTTAGTTGTCGTGTGGAAGTTTTAGTTGTCGTGTGGAATTGTTAGTTGTCGTGTGGAATTGTTAGTTGTCGTGTGGAAGTTTTAGTTGTCGTGTGGAGGTTTAGTTGTCTAGTGGAGGTTAAGTTGTCTAGTGGAGGCTTAGTTGTCTAGTGGAGGTTAAGTTGTCTAGCGGAGGTTTAGTTTTCTAGCGGAGGTTTAGTTGCCTCGCGGAGGTTTAGTTGCCTCGCGGAGGTTTAGTTGCCTCGCGGAGGTTTTGTTGCCTAGCGGAGGTTTAGTTGTCTAGCGGAGGTTTACTTTTCTAGCGGAGGTTTAGTTGTCGTGTGGAATTGTTAGTTGTCGTGTGGAAGTTTTAGTCGTCTAGTGGAGGTTTAGTTGTCTAGTGGAGGTTAAGTTGTCTAGTGGAGGTTAAGTTGTCTTGTGGAGGTTTAGTTGTCTAGTGGAGGTTAAGTTGTCTAGCGGAGGTTTAGTTTTCTAGCGGAGGTTTTGTTGCCTAGCGGAGGTTTAGTTGTCTAGCGGAGGTTTAGTTTTCTAGCGGAGGTTTAGTTGTCGTGTGGAATTTTTAGTTGTCGTGTGGAAGTTTTAGTTGTGTTGTGGAGGTTTAGTTGTCTAATGGAGGTTTAGTTGTCTAGCGGAGGTTTAGTTGTCTAGCGGAGGTTTAGTTGTCTAGCGGAGGTTTAGTTGTCTAGCGGAGGTTTAGTTGTCTAGCGGAGGTTTAGTTGTCTAGCGGAGGTTTAGTTGTCTAGCGGAGGTTTAGTTGTCTAGCGGAGGTTTAGTTGTCTAGCGAAGGTTTAGTTGTCTAGCGGAGGTTTAGTTGTCTAGCGGAGGTTTAGTTGTCGTGTGTAAGTTTAGTTGTCGTGTGGAAGTTTTAGTTGTCGTGTGGAAGTTTTAGTTGTCGTGTGGAAGTTTTAGTTGTCGTGTGGAAGTTTTAGTTGTCTAGTGGAGGTTTAGTTGTCTAGTGGAAGTTTAGTTGTCTAGTGGAGGTTATTTGTCTAGTGGAGGTTTAGTTGTCTAGTGGAGGTTTTGTTGTCTAGTGGAGGTTTAGTTGCCTAGCGGAGGTTTAGTTGCCTAGCGGAGGTTTAGTTGCCTAGCGGAGGTTTAGTTGTTTAGCGGAGGTTTAGTTGTCTAGTGGAGGTTTAGTTATCTAATGGAACTGATAATTCTTGGCCTGATGCTTTACTTTCTTTAAAGGTTCTCGTTGAACGTCAGCATGGAGTTAAGTTCAACGCCGCTGTGGTCAACCTGTACCGAGATGGGAGGACTCGGTAGGTTGGCACTCGGATGATGAGCGTGGAGTACACAGCACCATTTCCTATTTGTCTTTTGGTGTAAGTAGAACTTTTAAGTTACGTTCTCTTCGTTCTGGTGTCCCTGGTGTAAATGTTTCCTTGAACCTTGGTTCACTACTTGTTATGGAGAGCACATGCGAACGGGTTTGGCAACATTGTGTTCCGAAAGTAGCAGAGAGTCTCAATGTAACTTTTAGGTAGGTGCTCTCTGTGGTTCTATTCTTCATAATCCTGTCATCCGTCGTGCTGTGTCTATCCCTTTGCCCATTTCAGAGCCCTCGCCCGTCGCTTCCTTTCCGGAGGTTCCCTCGCCCGTCGCTTCCTTTCCGGAGGTTACCTCGAACACCGCTTCCTTTCCGGAGGTTCCCTCGCCCGCCGCTGCCTTTCCGGAGGTTCCCTCGCCCGCCGCTGCCTTTCCGGAGGTTCCCTCGCCCGCCGCTGCCTTTCCGGAGGTTCCCTCGCCCGCCGCTGCCTTTCCGGAGGTTCCCTCACCCGCCGCTGCCTTTCCGGAGGTTCCCTCGCCCGCCGCTGCCTTTCCGGAGGTTCCCTCGCCCGCCGCTGCCTTTCCGGAGGATCCCTCGCCCGCCGCTGCCTTTCCGGAGGATCCCTCGCCCGCCGCTGCCTTTCCGGAGGATCCCTCGCCCGCCGCTGCCTTTCCGGAGGATCCCTCGCCCGCCGCTGCAAATGAGAACGTGCAACAAGTATCATAGTGAATATCGTTTAATGATACGCACTTTGAAACGTTAAAGACCTACGATTAAGCTTAGGAACTAAGGCATCACACTACAAATTGAAGGGCTGTTTGGTAAACCCATCAGCGTAAATGTTCGATGTGCCTACAGCCGTGGTGTAGGCACTCTTCAAGACGATTGTCCATGCCTTGTATTACGTTTTCTGGCATTTGAGGAGTGATTCGTTCAATTGCGCTTCGAATTCTGGTCGTCAAGTCGTCTACATTTAATGGTTCTGTTGCAAACACCTTCCCCATAAGAAGAAATCAAGTGGGGTTAAGTCAGGGGATCTTGCTGGCCACGGAATTGGTCCTCCTCTACCGATCCAACGGTTTGGAAAGTGCTCAGTTAGCCATTGGCGAACATTGACCGCCCAACGTGGTGGCGCACCATCCTGCTGGAACCACAGGTCCCGCTAAATGGTAATGAGTCTATCGCATCACTATCTTATGCTCATCTTATTTTGGACAAAATTGGATTGGTCAAAGATCACAAGATTACGTGTATCCCCACGAATTCCGAAACGTACATTTCGTTTTCTCTGGGTAATTTACGATTCTTAGACTCAATTAGGTTCATGCCGGCATCGCTAGAGACACTCGTATCGAATTTGGCTCGAGGAGGAGCCGATAAGTTCAAGTGTTTAAACTCTACCTTCAGCGCTGACGAAGTACCGCATCTGCTGAGGAAACAGGTTTACCCCTATGACTACTTCGACTGCGAGACGAAATTCGACGAGACCGAGTTGCCACCCAAGGATGCGTTCTTTAATTCCTTAACTGACGAAGAGGTTAGTGAGGAAGACTATTCTCAAGCTCAAAAGGTTTGGGAAAAATTCCAACTCACTAACCTCGGTGAGTACCATGATTTATACGTTAAGACCGACGTTCTGCTCCTAGCGGATGTTTTTGAAAGTTTCAGGGCTATGTGTCTAGAATATTACAAGTTAGATTGCGCGCATGCATATACAGGTCCCGGTTTCACTTGGTAAAGCGCACTTCACATGATCCAAGTGAAATTGGAACTACTCCAGGATCCAGATATGCATCTCTTTATTGAGAAGGGTATAAGAGGGGGTGTTTCTTTAATTACGCATAGACTAGCCATAGCCAATAATAAGGATCTCCCCGAAACATTCAACCCGGCAGAACGTAGCTCTTACATTACCTACCTAGACTGTAATAACCTTTACGGCACCGTAATGTGTCATCACCTGCCGATGAGAGGATTTCGATGGATTCAACCATGTCAAGATTTCACTCGTGAAATTATCTTGAATCACCCAGACGATGATCCCCAGGGTTTTATCCTGGAGGTAGATCTTGAGCACCCGGAAAGTTTGCACGAAGAACATAATTGTCTACCCTTAGCACCCGAACGTAGAGTTATTAACGCGGATGAGCTTTCACCGTATTCGATTGAACAGTTGAACAAACTGAAAATTAACGTACAGGATAGCCTCCCAAAGTTAGTTCCCACGCTCTACAATAGGGAGAAATATGTTCTCCACTACCGGAATCTCAAGTTTTACATCGCTAAGGGGATGAAATTGGGGAAAATCCATCGAATACTCACATTCGAGCAGGGTGCATGGTTAAAACCATTTATCGAGTTCAACACGGAGAAGAGGAAGCAGGCAGTGAACGACTTTGAGAAGGATTTTTTCAAGTTGGCCAACAATAGGTACGCATCTACGCTACATTAAGTTATTATTTCACACGTAAATTAATCAAAAATTTTTATCTTTTAACAGTGTTTTCGGGAAGACGATGGAAAACCTCTGCAACAGGATCAACTTCGATCTTGTCCAGACCCGGGAGATGGCAATCAAGAAGGCCAGTTCGCCGACATTCCAGAGGTTCACCATCTTTAAGAACGAGCTGGTCGGGATCCATCGTCTGAAGCAATCCCTCAAGTTGGACCGACCCATTTACACCGGTTTCGCCATCTTGGACCTCTCAAAGTTGGTCATGTACGACTTCCATTACAACACTATGAAGGCAAAATATGGCGACGACCTCAAACTTCTTTTTTCCGACACAGGTATGATTTTTTTAAAAACGTTTACTAGATTTAAATCCTTTTTTCTACTTTCAATTTTAGCTAATTAAATGTTTTACGTATAATTGCAGACAGCCTGACCTATCAGATTTTCACCGACGATTTGCCCCGGGACTTTGCCCAGATGAAGGAGATGTTCGACTTTTCCGCCTACCCCAAGGAACATCCGCTCTTCAGCGAGGAGAACAAGAAGGCCCTCGGAAAGTTCAAGGACGAACTCAACAGCGTCCAGATTCAAGAGTTCTGCGGCTTGCGACCGAAAATGTACAGCATCTTGTCGGCAAAAGGTGAAAAGAAGACGGCGAAGGGAATCTGTCGTCGCGTAGTCAAAAAGAAGATACGTCACGCCCAATACAAGGAATGCCTACTTCAACGTAAACTCACCACTGAGGAGATGAACAGGATAGTCAGTGTTAAACACGAACTATTTTCCATCACCCAGAAGAAACTCGCTCTTAACCCTTGCGATGATAAGAGATTCATCATCGATATGGGGGTCTACATACGCGCATGGTCATTTTACAATTAAGGAATAAAATTGCAAATGTATAATTATTTTCTGTAACCCTATCCCCTCCCATACCCTTTTGGTGCGAAGTGGCCGAATCGGTCCACGCCCAATTTCCCTCCCATACCCTTCTGGTGCGAAGTGGCCGAAACGGTCCACGCCCAACCCTTTCCCTTTAAAATTTCATAGTTTAATGTATAGTTTATAAGTTTAATTTAATGTATATATATTTTCAATATTTAATTTTGTTTTTTCTCGAATGAGTTTTACTCCGTGATTCTACGGTTTCTCATTGAAAATAAAAATTTTTAAATACAAATTTCTTCCTTCTTATTTCATACAACTTAGGCAAACATTTTTTTTTCAGGTTAAGGGGAGGGGGTCGACCGCGTGGGCCAGCCGCGTGGGCGTGTTTAAATTTCCCGCGTGTAGGAATAAGTTCGCGCGCGATTTAAAGAAAAACATACAATTCAATCAAAAAAACTTCATTATAAGAAAAAATCCTCTTACGGCCCTTTTAAGCATTGGGAAACAAACAACATTGGCATCGTCAAAGGATTTATCTGACTACTTTGCAGCAACCCTAAAGTTTAAGTTTAATTTTATGGGCGGTTGTATTTAGCCGATTTATTGGAAAGCCTTTCAAAATTAAAATATTTTCTCTAAACTCTGGTTTTTGGGGTTAGAGCGGGAGGAAGACAGTGGACTACGAGCACGGTAGCTAGAATGAAAGATACAGTTTTAGGCGGAAAGGGCACTATTTATAAAGGCTGGGTTGCTGTCATTTATTATAGTTGTCGTTGAAAACGTCTCCTGATCCTTTAATATATTAATCAAAAATGTCTTGATTACAATCAAGACCTAAAAAGTATCGATAAGACTGAGGTTATCACTTGCCTGAAGGATCAGATATTAATTTTTCTTTTTAGTTGAAACTTAAAGACATGCTTAAGAAAAAACAAGGTTCCATTACCGTTTTCCGTTGAAATAAATTATTTTACTGGTAATCAATTTCAAAAATTTACTTATCTCGGATTTTCGACCACAATTCCACTCCCCGAAAATATTTTATCATTACATTAATTTCTTTTGAGAGAGTACCTGTATGGTTTTGCGTTTTAAAAGGTTCCTAAAGACGTTACATCCCCATTCGTTCCCGGCACGCTTCGCAGTGGAACATTTTAATTATTCTAAAACCTGATATACTATAGGTCAATAATAGGCAAAGTTAGATAAAACATAAACAGTAAGAATAGGCCTGATAAGATAAGGGTTGTATATAATCTCCGACAATGAAGCTTCACGCTTCAGGATGTATCTAGCTCTGCTCAAGAATAAAGTTATGTAAAAACTAATCTGGCTTGCTCCCCGTATCATATCATGGTGTCAGAAGTGGGGTTCGAACCCACGCCCTCATACGAGGATCAGACAGACATCGCCAGGCCTATCGCTCAACCACCCAATCTCGGTGCCAAAACTGCGGTACAGCCCACCACAGGCAGAGTCCATGTCCTGCCCAACACGCACGATGCTACGTATGTTCCCGACCAGGACACTGGGCCTCCCAATGCCACTCGCAGAGCGTTCATGAAGTCCATATCTCGCAAGACGGGCAGAACTGGCCAGCTGATGACACAACAGATGACTACGATACGACTGACAACACACATCATCACGACACGGCATACTGCTCCGAACTCACTCTTCACTGTCATGACTTTACCTCCCCTCAAGCACAAGGTGATGAATGGCTAGAGACAATCTACTTTGCGAACAACCCAGTTGTCATGAAACTTGACACAGGATCCCAGGTCAACATCATCCACGAAGGAATTTACAACGACCTTCCCGTACCACCGCCACTACACAAACCACCCTTCACCGTCCGCACCTATTCAGGACACACGGTAGACATCACAGGAGTGATATACATCAGGTGTGCATCATTCGCCGCAGGAGCAGAGCAATGTTTCTATGTCACTCCTCACAGAACAACGCCAATCCTTGGCGCAGCGGCATCAGTAGAACTCGGTTTAATTCATCGCAACAAGAATCCAGCCAAAGCTAAAAAACCAACCACAAACCCAACGAAAGAAAGTTCACCAAAACCAGACATATACCCGCACGTTCGGACCGTCAACGTTACCACCACATACTCTAAAAACAACATACCAGGTCCAATGCCACCTCAGCACGTCATAGACCAAATGACACCAGGGGAAATCATTCGCATGTATGGAGACGTCTTTGATCGCATCGGAAAACTTCCCGGAAAGTATAAAATACAACTGAAGCCTGGTGCTACACCCTCCATCAGCGCCCCTCGTCAAATCCCACACGCCCTGCAACAACAAGTCTCTCAAGAATTGGCACGCCTGCAATCGCTCGGCATAATCGTACCAGTGACGGAACCCACAGATTGGGTTCACCCCATGGTAGTTGTACGTCAAGAAGGAAAGCCGATACCAGTCCGCATATGCATTGATCCACGTAAACTTAATCCCGGCATAAGACTGGAACCACATCCAATGCCGACTGCGCAGGAAATTTTCTCAAACCTCCATGGGGCAGACACATTCACCGTCTTAGACGCGCAGAGTGCGTTTTGGCAAGTCGAACTCGACCATGACAGCTCTCTTCTGTGCACATTCGCCACCCCGTTCGGGCGCTATCGTTTCGTCCGCCTCGCACTCGGTATTTGCACTTCGTCATCCGTCTTCCAACGGATAATGCACTCGATATACCCGCCGGCACAATTTCCAGAGATGCACATCTCAACCGACGACTTCCTTCTCTCCACGAAGAAAAGCACCCATAACCGAACGCTTATCACAGTCTTAGAACGAGCTCGTCAGAATGGTCTCACCTTCAGCTCCAGCAAGATGCAACTGGCCGTTCCCGTAATCACATACCTCGGCCACCGGATCTCTCCGAACGGACTAGAAATTGCACCTCCGAAAATTCAGGCGATCCAAGCCATCCCACCACCAACGGAACGCACAGCACTTCAGCGTTTCCTAGGCATGGTCAACTACTTGGCAAAGTTTCTACCCCAACACTCTTCGGAAGCTGCTCCACTACGCGCCCTCCTCAAAAAAGACGCCACCTTCGCCTGGGATTCAAACGCCGATGCTACATTCAACAGGCTCAAGCGCCTGATTACAACTGCCCCGATTTTGGCACTCTTCAACCCAAAACTTCAATCGACGATATCGGTAGATAGCAGCCGTGAAGGCGTCGGAGCCGTCCTAATCCAAGACCAGAGACCAGTTGAATACGCATCGACGTCCTTCACTACCACACAACAAAACTACGCCCCAATAGAACGAGAGCTGTTGGGAATAGTATATGCATGTGAACGATTTCATTATTATGTGGTGGGAACCAGCTTTGTAGTACAGACAGATCATCGTCCCTTAACTTCACTGGTTCAAAAGCCTCTGCACCTACTGTCACCGCGTCTGCAGCGGCTTGTCCTCAAACTCGCAAGATATAACTTAAGGGTGACATACGTACCCGGCTCGCAACTCTACGTAGCGGACACACTTTCCCGAGCACCGAGAAGAGAGGAGGACATAGACACCACGTATCTCGAAGGCAAATGCGTAACGCTGCACTCTACGACTATAGCTCTGCCAGAAAACAAGGTAGCCAAAATCAAAAGCGCTATGGTAAACGACGTAACGTCACAAGCGCTCCTGACGCAAATACGAAAAGGATGGCCATCAACTTCCAACAGACTTCACCCATCCCTTAAACCATTCTGGGGAATCCAGGAAGAATTCCACGAAGACGATGGACTCATTTTCCGCGGAGACCGGCTATACATCCCAGTCGGTCAACGCCCGGAACTACTTCGAGACATTCATGCGGCACACCAAGGCATAGCTGCTT
This sequence comes from Phalangium opilio, assembly GCA_019434445.1. Taxonomy (NCBI): domain Eukaryota; kingdom Metazoa; phylum Arthropoda; class Arachnida; order Opiliones; family Phalangiidae; genus Phalangium; species Phalangium opilio. Next base: position 134,435 of record JAEQBA010002109.1, read on the forward strand.
GTCTGGCAAGGGCCCGGCTCCACGTCTATTGGCCACAGATGACACGAGACATAACGGATCACGTCAAGAGCTGCGACACATGTCAGAGGCGAAGTCGAGCGAACATACCAATCCCGATCCACCCCTACACGCCACCGCAACGTCCGTGGCAAACAGTAGCAACCGATATCTTTCAAGTAAACGACAAGAAAATGATCCTGCTAGTCGATTACTTCTCAAAGTTCGCGGAGGTGCAAGAATTGAAATCAACGAACGCCGAAGCAATCATCAACTTCTTGAACCCACACTTCGCTAGACATGGAGCACCACAGACCCTAGTATCAGACAATGGACCGCCATTCAATTCCAGCAACTTCCGCGACTTTCTACAACAATGGGGAGTAAATCACACGACGTCCAGCCCCCACTATCCGCAATCAAACGGACTAGCGGAGCGAACCATTCAAACAGTCAAAAACTTGCTTCACAAGGCGCAACAAGACGGGAAGGACTTGAACCAAATCCTCATGGAGTACCGATCAACGCCCAAGGGAGACCTACCATCGCCGGCGGAAATGCTCATGGGTCGGAGAATCCGCACACCCTTAACGACATCAACACGAACCCTTCTCCCGCATTTCCCAATAAAACACGTTCAAGACCAGCTACAAGAGCGGAAAAACGCAATGATCCAAAATCAGCGAACAGCGAGAATGCCAAAGCCACTAGACCTAGCTCCTGGAACAAACGTTTACCACTATATAGGCCCCCGGCAGTGGGGGAAGGCAACCATAATCTCCAGAGCGCCAGAACCACAATCATTCATAATCCGAACAGAGACCAACCAGATTCTCCGGAGAACCCGACACCATCTGCGACCCGAGTACCAACCAGAGCAACAGAAACGCCCAGGGCAGAACCTCAGCGAAGCGAGAAATCCCTCAAGTCACGCCAACCAAATCCCTCCACCAGCGCCCAGGGACACAAGTCCGCATCATCCCCGTGCCACGACATCAAGGCTGGACAAATCACAAATCGCACCTAGAGCACTCCATCAAACGCCTCCACCAGCCCTCCCCGCAATGGTTCCAAATATCACGTCAGGTTCACCGTCGCTGCCAAGGCAAATCAACACCCCTCCATCTCCGTTCCTAAACTCAAGGCCACCATCGCCATCAAGTCAACATCAGATTCCTCCATCACCGTTTCCAGACACAAGACCACCATTCCCGAACTCGACAAGGCAAGAAACAACCCGACCAAAGCGGAATGCGCAACCCCCCGCACGATACCCCGACATAGAAAGAACTCTTCGCTACTAAGATTATTTTAAAGACTTTGTTCGTTTAACTTTTAATTTAAAATTTAACAAGTTTTAAAACATGTAAACCCAAAAGTTAATTTCACCCCTATGGGAAATCTTGATCATTGTATAACGAAAACAGTATTGGAAAGGAAGATGATATACTATAGGTCAATAATAGGCAAAGTTAGATAAAACATAAACAGTAAGAATAGGCCTGATAAGATAAGGGTTGTATATAATCTCCGACAATGAAGCTTCACGCTTCAGGATGTATCTAGCTCTGCTCAAGAATAAAGTTATGTAAAAACTAATCTGGCTTGCTCCCCGTATCATATCAAAACCAATGGCGGCAAATTCAATAGGGACAGTAAGATTTTTACTCGCGGTTTTGCAAAATGATGTAACATCAAATGTACTTTAGTCAGCCGTCGTATTGTTCTTTCTCATAGTTCAGGGCATGATCTGTGTTACTGCCCAATTTCTCTCACTAGTTTCTAACAATGGTTAGAGACTATTTGATATGGCACGGCACAACGTTATATACATTTGTAAATTCTAAGTAGCACAAAAGGAACAAGCTTGTCCAGCAACCAGAACATTTTTGCACACCCAATCAATTTATAGGACATTGGTCCAGTCAGGCAGTGACCCCTATAAGTGTCTCAAAGTTATCTTATTTCCGTTCCTGCTAAAAAGAAAACCGACATAATAGGCAGGGTTCATAAAACTTTGGAAAACAAATTTCCCTGAGATTTCCAGGTTTTTCCCCATATACTTCCCTGAGTTTCCCAGATTTTTCCCGTATATGGGGCATGCTATGGAGCAAATGTTAACGAAGGAGGAAGGGTAAATAGGACAATTACATAATCAAAGGGCATCCCCGTATCTCTAATATAATCAGAGTTATGAGCCTCCAAAGTATACTGTAATGTTAATCCTATGGAGGGAATATTCACTAACATTTTGCTTAATTATTCGGCCCCTGTTTGACGAAATCCCTAGTTTTTAGTATCTTTGGATGAGGGCAAATAAGATTATAACATACTCGAAGGACATCCCCTTATCTCTAGTAGAACCAGAGTTATGAGCCTCCAAAGATTAGTGAAATATTAATCCAATTCATATCATGAACATTTTGCTTAATTACTCGGCCTCTGTTTGACGCAAAGTTCCCTGATTTCCCTGAATTTTACTAAATATTCTAAATTTCCCTGAGGTTTTTGTCAACTATTTATTTCCCTGATTTTTCCAGGTTTGTATGAACCCTGATAACTCACAGCAAGACTAGGTTGAAAAGGGGCGAAAATAAGTCAAATACTTCCAGCCTCCAGGAAATTCGCGAGAGCGGAAATAAGCAAAACTCTTCAAAAGTATCCAGAGACATTATTCTCTAAAAATTTAAATGAATAGAAACCCAAATCTAAATGTAAACAATAGCGTTGGGTCCATATGTGGGTATTTAAAACCGTATTCTCTTATTTTTCTAACCCAAATCCAAATTGACATTTGAATCTCCCGCCAAACATTTACCCATCCCATATGTACGTCACTTCCTCTTTCATTGTGGTAATTTTATTTCAGCATAAATTCTAGGAGAGCGATAGCTCTCTTAGATAAGACTTCATAGAGAGGCGCATGTGTCTCCGACTTTAATGTATAAGGATGGTTTTTTGATTGGTTATAACTTTTTTTGTATCGTATTAACTGCTTTGAAAAAATTCCACAGAACTACAATTCGGGCCCTCAATATGTGGTTAAAATTTCAAGAAGATCCACCCATTAGTTTATTGTATAAAAAATAAAGTTGCTAAGGGTGGTTTTCATTTCCATAAATTAATCAGCCCTTTTGGTGAAAAAGTTAAATTTTCCCATAGAAATAACATGGAGTTTTTTTCAAATTTAGCCATTTTGTCGCCACCCTTTTGAAATGAAATATTCGTTTGTTACGTTTGGGACGGTTTTATATCAAAATTTAAACCTTTATCTAGGACCATTTTTAAGGTTTTTGAGAAAAATTAATTTTAAGTATGTTTAATTTTAAATTTTAAAAACTACCCCAATCTGCGATATTTACATGGATACACTGTTTTATTAGGAAATATCAGCGCAGCCAATATTGGCCTTTTTTAACGTATAGTTGCCTCATAATAATCCGATTGTTTCTTCTTAATGCCTGTTGGTTAGAATGGCCTATCGATGGTGAGATAAGACGGCTTTAACATTGCCGTGACGTTAACGAGGCCACTGCGGCGACGCCGTCAAAACACCCGGGTCGAAATAATCGCGGATATAGTCCAATTCATAGAACAAATAGCTAGCTTAATGGACATTTTAACTTTTCCCTGCTAATTAATCTGGATTACCAATAAAAGATGATTAAACTAGATTATCACTTAAAGATAATTAAACTAGATTACGATTTTAAGTAGTTAAAGTAGTTTACCAATTAAACGTATTTAAAATAAATTACCAATTAGAGGTAATTAAACTTAACTAGCAATTAGAGGTTATTAAACTAGATAACCAATTAGAGATAATTACACTAGATTACCAATTAAGGGTAATTAAACTAGATTACCGACGACTGGTAATTAAGCTAGATTACCGACGACTGGTAATTAAGCTAGATTACCGACGACTGGTAATTAAGCTAGATTACCGACGACTGGTAATTAAGCTAGATTACCGACGACTGGTAATTAAGCTAGATTACCGACGACTGGTAATTAAGCTAGATTACCGACGACTGGTAATTAAGCTAGATTACCGACGACTGGTAATTAAGCTAGATTACCGACGACTGGTAATTAAGCTAGATTACCGACGACTGGTAATTAAGCTAGATTACCGACGACTGGTAATTAAGCTAGATTACCGACGACTGGTAATTAAGCTAGATTACCGACGACTGGTAATTAAGCTAGATTACCGACGACTGGTAATTAAGCTAGATTACCGGCGACTGGTAATTAAGCTAGATTACCGACGACTGGTAATTAAGCTAGATTACCGACGACTGGTAATTAAGCTAGATTACCCACGACTGGTAATTAAGCTAGATTACCGACGACTGGTAATTAAGCTAGATTACCGACGACTGGTAATTAAGCTAGATTACCGACGACTGGTAATTAAGCTAGATTACCGACGACTGGTAATTAAGCTAGATTACCGACGACTGGTAATTAAGCTAGATTACCGACGACTGGTAATTAAGCTAGATTACCGACGACTGGTAATTAAGCTAGATTACCGACGACTGGTAATTAAGCTAGATTACCGACGACTGGTAATTAAGCTAGATTACCGACGACTGGTAATTAAGCTAGATTACCGACGACTGGTAATTAAGCTAGATTACCGACGACAGGTAATTTAGCTAGATTACCGGCGACTGGTAATTAAGCTAGATTACCGGCGACTGGTAATTAAGCTAGATTACCGACGACTGGTAATTTAGCTAGATTACCGACGGCTGGTAATTAAGCTAGATTACCGACGACTGGTAATTAAGCTAGATTACCGACGACTGGTAATTTAGCCGGATTATCGACGGCTGGTAATTTAGCCGGATTATCGACGGCTGGTAATTAAGCCGGATTACCGACGGCTGGTAATTAAGAAGGAATACCGACGGCTGGTAATTAAGAAGGAATACCGACGACTGGTAATTAAGCCGGATTACCGACGACTGGTAATTAAGCCGGATTACCGACGACTGGTAATTAAGCCGGATTACCGACGACTGGTAATTAAGCTAGATTACCGACGACTGGTAATTAAGCTAGATTACCGACGACTGGTAATTTAGCTAGATTACCGACGGCTGGTAATTAAGCTAGATTACCGACGGCTGGTAATTAAGCTAGATTACCGACGACTGGTAATTAAGCTAGATTACCGGCGACTGGTAATTAAGCTAGATTACCGACGACTGGTAATTAAGCTAGATTACCGACGACTGGTAATTAAGCCGGATTACCGACGACTGGTAATTTAGCCGGATTATCGACGGCTGGTAATTTAGCCGGATTATCGACGGCTGGTAATTAAGCCGGATTACCGACGGCTGGTAATTAAGAAGGAATACCGACGGCTGGTAATTAAGCCGGAATACCGACGGCTGGTAATTAAGAAGGAATACCGACGACTGGTAATTAAGCCGGATTACCGACGACTGGTAATTAAGCCGGATTACCGACGACTGGTAATTAAGCCGGATTACCGACGACTGGTAATTAAGCCGGATTGCCGACGGCTGGTAATTAAGCTAGATTACCAATGGACGCGCAACGTCCTAAGACTTTTTCTCTCCTATATTTTCTAAACAATTTTAATTAATATGAAGACTGAAGTGACAGATATTAATAACAAGTTGGGAAAACCAAAATATTACCTCTCCGTGTCGAGAAGATTATATAAACAAAATTATCCAATGAAAACACTTTTGCCCTCATCCTTTATATATATAGGAGGCAATGAATGAAATATATCACAATTCATGGGCCTTGATAGATATAGGAGGCAATGAAGGAAATATATCGCATGCACGGGCCTTGGTAGATATAGGAGGCAATGAAGGAAATATATCGCATGCACGGGCCTTGGTTGATACAGGAGGCAGTGATAATCTCTCTTTGTACGAGAGGTTTATCTTTAATATTTAAATAAATATAATTATTTTTAATTATTTTAATCTTCAATAATTAACATTAATAATAGTTAAATCGTTTAAAATAAAGTTATACATATTATCATCTCAAACTTTGCTAAGATTGACGTTTAAAGTGAAGGGTACCCCTCTTGCCCACTTTCTTCAAATTTTGGGGTATATATACGATTCGTTTCCATTATAATAGTAAGGAAAAAGCGCAATTGCGAAAACCTTTGAGGGCGATCCCACCTTAGGGAGGCTAGACGTTTCTCGTAACCCTAGCTGATCGACGCGTATGTCCTAAAACCAAACGATGATAATGGAGTAGAAGCCAATGATACAGATTGGTGTCTATGTGGAATGGACGGAAGACCAGTGGATGGCGGTGCTAGAAGCCAGTGTAAGTGCAGACTGGTGTCAATGTGGGATTGACAAAGAATAGAAGATGGTGGTGATTGGAAATACAGACTGGTGTCAAAGTCGAATGGACGAAGACTAGAAGATGGTGGTGATTAGAAGCCAGTAAGAACAGACTGGTGTCCGTGTGGGATGGACAAAGACCAGAAGATGGTGGTGTGAGAACTCAAGCAGAGGAGCCATTTCCGTGACTGTGAAAGCAGTTCGGAAATGGCGAACACGTTTGCTCCGATACGCAAACTGCGAACGCGGTCACGTGGGTGTAACAACGGACTGACAGACACACAGACAGACACACACGGAAGTTACAGAACCTCTCCTGGACTACGTCACACGGAGAGGTAAAACCAAATCGTTGTCAGAAGTGGGGTTCGAACCAACGCCCTCATACGAAGATCAGAGATTAAATCTGACGCCTTAGACCACTCGGCCATCCTGACACGCTTTTTAACGTTTTCCTTGAAAATGAAGCTATAGTACCAACCCTAAATAACTCTCGGAATTCTATGCTCCATAAAGCCACACACTTGTTGCCATAGTAGAGAAGCCTTTTCTGATCATGAGATCCATGTTATTAAAATGAAACAATTCGCTGTCAGAAGTAGGGTTCGAACCCACGCCCTCATACGAGGATCAGAGCTTATATCTGACGCCTTAGACCACTCGGCCATCCTGACACGCTTTAAAGAGTTTTCCATGAAAATGAAGCTATAGTACCACCCCTTAAAACCTCTCGGAATTCTATGCTCAATAAACCACTCACTTGTTGCCATACTAGAGAAGCCTTTCCTGAGTATTAGAAATATGTTATTAAAATGAAACAATTCATTGTCAGAAGTGGGGTTCGAACCCACGCCCTCTTACGAGGATCAGAGCTAAATTCTGACGCCTTAGACCACTCGGCCATCCGGACACGCTTTGAAGCGCTTTCCTTGAAAATGAAGCTATAGCACCACCCCTTAAAACCTCTCGGAATTCTATGCTCCATAAAGCCACTCACTTGTTGCCATACTAGAGAGGCCTTTTCTGATCATGAGATCCATGTTATTAAAATGAAACAATTCGCTGTCAGAAGAGGGGTTCGAACCCACGCCCTTATACGATGATCAGAGCTTAAATCTGACGCCTTAGACCACTCGGCCATCCTGACACGCTTTTAAACGTTTTCCTAGAAAATGAAGCTATAATACCGCCCCTTAAAACCTCTCGGAATTCTATGCTCAATAAACCACTCACTTGTTGCCATACTAGAGAAGCCTTTCCTGAGTATTAGATATATGTTATTAAAATGAAACAATTCATTGTCAGAAGTGGGGTTCGAACCCACGCCTTCATACGAGGATCAGAGCTTAAATCTGACTCCCCAGACCACTCGGCCATCCTGACACGCTTTTCAACGTTTTCCTTGAAAAAGAAGCTATAGTACCACCCCTTAAAACCTCTCGGAATTCTATGCTCAATAAACCACTCACTTGTCTCCATACTAGAGAAGCCTTTCCTGAGTATTAGATATATGTTATTAAAATGAAACAATTCATTGTCAGAAGTGGGGTTCGAACCCACGCCCTCATACGAGGATCAGAGCTAAATTCTGACGCCTTAGACCACTCGGCCATCCGGACACGCTTTGAAGCGCTTTCCTTGAAAATGAAGCTATAGTACCACCCCTAAATAACTCTCGGAATTCTATGCTCCATAAAGCCACTCACTTGTTGTCATATTAGAGAAGCCTTTCGTGGGCATGGGATACATGTTAGTAAAGTAAAACAAATCGTTGTCAGAAGTGGGGTTCGAACTAACGCCCTCATACGAAGATCAGAGCTTAAATCTGACGCCTTAGACCACTCGGCCATCCTGACACGCTTTGAAGCGTTTTCCTTGAAAATGAAGCTATAGTACCACCCCTAAATAACTCTCGGAATTCTATGCTCCATAAAGCCACTCACTTGTTGCCATACTAGAGAAGCCTTTTCTGATCATGAGATCCATGTTATTAAAATGAAACAATTCGCTGTCAGAAGAGGGGTTCGAACCCACGCCCTTATACGATGATCAGAGCTTAAATCTGACGCCTGAGACCACTCGACCATCCTGACACGCTCTTAAACGTTTTCCTAGAAAATCAAGCTATAGTACCACCCCTAAATAACTCTCGGAATTCTATGCTCCATAAAGCCACTCACTTGTTGTCATATTAGAGAAGCCTTTCGTGAGCATGGGATACATGTTAGTAAAGTAAAACAAATCGTTGTCAGAAGTGGGGTTCGAACCCACGCCCTCATACGAGGATCAGAGCTTAAATCTGACGCCCCAGACCACTCGGCCATCCTGACACGCTTTTCAACGTTTTCCTTGAAAAAGAAGCTATAGTACCACCCCTAAATAACTCTCGGAATTCTATGCTCCATAAAGCCACTCACTTGTTGTCATATTAGAGAAGCCTTTCGTGAGCATGGGATACATGTTAGTAAAGTAAAACAAATCGTTGTCAGAAGTGGGGTTCGAACCCACGCCCTCATACGAGGATCATAGCTTAAATCTGACGCCCCAGACCACTCGGCCATCCTGACACGCTTTTCAACGTTTTCCTTGAAAAAGAAGCTATAGTACCACCCCTAAATAACTCTCGGAATTCTATGCTCCATAAAGCCACTCACTTGTTGCCATACTCGAGAAGCCTTTTCTGATCATGAGATCCATATTATTAAAATGAAACAATTCGCTGTCAGAAGTGGGGTTCGAACCTACGCCCTCATACGAGGATCAGAACTTAAACGTGACGCCTTAGACCACTCGTCCATCCTGACACGCTTTGAAGCGTTTTCCTTGAAAATGAAGCTATAGTACCACCCCTTAAAACCTCTCGGAATTCTATGCTCAATAAACCACTCACTTGTGTCCATACTAGAGAAGCCTTTCCTGAGTATTAGATATATGTTATTAAAATGAAACAATTCATTTTCAGAAGTGGGGTTCGAACCCACGCCCTCATACGAGGATCAGATATAAATTCTGACGCCTTAGACCACTCGGCCATCCGGACACGCTTTGAAACGCTTTCCTTGAAAATGAAGCTATAGTACCACCCCTAAATAACTCTCGGAATTCTATGCTCCAAAAAGCCACTCACTTGTTGTTATACTCGAGAAGCCTTTTCTGATCATGAGATCCATGTTATTAAAATGAAACAATTCGCTGTCAGGAGTAGGGTTCGAACCCACGCCCTCATACGAGGATCAGAGCTTAAGTCTGACGCCTTAGACCACTCGGCAATCCTGACACGCTTTTCAACGTTTTCCTTGAAAAAGAAGCTATAGTACCACCCCTAAATAACTCTCGGAATTCTATGCTCCACAAAGCCACTCACTTGTTGCCAAACTAGAGAAGCCTTTTCTGATCATGAGATACATGTTATTAAAATGAAAAAACTCGTTGTTAGAAGTAAGGTTCGAACCCACGCCTTCATACGAGGATCAGAGCTTAAATCTGACGCCTTAGACCACTCGGCCATCCTGACACGCTTTTCAACGTTTTCCTTGAAAATGAAGCTATAGTACAACAAGAAAATACCTCTCGGAACTCCAGGCTCCATAAAGCCACTCTCTTGTTGCCATACTAGAGAAGCCTTTTCTGATCATGAGATACATGTTATTAAAAATATTCGTCAAAATCATGAATTTTTATGCTGAAAACGTATAGCGCAGGTTTTAAAATTTTGCAATTTTTTTTAAAATGGATTTCCCCCTTGTAAAAGAGATGAGCGAAGCGCAAAATTATTCTAAATAATTACAATTAAAATATTTCGTCAAAATCATGAATATTTCGTCAAAATCATGAATTTTTCGTCAAAATCATGAATTTCATGCTGAAAACGCATTGTGCATGTTTTAAAATTTTGCAAACTTTTTAAAAATAAATTGAGTTTAAACGAGTATAAGAGGTGATGCGAAGCGCAAAATTATTAGGACTGTGCGAGTATTCGAAAGATCGAATATTTTTCGAAAATTACGAATCTAATATTCGATTCGAATTATCGAGTTTGCCATCTGGTATTCGTCGAGGTTTGCTATGGATGGTCTTGATCTGGCCCTCATACAAGAACCGTGGATTTGCCATGGCAAAATCCTCGGTCTTGACGCGGCGGGGTCACTATTTTATGACCATACTGCTGCTAGACCTAGGGCGTGTATTCTGGTTCGGAGGGATCTTTGTTGTATCTCTCTACCGCTGTACACGTCCCAGGACACGGCGGCCGTGAAGCTAGTCCTGGCCACTGGGCATGCCAAGTTGACTATCACGGCTGCCTCTGCATACTTTGCCCACGACGCAGACTCTCTCCCGACAATTGAGGTGATCAATTTGGTCAATCAATGTGAAAAGGGAGGGGACAAACTAATCATTGGCTGCGACGCCAATGCTCATCACATCACGTGGGACAGTTCTGACTGCAACAGGAGAGGTGATGATTTACTAGAATATTTAGTTGGTTGTAAACTCTAAATTCTTAATCAAAACAATGAACCTACTTTTGTTACTTCAAATAGAAGGGAGGTCATTGACCTCAGGCTAGCCACGGAAAACCTCGTGTCTTCCGTGTCTAACTGGCATGTGTCTAATGAGCCGTCTCTGTCGGATCATAGGCACATCTGCTTTACTGTCGCGACTACCTCTGTCCCGGCGGGGACGGAGATACGCAATCCAAAACGGACTAATTGGGCCGGCTATAGGGAAGACCTAATCCTACGCTACGGAGGGGGCCACACTCCTAAACTTACTTCACCTAAGGATCTTGATAGGGCTGCTGGTGATTTACAGTGCTCAATCATGGAGCTGTTCCACCGGAACTGCCCACTTTAGACCGTCAACCGCTCGAGGCTTGTCCCTTGGTGAACGCGGATCTCAGCCGGCTTCGTAAATACACGCGCAGGCTCTTTAACAAAGCCAAGCGCACGGGTGACTGGGCTGGATAAAGGCAGTCCCTTAACACCTACAACAGGGCCATTAGAGCTGCTAAGGACTCCTGGCGGACCTTCTGTGAGCAAGTCTCCAATGTCCCTGCTACGGCTAGGTTCATGAAGATTCTAGCGCACGACAGCACACATCGACTTAATGCTATTATGCCGCGGGAGTGTGTGTACACTAAGTCTGGGGCTGAGACTCTCAAGCACATGCTGGAAGTCCATTTTCCTGACTCTACTTTTATCAATCCATTAAACCCTGACTCTCTATACCCTGTCCTGCACAGAGCTAAGAGGGAAGACTGGCTTGTAGCCAGACAGGTTGTCACGATTCCCAAGCTTCGGTGGGCTGTCAACTGTTTTGAGCCCTACAAGTCTCCGGGACCCGATGGGGTCTTCCCTCTGCTTTTGCAGGAGGGCTTACACCACATCGCCTCTCCGCTATGCAAGATCTAAAGACTGCATTGCTCTCGGTCACATACCTCGTCGACCGAGAATCAAAGAAGATTCATCTCGCCGACGATTCAATCATAATGGCGGAAGGGATTGGCGATGGCATGATTGACTGCCTCGCTCTAAACGGAGAAGTACATGGTATAGCTGTGAAGAACATCCTTTATGTTCCAAAACTAGGAGGCAGCTTAATTTCTGTACGTCGTTTGACGCAGACAGGACACACTGTTATCTTCGAAGGCGACGAATGCAGAATCATGGAAGGTCAAAACGTTGCAGCTTTCGCCAAGATGGATGGATTCCTTTATCGACTTGAAACCAAACAAATAGCGAAAGTTGCCAGCAACTCGCATACAGCCGATTGCATTCATCTCTAGCATAGACGGCTAGGGCATCGGGACATAAATGCAGTGAAGTCACTTTCATCGTTAATCTTGCCGATGGTATCAAGCTATCCGACTGTCAGCGGAAGCTTGTATGCGAATGTTTTCTAAAGGGAAAGATGACTTTTAAACCATTCCCAACATCTACATCGAAGACCAAGGAGCCAATGGAACTACTCCATACGGACGTATGCGGGCCAATGCCGACAGTGACACCTAGCGGTAATCGATACATGGTAACATTACTCAAGATTTACACAGCTCTATTTGATGAAGACCAAGAACTCCGTTCAAACTGCATTCAAGGATTTCATTGCATCCGTAAGGACCAAATTCGGAAGATACCCGAAAGCTATTCGATCAGACAATGGTGGAGAATATATCAGCCATGAAATTGAAGATTATCTCAAGGAACTTGGCATCGAACACCATTAAACCGTGCCGTATAATCCACAACAGAACGGAGTTGCGGAACGCAAGAATCGATCTTTGACGGAAATGGCCAAATGCATGCTGTTAGACGCACAACTCGAGAACCGTTACTGGGGTGAAGCTGTCACGACCGCCGCCTATCTTCAAAATCGTCTGCCAACAAGAGCCATTGACGTAACACATTATGAGCTTTAGAGTGGTTCAAAGCCACATATTGGACACATCCGTGTATTCGGAAGTAAAGCCTATTCGTACATTCCCAAGGAGAAACGAGTAAAATTCGAAAACAAAGCTTTTAAAGGAGTCCTGGTTGGATATGGCTTAGAAACGAAAGGCTATCGTATTCTCAATCCTGAGACTGCCAAAGTTCACTTCAGTCGTACTGTCACATTCGACGAAGGAACACACCTTTGAAGAAAGCATCATATCAGAACCAGAAGGGGAAAAAGAGACTAATTCAGCTGACTCTTTGATCACGTCACATCCGAAAAAGGAAAAATCAGAATCATCATCTGATGGAAAACAAGAATCTAAAGAAACACCATCAGTTCCTATTCTTCCAATACGATCGGAAAGGGATAATAAGGGCATTCCACCAAAGAGATTGACGTACAAGGCAACGGTTCAATATCCTCGCGAACCAAGCTCATGGGAGGAACTCGCCGACATAAATCCAAGAGAAAGGAAGAACTGGTGGACAGTGTTGTGTTGCTGGTGATCAACTAAATAAGAAATATCATCTTTACATAAAAGAGGAACCTGGGAGTTAACAGACCTACCACCAAATCGGAAGGCCATTGGTTGGGTTTTCAAAGCCAAACATGATCAAAATGGAGCAATCGGCAAATATAAAGCTCGATTGGTCGCCAAAGGCTATTCTCAGAAGTTTGGCGAAGATTTTGACGAGACGTTCGCACCTGTCGTGAAGTACGAGACCGTACGACTACTACTCAGTATCGCCGCAGCCAAGAACTTTACGGTCAAACACTATGACGTCAAAACCGCATTCCTGCATAGAGACATAGTCCAGGACCTTTATATGGAACAGCCTCCGGGTTTCATCGAACCTGGAAATGAAGAGAAGGTCTGCAAACTTAAGCGCAGCTTATACGGATTGAAGCAATCTGCAAGGGCGTGGAACGTCAAAGCCAATCAAATTCTACTTGACGAAGGATTCAATCGTATTAAAGCCGATCCAGGACTTTACTCGAAATTGGAACAAGCCGGTACTAAACGTAGATGATCTGTTGGTGTTGAACGAGAACTAAGCCACCATTAACAATCTGTACAAAAAACTAAATAAGCACTTCGAGCTAAAGGACCTAGGAAACGCCTCTTATTACCTCGGTATCCAGATTGAACGAGGAATGGACGGAAGCTTTACAATCCATCAAGGAACCAAAATAGCGTTCATGCTCGAAGACTTCGGCATGCAAGATGCGAAGATATCCAAAACTCCTATGGATCCCTCTTATCCAAAATTGTCTGGAGACGAAGATATCCTACCTGACAACAACCGGTATCGAGAAGCAATTGGAATACTTCTACACATCGCTACCGTTTCAAGGCCAGACATTGCAGTTAGCATCAGCTACCTATGCCGAAGAGTCTCAAAGCCGAGAGAAAGAGATTGGACAGCCGTCAGACGCGCAATGCGTTATCTCAAAGGAACAAAAGATGTCCGACTTCATTTCCCAGCTTTGAAGAAACCACCAGAACTTGTCGGCTACGTTGACGCAGATTGGGCCGGTGATCATCAAGACCGGAAATCAACGAACGGATACCTTTTCCAATTCGAACAGGGAACGATCGCATGGTCAAGTCGGAAACAATCAACTGTCGCGCTTTCTTCGACAGAAGCCGAATACATCGCAGCAGCTCATGCCGACCAAGAAGTAATTTGGCTACGACAGCTTCTCGAAGATGTTAGATTCCCGGTTACCACGCCAACCCACCTCTTTTGAGGACAATCAAAGGTGCAGCAAGATGAGTCTTTCCGAACGGATCAGCGCTAGGACGAAACACATTGACGTCCGATACCACTTCCTCAAGGATATGAGAGAAAACAACATCATCGATATCAACTATTGTCCAACCAAGGAAATGACCGCCGACATGTTAACCAAGCCTTTAACAAAAGAAAAACTAAAGCACTTGATGTCCAAAGCCGGATTATCCGATACTCGTCGAGAAGGGGTGTTGGAGAAATCGACTCCTATCTACTCGGAACATGTTAACTCTGTAACCTAAGAAAGGCGATGTTAGTTTTTTAACCGGTTAATAATATCTTAATACTGTTTTTTTAGGAACTGCTATAAATAGCAATGTTATGTTATCATTCACTTCACTCTCTCACTCGTTTAATAAACAGTTCGTTATTTTATTTGGTCTCTCTCTTCCTAATGTTAGCTATAAGTTAGCTATCAGGCTATGAAAATCGATCAAATAATACCCTGTAAAGTTTAACTAAATCTGGAAGAAATGAAATGCAGTTACTGACACAAAAGTAAATTTAAAATAAAAAAATTATTTATTTTTGGTTTTTTTAATTTTTTTGGGTTTTTTTAAGTTTTTGGGTTTTTTATTTTTTTGGGGGTTTTTTTGCTTCTTCTCTTCCCCATTTAACTAAGTAACCGCTTCCGCTATGCCCGTGCAAAAGCTATACATTACGGAAAAAAATTCACCTAAACTCTGTATTACGATGTCTGCAATAGGGACAACTTGGCTCACAATTAGTGTGATCTCGTAAGTTATTTTCGAAATTTGTAAGCAAGACCCGGTTAATACATTTTTGGCAAAAATAGGCATGACTGCACGGAAGTGCAATCATATCTATATTTTAAATCTTACATATTACGCATATGTTATTATTTAGGGGTGCATGATCCCGCTCTATTTCTATTTCCAGCTTCTCTAAATCTGACCCGTGATTATGATTTTTTCTCACGACCAAAATCCCGTCAGTGACTGTCGCTGTTGCGTCGCAAGCTTTACCGTCATCTTCATCTGGAAGTACCCCTTTCCTTCAACATCTTAAATTCATTCTACCTCCTCTCGAATCTTTGTTCTTGACGCATCCATAATTGTCGTAAACATACACGGCGGGCCCAGATCTCTTTCCTTCGATTGTCTCCATGGTAAATCAGTTTCAAAGACCCGTTCTCTTCAAGCGAAATTTGCAGAATGAATGAACGTGCTGGATAAGTACGATTTGTTCTTCTTCTCGCACCCCTTCAGAATTGTTTTGCTCCCCCGCGAGCTTTTCCCACCCGACTGTTTTAAGTTGGTCATAATTTTAGCCTTTCGATAAAAATAACAATAATATTAAAATGACCTATCAATAAACTTCTCATAAAAATTTTTTTATTGAAATATTTATTTGTTGCAGTGCTTTACAACTAATATACTTATTATTTTCCATTATCTGATAACCTTAATGATATTGTACTTCAATGGTACAAAAGAAATACTTTAAATAGATCAGTTATGAAAAATAATAACATCATGTTTCTATTTTTATTGGGATTTCCCCTGGAGATAAAAAAAAATATTTTCAACGGTAGATGAGACAAACACGCTAGTTTCTACTTTCATTAATCAGTAAAACATGCCCAATTATGATAAAAATTAATGTTTGTTTATCTCTTTGCCACCTGGTGTTAAGTTTCGTTGAGAGCGACTAGTAGGTTTTCCGATTTGTTTCGCTCGGCCACCGTTAAAAACTACTTCCTCATGGCAGAGGGTGTAGCCGTGCGCGTGGTTAACTGTCGCGGACATGGAGGTTATAGGTACTAACTACTAAAATGAGTTCTCGTTTGTAAAATAAAACAAAACTTAAGTTTATTGGCAAAAGATTGAATTTAAAGTATCTCCATTGAGGAGTTAAAGTAGAAGCGAACTGCACTGCTTCTTTACTAAACAAGAACTGCCTTTCTCAAGCGAGAAAAACCATCCCCTCTACTTTTAGGGGATTTACCTTTTAACAAAGAAGTTGGGGTCTCTTGGCCACCAACAGCGCCAGCATAGAGGCTTGGTCGAAAAGTAAAAAGGGGTACAGCAAGGATAAATATGTGGTAAATAGGTTGACCGAGAATGGACCACATCTGGCCGTTACACTCCCCCCCCCACCAAGGTTGGTTATGTAAAGACATAACAAACTTTTTTTTTCTTACAAGACAATGAAGATGAGAACATGTTAAAATGTACAAGTAAAGTTAAAACGCGTACCGTTTTTTTTGGTTTATATAAAACGCGTACATTTGATCATAAAGAAAATAACAAAAAAAAAATAATATCATTGTAATGTAAGAAATTTTAAGAAATACGCGTACAAGCAGTACTAATTGCTGTAGGGTCTACCTCAGGAATGGTTAAAGCGGGGTCCCTTTCATGGTACTTTTTAAGATTGGTGACGTGGTGGGTACCGCGGTCTAGAATTTTGCCGTTGCTTTTTCAACTAAAACATAATTAAGGTCTGAATGTTTGGCACTAATGGTATACGGGCCATCAAATTTTGGGCAAAATTTCTTAGCAATCCCATCCTCTTTGCTTTATAATGGGTGAGTTTTTAGTAAAACTAAATCGCCTATTTCGTAAGTGACATCTAGATATGACTTATCGTATTGAGCTTTCTGCTTTTCATGGGCCTGACTACGCGCTGCTAGAACATTTTCGTTGAGAGTTTGAGTTTTGGACCGAAGATCCTCAACGTATTGAGATATAGTGCAAGGTTCTGAAGAATCATCTTTCGCGAGCACCCTTTCCAGTGGTAGATGCATATCGCGACCGGTCAGCATGAAATGTGGGCTCATACCCGTGGAGCTATTAATCGTTGAACGCATAGCCATTGCTAATTGGGGAAGGTTCTGGTCCCACTTGCCGTGTTTTTCGTCGACGTACGAGGCTATCATTGTTTTTATTGTGCGATTTTCGCGTTCAGTTGGGTTAGCTTGCGGGTGGTATGTGGTCGTGTTGTTTTGGAAAAGGTTGCAGCTAATTAATAGGAGAATATTTTGGAAAAGGTGGCAGCCAATTAATAGGAGAATGTTTTGGAAAAGGTGGTAGCTAATTAAAAGGAGAATATTTTGGAAAAGGTGGTAGCTAGTTAAAAGGAGAATATTTTGGAAAATGTGGTAGCTAATTAGTAAGAGAATATTTTGGAAAATTTGGCAGCTAATTAATAGGAGAATATTTTGAAAAAGGTGGCAGCTAATTAATAGGAAAATCTTTTGGAAAAGGTGGCAGCTAATTAATAGGAGAATGTTTTGGAAAAGGTGGTAGCTATTTAAAGGGAGAATATTTTGGAAAAGGTGGTAGCTATTTAAAAGGAGCATATTTGGAAAAGGTGTCAACGAATTATTGGAACCAAACCAAACCAAACCTAACCTAACTTAAACTAACCTAACCTAAGCTAAGCTAACCTAACCTAAGCTAACCTAACCTAAGTTAACCTAACTTAACCTAACTTAACCTAACCTAACCTAACCTAACCTAACCTAACCTAACCTAACTTAACCTAACCTAACCTAACCTAACCCACCCGAAACCAAAATATTAAAATTTTAATTTAAAGACATTGATGGAACTACCATTAAGACTGTACTACATTTTAAGCACAATTGGTTTATTAATTCTATATATCTCTTGCCTTGAAAGGAATGAAAGTGAGCGTTTTAATTAGTATCACGAAACATTTACTTTAAATATTATTAACATACCTTTCGGAGATTCGAACCAACAACCTATCGCTTCGCAGTCCAACATCGTATCCACTACACCACCGAACCGCTGACGGCTACAGTGTTTCAAGTTATATTCATGTATTTTTTAGGGGCATATTCGGACGATTGGGATTTCGGTCCATCGGGAATATAGCCATTGGGCGGGAAATCTAAAATCATTGCGGGATATTCGGTCGAATGGGATTTCGGTCCATTGGGAATTCGGTTGAAAGGAACGATACCGTTTCAAGAGGTTTTTGATCACGCGACTTACGGAACGTTTTTGCTGTCAAAAAAACTTCTGCTAATTCATGTAAAAAGCAAAGTTCCAAATTTACATCCCACAAACTCCAATGCCAGTTGCTATCTGGAAAAACATTTCACTTAAAAAGGCATATATATATTTGGCCTTCCAGGCAAGACGTTCGTTACTTATTGAAGATTTCAAAAGTTTTGCCAAGAAAGTGCAAGAAATTGGATTGGTAGATAGTGACAGTTTTATCAAAGTCATTGGAGGAAAAAGGCTTCACAATAGTCTCGAAGAAGCTTTTTATCACGAGACAACATATTTTACTTTGGGGAATGATGGCAGAATTTTAAAAAACGAGGACCACGAAACACGTTTTGAAAAGATTTTGCAGTTCGACGAAAATGGTCTTCTAATAAAGGTGCTACGAGAAAGCTCTCGTAGCGGCGAAAATGTTAATGAATTAAGGGTTGATGAAACTGGTAATTTTATTGACCAGAATAGACTGAACAGAGGCATTGAACGCTGCTTGCAAGTTAATGATTTCGGTGTTGTCACGAATCTATTCAATGCAGTAGAAAACGTTTCAAAGGACACAAATCCCAAAGTGAATATCGTAGTTAACGAATCTGGGTTTATTGAAACCAAAGAAAAAGCTTCGTATTGGGAATGCACTGACATTTGCAACGTTAGAGAGCGGACTATTTTTAAAGTCATAGCTTTCATTAACCAGGCGGCAAAGGCCTGTGGTAGCGTCTTAAATGAACATTTTAATTCTAATTTTGACGTTTGCCCCTACAAAAATAAGTTTTGCCAAAAATCCATTGTCAAATTGCCATTGGACGATTCACATTTTGAAGTGAAAGTTCTGCCGTATCTTGGTCATTTTTCCTATTGCTCTCAAAGCGAG
Organism: Phalangium opilio; assembly: GCA_019434445.1. Taxonomy (NCBI): domain Eukaryota; kingdom Metazoa; phylum Arthropoda; class Arachnida; order Opiliones; family Phalangiidae; genus Phalangium; species Phalangium opilio. The sequence continues at coordinate 153,894 of JAEQBA010002109.1, forward strand.
GAATGCCAAAGTTACTTGAGAGCCTTCAGAGAATTGGCTCCGCATTACTCCGGGATTAGAACTATTTTAAGTAAAATCTACTCTGTTCGAGCGTTGCTTAACGCTTTATCAACATTGACTGATGAGATTGATCATGGTGATTTCGAATCTCTTCAAAATGTTATACCCAAAATGAGAAAAATAGTTGAGGCGCGAGGCTTGAAAATGTCCAATGCGGTAAACGAGGCGACAAAAGGCAATGAGAACGATATAAGGCCTTGTCTCAATGAGAGTGAAATCTTGGCTTTCTACAATAAACAATTTGCTAGGGCTGAGCGTGATACGAATGAATTTCACGACACATCTTGCGATTGTTGCGCTAGATTATTGAAAAATTCTGATTTGAGGACCGTGCAAAAACTGGCATGCACTTCAGTTTTTGACAACCACGCTTTTCTTATTTTAAGAGCTAGTTTGCTATTGAAAAATCCTGACTTTAGAGAAATGGACATGCTTTTTTTATGCCCTTATTGTTTTAAAGAGTTGCGAAAGGGAAAAATTCCAATTAGATGTTTCCTTAACGGCTTGGGAGTTGACGTCCCTCCGACAGAAGTCACGAGTTTGAACATGTTTGAAAAGGCCTTAATTCAACTTGTGAAGGCATTTCACACTGTGGTCCGGTTAGGTACTAAAACTAATTCCTACATGCAGTTTGGCGCGGTGAAAGTTTTGAAAGGTAGAATCATATACTTGCCAATTCCAGTCCAAAAAATTTGGATATGATACTGTAGTGTTGTTACCTTATCAATAAACACTCAGAATAAAGTTATAAGCATTCTTTATTCAGACCCGCGGACTACTGCCTATTACATTGGTAACCAGGTTTATTTATATACCCTTATCTAATCGCTTAGCTTATCTTATCTACACTGACGTCACTACATCACATCACATCTTTCTTTTTTTTTGAAACAGGAAACTAAATTACAACAGTAGACTAAAACTAAAATTATTAATTAACAAACTTTGGGTATTACCGTTAATGCAACTATTCTTATTAAAACAAACTAAATACAAATATACAAGTTATAAAAATTTAATGTCCAGTAGCCTCAGAACGGCACGGCCCCATATCTGCTGGGAGGGACTCCGCGACGTTCTCTTTCAGGATAGCGTCTAACTGCAGGTGTAGTAACTTCCGAAGTTCGATGCCAGGCTGGAAGTTCCGATATGTCCCCGGCCTCGCTACCACTTTCCGAGCGAGACCTCTGACTCACTGCAACCTCAGGGACTGCCTTGAAAAACGACGAGTTCCTTTCCAGAAGCTTCCCTCTGCGTGCCGCCGTGATTTGGGACCCTTTTACTTCGATGATCTGATACGGGTCGGGATGGTAAAAGGCCGTCAGCTTGTTTCGTTTTTCTTGTCGGACCAGGACCTTGTCGCCAATTTGGAATGTGTGATGGGACGAACGACGCTTCTCGTCCGCGTAACCCTTCATGGAGGCCTTCTTTCTTCTATCCTTTTGCCGGACTTCATCATCAGACTTCGTCTTTCCGACCTCGGGAAACCAAGACCGAATCTTACGTCCAAACAAAACCTCCGCTGGAGATTTCCCCGTTGTCGAGTGAGGCGTCGTACGGTAGTTGACTAGGAAGTTGCTCAACTCTCCTTTCCATGGCCGCTTTTCGACATGGGTTGCTTGTATAAGTTTATTAAGAGTCCTCATGAAGCGTTCCACTTCACCGTTCGCTTGCGGCCAGAGTTTCGTGACCTTCTTATGGTAGCAACCCAGCTGCCCTAACTTCTTGGTAAAGGTGTTGGTATTAAATGGCGGTCCGTTATCTGTCTTTATTTGCTTCGGAAATCCAAACATGGCGAACACCCGTTCTAGCTTGTCCAGAATGTTCGAGGACGAGAGTGACGTCACATACTGAACTATAGGGTAGCGGGAATGCTCGTCGATTATCACCATCAGATGACATCCATCCGGGAATGGGCCAGCGAAATCCATAACCAAGTGTGACCATATTTCTTCAGGTAGCTCCGTCATAGACAGCGGCTCTGTTTTCACCTCTCGAACCACGGCTTGACAGGCAAGACATCGTCGGATTTTTGCTTCTACCAAGTTGTCTATTCCCGGAAACCAGACTTTCTCCCGTAACAGCATCTTTGTTTTTACTATTCCTTGATGTCCAACGTGGGCCAATTCGACGCACTGATCTCTCAAAGATTCTGGCATGACAATTCGGGTTCCTCTAAGAACGATTCCGTTTTCATGCAGTGATAGCTCCCTGCGTATCTTCTTGAAAAGCTCCAGCCCCTTGTCAGCAAAGCCGAGCTCACTCCTCCCTGGTTTGAGAAGCTCCTGTATAAGTTTCTGCATGACTGGATCTTTGGCAGTTTCCTCCACTACCATCGCCTTACTAATAGCCTCCGGTATGGCGGTTTTTACTATGCCAATAATGTATTCTTCTAGATCGTCTTCTTCCAGGTCATTACTAGGCATCGGGTGACGTGACAAGTAATCAGTGGGATTGTCCTTCCCCGGCCGGTACACGGTATCAAAGGTATATTGCTGAACCTTAAGGCACAGCCGTTCTATTCGTGCCGACGTTCGTAGGTGCGGCTTTCCCAAAATATGGACCAGAGGTTGATGATCAGTATATACTGTGAACTTGAGGCCATATACGAACAAATGATAATGTTCTACCGCCCATTGTACCGCTAGTAGCTCGCGTTCCACTTGCGAATATCTCCTCTGGACTTCGGTAAGCGACTTGCTTGCATATGCCACCACTCTAACTTGCTTCGAGACTGGGTCCTCTTGACGTAGGATCGCTCCTAGCCCCACCGGACTTGCATCAACCACAATATTGGTTTTGTAAGACGGGTTGAAGTAGGCCAACTTAATATCCGCACTCAGTCTTTCTTTGAGTGTCTCAAAGGCTTGCTGATGTTGTTCAGTCCATTTGATGGGGGCCTCCGTTCTCAATAGCTGCCGTATAGGGTATGTGAATGTAGCCAGGTCTGGAATGAACCTTCCACTATATTGTATCATTCCTAATAGACTTCGCACCTCTTCGATGGTGGTTGGAGATTCGTGAGATGTGAAAGCCGTGATCTTGGCTGGATCAAGTGAGACTCCTTTGTCCGAGGAGCGAAGTGAGTCTGCAGTGCTGTTTTAGCTTGATCATATGTTGTTCCTACGTCTGGGAGAGTAGTGAAGATGTCGTACACTTCCTCACCAACCGTATGAAGAAGCATGGCACGTTTCCGTGCGTCTTGTGAAATATTCATGGCAAGTAGGAATATGTCGAAACGCTCGATCCATTTTTCCTAGCGTGAAGCTACTGAGGATGAATCGTCATGCGGGGTGAAGGCTGTCAGTGCTGGTATATTTGCCGTTGCCATATTTCAGTTCGTCCGTACGCGGTTAAAGTCCCCGGCTATCAGAAGAGCCACCAACTGGTTGCGCGTCACTTGAACTGTTTAAAGTGAGATTCGTCCGTCCGCGATTGAAGTCCCCGGCTATTTAAAAACCACCGACTGTATACGCGAAATCTCGTCCGTACGCGATGAAAGTCCCCGGTTATATTGAAAACCCCCGACTGTATACGCGAAAAGCTCGTTTCCGTCGCCAAAATGTAGTGTTGTTACCTTATCAATAAACACTCAGAATAAAGTTATAACCATTCTTTATTCAGACCCGCGGACTACTGCCTATTACATTGATAACCAGGTTTATTTATATACCCTTATCTAATCGCTTATCTTATCTTATCTACACTGACGTCACTACATCACAGATACCAGCAGCACTACCTAAAGACCACGAATTGCACGTCTTGGTTAATGGTCTACCCACTAGTGACAAAAAGGTTTGGAAAAAAATTGTTCGCCTTGATGCTTTGAAAAAGGCCGTCGCTGAGCTGAAAAAAATTAATCCGTTGTACAAAGACATTGATAATACTTAGATCAATGAGGATTATATTTATAGTACCGAAGAGATTAACGAAACTATTGAACACGAAAATTCATTAACTCCCGATGAATTATTGGCGAAAACGGATCCACTGGCGCTATTAAACAACTGCAATGAGGTCAATGCAAAGGGCCTCTCTACAGCTTTAACAAATCCGCAAGCGGAATTGCACCAGATCGATCTCAATGATGGTGAGAACGAATCAAATCTTTCCCCAGACGACCGCTAAAAATTTTTAACTCAACCTGAGGCACTGTTGTGAAAACTCACAAAAGATGAAGTTGAATGAGCTGTACGATCACTATACAATTCACCCAGTGAATGTTCAGCAGTCAAAAGATTTGTTGGCTTCTTTCCAAATGAAGCGTGTCGAAGCCGAGCCTATCAGTAATTGGGACAAAAATCTAGAATACATGTCATTCGTGCACTTGTTCCCAATGGCTCGCTATGGCAAGCACGACAAAAGACCGTTTGGGAAAATGACGGAAACTGAATACCGACTTTCTCGTCTATTGAACGCGAATCCAATGTTTAGACGAGATTATGCGCTCATGTTCCATTTGTACCAAGAGGCCGAAATGAAATCCATTAACAGTAGTTTGAATTACGTTCTACGCGTGAAAAAACCCATGACCGTATCGGTCAATAATTTCGTGAATCAAGTTGATTCTCGAGATTCAGAGCTCGAGAGTAATTTAGCGACATTCATGGGCCACATTCTAGGTACCAAGGATTATTGGTATAGAGTTCTGAAATGTGTTTTGGCCATGATTAGGGAGTATGGCCCCCCTATTTGGCTTTTAACTTTTAATCCGGCCGAATACGATGACATTGAACTTCACGACCACCTACGACGAGTGAATGCTGACGTGCCAGGGATCGAATCTATGTCGGTGGCTGAACTATTAAATTTAGATCCTCTTAGCGTCAGTTTACATTTTCACAACAAAGTGAAGTCGCTCCTAAACAACTTTGTTCTATGTAAAGAAAATCCGGTTCTTGGTCCGATAGCGCATCATTTTGTACGCGTAGAGTACCAATCTCGCGGCTTAGCCCATTATCATTGCTTGTTGTGGGCTGAGGAAGCTCCAGTGATTGGTTCGTTTTCGGCAATAGCTATTTTGGAGTACGTTCAAAAGTATGTCACTTGTTCAATCCCAAAAGCTGCTGAAAGTCCAGAACTTTACCGGCTAGTAAAAAAATTTCAAACACATTTGTTGCAGCAGTTGCTACCGTAAGGTTAAGAGAGGAAATAAGGAGCTGAAAGTGTGTCGTTATGGTTTTCCTCGAAACGTAACAAACGTTGCGACATTGAACTCTGTTGAATCAGTTACGCGTCATCGTAAAATGAAACGAGGCCAAAACGTCTGTACGATTTGCCCAGAAATGAAAACAAAGTTTTCATCAATGACTACAATCCTACATTACTTTTGGCATTGAAAGCCAATATGGATTTGCAGTTTGTCGCCGATTCCTCGGAACAAAGGGAGATCGTTCTGAAATGGATCAGTGTTTCGCTGAGTTGGCACAAGAAAGCTTGTCAAAAAGATTGTTCGCTTATGGACTGAAATCTTTGACAAATAAGTCGGTCGGAATTTACGAAGCTTTGGACATGATGTTGGGTCAGAAATTGTTTCAAAAGTCTGACAGCACGAAGTTTATTAACACTAACGTGAAAGAAAACCGATCCAAAGTTTTGAAATGTTACAAGGATCTTGCACGCTTGAGAAAAACTGATCCTGAAAGTGAAGACATTTGCCAAAAAGGGTTTGTGGACGACAAGTATCCCAACAGACCCGATTGCTTGGAAGATTTAAGCTTGCGAGAGTTCGGCCAGTTTTACGATTACGTCAAGTACTCGGAGGCAGCGAAAAAAAGTGAAAATGTAATCGAGTTGAAAAATAACCTCGGTTTAATGAGAAAGAGGATTAAGCCATACATAATAGAACATTACATTCACGACCCAATAGAGGAACCAGAAAAGTACTGCCACGCTCTACTTATTCTGTTCAAACCATGGCGAAACGAAACTGAATTATTGGGCGAATTTGCAACCTTCGCTGAAGCTTTTAAAAGCTCATTATCAACGCTAAAACCCATGAGAGAATACCATGAGAAATTCTCGGTATCCAAAGAAGTTCAAAAGAAGCGTAAAGCCTCCGAAAAAGCTAAAGAGACTTCAGTTATTTCGGACACAGAAACCTTTGACGATGAAAATGCCCTTCAAGGGAAAGAAATCGTCGTTGAAACAGAAAATGCGATGCATGATGTTGAAGCCGCTATGGAAATTGATTTCGAGGGCACGGCACTAGACCAAGTTGCGTTACTCAACAATGATCAGAAAGGGTTTATGACAAAGTCATGGATCACTTCACTCAAGAGGGAGGAAAAATTGAGAATTTCTGCCACTTTGTATCTGGTCCGGGCGTCCTGCACTGGAAGGTCCTTTCTTATTGCTACTATCGCCAACGCCGTTAGACGTCACTTTAAAAATGCCGGTAGCGTCGCCATAGCCGCTCCCACGGGCTTGGGAGTCAACGGCGTAACGTTGCACAGATTACTTATGTTGCCAGTAGAACATGGGCGTACCGCGGAATACCATTCCCTCAATTCCGAAAACATTTCCATTATGAAACAAACTCTTGGAAATTTGAAACTCTTGATTGTCGATGAGATTTCTATGGTGTCTTCGGTACTACTAACTTACGTTCATTTGAGGCTAAATGAATTTTGGGAAATGAACAAGCCTTTCAGCGGTGTGGTTTGCGTTCTTGTTTTTGGAGATTTCTTCCAATTGCCGCCTGTACAGGGTAATCCTGCGTTTTTAAAAGTAACTTTCCAGGAAGCTAGACTAAGATTTAATAGCATTGGAGGCACTGATCTATGGAGGTATTTCCGATACGATGAATTAACGCAAAACGTTCGTCAGGCGGACGACCGAGTTTATGGCGACCTTCTTAACCGAATTAGAGTCGGAACTGTTACAAAAGATGACATTTCAACCTTAGAGTGTAGACTAGTTACGGGAAGGAACAAAATTGAGGTGGCTATGAATCCTCACCTTAAGCTGGTTAAAGAAGGATTTCATCCCATCTGTTTGATGCCGAAATTGGCCATGTGCGATAAATTCAACATAAAAATGCTAGAGGAAAGTAGACAGAAAGTTGAATGCGTTCAATGCGAAGACAAGCTCGTTGATTACGACAAAGAATTACCAAAAACATTGTCAGGAGACTGAAAATGTTAGACAATGAGCCGTCAAAAACTGGAGGTTTAGAGAGCAAGCTGTATCTCTGCGTTGGATCTCGAGTAATGGTTAGGAGAAACATCAATTTTGAAGAAGGTGTTATTAACGGCACCATGGCCATTATAACGGGATTCCAAAAGAACGACAGTATCACTGGTATCCGTATCAGGGTAGATCGGGAACCAAGCGACGAGAACAATAAGCCCGACTTTTTAGTCGAGAAAATGAGCGTCAAGTTCTTGCTAATGACCAATTTATACGTCAAACGAACGCAATTTCCGGTAATCTTGGCATAGGCCATTACTATACACAAAAGCCAGGGAATGAGTTTAAGATGCGCAATTATGGATTTGGCATCAAATTTATTTGGAACTGGCATGGCATACGTCGCTTTATCGCGAGTGACTTCCTTGGCCGGTCTTCATCTCTTGCAATTAGACCCGAATAAAATTATGGCAGATGAACGAGCCATTGCGGAGTATAACAGGCTGCGTCAAAAACACAGACCTGATCTTCCACTTAAAGAAATAGTCGGGTCGGAAGGAAAGAGAGGTACAAAAAGGCCGACGCCGAGGAGTATTTTAGAAGTTGAAGGAGAGAGATCTGACGAAACGGCAAAAGAAAGACCAAATAAAAAGATCAGACTAGGTCTTCAGAGTATAGGCATTTTTCCCTTGAAGGGATTTGAAAATGGAGATGGAGTAACGTGCTACGCAAATAGCGTTTTGCAATTGTTGTTACTGATTCCGGAACAAAGGATCATTGAGCGATAAGCCCATTTTGACTTGCCTTCGTAACACTATTGAGCATGTTGAAAATTCCAATGAGAGTTTCAGCGACGATGGTTTCAATTTGCGAACGGCTGTTGGGTTGCCTTTTACCCACAACGAACAGCAAGATGCTAGTGAATTCTTATGGGTTCTCTTGCCAAGACTTTGTGAAGAAATGGAAACTCCCGACTCTAACGCTCTGCGGGAACTATTATGGACAAAGTCGCAAAACGTTACCAAATGCCCCAGCTGTCACCTGGAAAAAAGTTCTGGAAACATTATCCAAAGCTGCATCTTCACTCTTCCTTTGCCAAACCTCGGTAAAATTGATTGGAAACTATTAGTCCAGAGGATGAGACCAACAATGATGCCATGCGAAACTTGTAAACGCAGAGAAATTGATGAACGTGATGTATTGATTTCTGTCGGTAAGTACGTATTTCTGTGGTTTCCAAGAGATACTGTAGTAAATGGTCACCGAATTAAGATTTTAACCAAAATATCGGGATTTGAAAATCAGAAAGTGGTTTTAAACCACAGCGTTTACAAAACTAGGGGCGTGATCATTCATAAAGGTTCTTCTTTAAACCAAGGTCACTATCTAAACTTTATTCGAAAAGATAACAGCTGGTACGAGGTTAGTGATACAACAATCAGCAAGCGAGACAGATTCGTCAGTAACTTGACTGACGTCTCAATCATCCTTCTAGAAAAAGTCTCTTTTTTAAAGAGAACCCAGCAAAACTGGCGTTTGCTGGAAATTTGCCCTTGAAATATACGAAGATATTGGTGTAAAATGTTACCGAGAAAATAATGAAATTGCAGGGGAAAAAACTAGGAAGAAATTGTAGGGAAAAAACTAGAAAGCAATTGTTGAAAAATAACGGAGATATAAAGGAAAATATAAATTATCTAGCAAATACTCCACTCAAATATTTAGTTGAAACTTTATGATAATTTCATGGTTTCTGAGTTCAACAAAACTAATCAAAATCAAATGTTATAACTTCACTATTGCGAGTTAAATTCCAGCAATTTTGAAATTCATCCAAGATATAGGAAATAGTTATAGTTATTTAGAAGTTATATACAAACCCCCAAGAACTAATTCCCTGGCGTCTATTGCTATTTCTAAATATTCTCCGCAAACGAAGAACGCTTAGGAATATTCCAAAATGCAACTTTTCCGTTTTAATTTCAAAATATCATTAACATAGTTCGCAAAATCACCAGCGCCAATTAAATCTAGGAACATTAAATTATAATAATGCTGCCAAACAAAACAAGGGGATCTAGCTCATAATTAAGCCATATCACTTGTGATCTCTCGCCATCCCTGATTCAATCAATTTTCTCTTACTGAAATATCCTCTATTATACGGGTGAGTGGGGGGGCGGGTATTTTTCCTTTGACAGCGATGCAACGTGGATCACACTTGTCTAAGGCCATACTTACTTCCGTTAAAAAAGATACTATGGCCACAATCTTCCAAGCTCGCGCCTAGACAATCCTCTTTAGGCTCTTTCCCTCTGACCGCTTCAATCTCCTTTTCCTCTCTCTCTTGAGGCTGATTTAGCACCGTTAAAAGTATTATAGACATCGTCTTCAAGCTCTTCTACTCATGATGCATTCCTCAAAAATTCTCATTGATATATGTATAGAGTGTACACAACAAATAAAAAATTTTATTCTACATTTCAAATACTGTCATTTTTAAACTGACTTCATATATAAAGTACAACATTATATACTTATCGAAAACTATGTTATTGGATATGAGTTCACATAATTAACGATACTTAAGTACTTCTTTAAGCTATTAGAAATAGATCAACCTCAAATGTATGTCATTGCAAAAAAAAATGAAATTATTCAAATTTTAATTACATTAAGACTGAAGGGACAGATATTATAAAAAAACGTCTTGGTTTGGACCAAGGCCGAAAAAACAAACAATATGTCTGAGGTTTATCAATTGACTGAAGTTCAGATATCGCAATTTCTTTTTCAATTATTTTTATTCCTTTAATCCTTAATCAATATTTGATTCAATCAACTGATTTTTACTGTAAATCGATCTATTCCCTCTAAATTAATTTAAAAAATTACATATCTACGCTTTTTCAAGAATAATTCCATTTTCCGACAACATTTTATCATGAAATTAATTATTTTGAAGGGATTTCGTGTCGATGCTTTTTAACTTCTAACAGGGTTCATACGAACATGGAAAACAGGGAAAACCTGGAAATATTAGGGAAATCGGTATAGAGGAAAAAGTTCAGGGAAATATCAGGGAAAATGAAAATTACTTCGAAAAATCAGGAAAATTAAATGAAGTGAAAGAATTAAATACACTTCAGTGGGACCCATAATCTAATGGAATTGTTTATGTTGGTCCCGCTAAAACATCATTCGTCTATTATAACATAGCTATAAGAGGGAAAACGTATGCTGATGTAGGTATGTCTAGTAACCTTTTTTGAAATTATAAACACTCCTCCTTGGAATGTAAAAGAAAAATGCTCTCTGGAAAACCTGGAAATATCAGGGAAATTGACTTTAGAAATTTCGTATGAACCCTGTTCTAAGCACCTTGACGGATACAGTTTTAATTCTTGCTGCCTTGACAAATTTTCAAGTTTGCCCCAAAAAAGTTTAAATCTGTTGTAAGTTGCTGAGAAATTATGATAAAGAATTTATTTTGCTCAAATTAATTTATAAACTTATGTCGTCTACTTAAGACAAAGCAACAACCTCGGTCATGTGTGGTTTCTTTTAATAGGTAGCTCTCCTTTTATGCACTGGAAAAATATGATATCGGTATAAATATAACCCAAGGAAAGGGTAAAGTTTACATAAAAAGAAATACTTCTCAGTTCCAATGACTTGTTATTTCCCGAGGAAATAAAATGGTTGAACACATCATACCTTACCAGTTCTGCCAAGGACCGATCATACAGAAATTACATGAGGAGAAAGTAAAACACAGGGCGATGCCGCCATTGGGGTCTTCTCCCTCTCACCTAGAAGCACCGCTATAGGCAGTGCGAGTTGACTTGCCTCCCGCCTGTTGTGAACTTTGGCTCCGTCTGGCGATGGCCCTTGGTGCAAGGAAAAATACCCCAATGGTCGCCTCGCCCCTGTGTGTTTTCCGAAATGTTCTCTACGCCTGATAAAATGATTACGCGTAATACGTAACCGGTGTACAAGTTGCGCCAACAATGTAGTAAGGGGTTCCAGATCTAGATTGAGTTATGGCCAAGAAGCTTTAAAGTTCGGAGAGGGAAACTGCAGTGCAACCTTTCTTTCATAGTCGCGACAAAAAAATGTAACTTTTCGATATTCGAAGTTAAATGTATAAATTCGAGCCTCCAATATATGCATCCACTGTTAAATATTTAGATTTTCCTTTCGGCTTAAATCAAAGATCGCTTGCTCTTTTTAGAAACTTCGTATAATATTTCAAATATTCAATATTCATCACCCAACGCGTACTTCCTTCAAAATAATTAATTTCATGATAAAATGTTTTCGGAAAATGGAATTATTCTTGAAAAAGCGTAGATATGTAATTTTTTAAATTAATTTAGAGGGAATAGATCGATTTACAGTAAAAATCAGTTGATTGAATCAAATATTGATTAAGGATTAAAGGAATAAAAATAATTGAAAAAGAAATTGCAATATCTGAAACTTCAGTCAATTGATAAACCTCAGACATATCGTTTGTTTTTTCGGCCTTGGTCCAAACCAAGACGTTTTTTTATAATTTGATATGAGTTAGTTTGTTCATAAAAAGATCATGTAAGCAGAGTTGCGCAATTGAAGCGTGCTGGGCCCATAACCCAGAGGTCCGTGTACCGAAACAACGCTCTGCTAAATTAATGCAAAATGTAACTTTCGATTTTCATATCAGTTAGTTTGTTCATACAATGGTGATGAAAGTACAGTGGTGCAGTGGAAGCGTGCTGGGCCCAAAAACATGAGGTCCGTGGATCGAAACCACGCTCTGCTAAATTAATGCAAAATAGCACTGGCTATTTTGATATAAGTTAGGTTGTTCATACAAAGGTCATGTAAGCAGATTTTGGCGCAGTGGAAGCGTGCTGGGCACATAACCATTAGGTCCGTGGATCGAAACCACGCTCTGCTAAATTAATGCAAAATAGCACTTGCTATTTTGATATAAGTTAGGTTGTTCATACAATGATCATGTAAGCAGAGTGGCGCAGTGGAAGCGTGCTGGGCCCATAACCCAGAGGTCCGTGGACCGAAACCACGCTCTGCTAAATTAATGCAAAATAGCACTTGCTATTTTGATATAAGTTAGTTTGTTCATACATTGATCATGTAAGCAGAGTTGCGCAATTGAAGCGTGCTGGGCCCATAACGCAGAGGTCCGTGGATCGAAACTATGCTCTGGTAAATTAGTGCAAAATCTAACTTTCGATTTTCATATCAGTTAGTTTGTTCATACAATGGTGATGAAAGTACAGTGGCGCAGTGGAAGCGTGCTGGGCCCATAACCCAGAGGTCCGTGGACCGAAACCACGCTCTGCTAAATTAATGCAAAATAGCACTTGCTGTTTTGATATCAGTTAGTTTGTTCATACAAAGATCATGTAAGCAGAGTTGCGCAATTGAAGCGTGCTGGGCCCATAACCCAGGAGTCCGTGGACCGAAACCACGCTCTGCTAAATTAATGCAAAATAGCACTTGCTATTTTGATATAAGTTAGTTTGTTCATACATAGATCATGTAAGCAGAGTTGCGCAGTGGAAGCGTTCTGGGCCCATAACCCAGAGGTCCGTGGACCGAAACCACGCTCTGCTAAATTAATGCAAAATAGCAGTTGCTATTTTTATATCAGTTAGTTTGTTCATACAAAGGTCATGTGAGCAGAGTGGCGCAGTGGAAGCGTGCTGGGCACATAACCATTAGGTCCGTGGATCGAAACCACGCTCTGCTAAATTAATGCAAAATAGCACTTGCTATTTTGATATAAGTTAGGTTGTTCATACAATGATCAATGTAAGCAGAGTGGCGCAGTGGAAGCGTGCTGGGCCCTTAACCCAGAAGTCCGTGCATCGAAACCACGATCTGCTAAATTAATGCAAAATAGCCCTTGCTTATTTGATACGAGTTAGTTTGTTCATACAAAGATCATGTAAGCAGAGTTGCGCAATTGAAGCGTGCTGGGCCCATAACCCAGAGGTCCGTGGATCGAAACTATGCTCTGGTAAATTAGTGCAAAATGTAACTCTCGATTTTCATATCAGTTAGTTTGTTCATACAATGGTGATGAAAGTACAGTGGCGCAGTGGAAGCGTGCTGGGCCCATAACCCAGAGGTCCGTGGATCGAAACCACGCTCTGCTAAATTAATGCAAAATAGCACTTGATATTTTGATACCAGTTAGTTTGTTCATACAATGATCATGTAAGCAGAGTGGCGCAAAGGAATTTAATCTACAAATTATCATGTTTGTTTATAAAAAATTGTAACTGAAAATAACCATTGAAAGTGCTTTGTCGAAACTATCATTAAGTTTTTCAAACCGCAATAAAAAGATTTTATTGTGAATACTAATTCAAAAAAGTTTGTATAATATAAAAACAATTGTAATTGTTTTTGTTAAAGAATTTATTTTAAGGTCAAAATGATCTGTGATGTTTATATTAAACCAAAGTCATACTAAATTGATTTTGTTCATAATCGAAAGTATATTTGATAAAGAAAAAGAAAATACCGCCAAAATTATTTGCCGGAATCATACCAGTTCTTGCCAATAAAGGGCGCGCAAAAGCATAATTTGGCCGGGGCCATCTTGCTATCTATAAAACTTTGATTAAAATCTAACGTACATTGTGTTTTCATCCCTAAAATTCTAGGAGAGCGATAGCTCTCTTAGATAAGACTTCATACCGACTTTAATGTATAAGGATGGTTTTTTGATTGGTTATAACTTTTTTTGTATCGTATTAACTGCTTTGAAAAAATTCCACAGAACTACAATTCGGGCCCTAAATATGTGGTTAAAATTTCAAAAAGATCCATCCATTAGTTTTTCTTATAAAAAATAAAGTTGCTAAGGGTGGTTTTCATTTCCATAAAAATAATCATAGATTTTGACGAAAACCTCGAAATTTTCCCATAGAAATAACATGGGAAATTTTTTTACAGATAACCATCTTGTTGTAGCCGTCATGATATAACTATACGCTTGTTTGATTTGAAAACGATTTTAAACGAAAGCCTCATATTAAGTATTTGTGCTTTCCAGCTTTCATGGATTAATTTTAAGTTTAAGTATGTTTAATTTTAAATTTTCAAAATTACCCCAATCTGCGTTATTTAAGCATGGATAGACTGATTTACTAGAAAATATCAGCGCGACCAAAATTGGCCTTTTTTGCGTTTAGTTGCGTCATATTAATCCGATTGTTTTTTCTTAATGCCTTTTGGTTGAAATGGCCTATCGGTAGTGAGATAAGACTGCTTTAATATTGCCGACGTGACAATATTACCCAGTTTGTGGCGGCCGCCATTTTTTTAAGGGGAAAAAATTTGAGAGTGGGTCCTTTTTCGTTGTCATTTTCATATTTTTTGAGGATTTGCTGATGGATGGATTTTAAATATAATTCTAGGAGAGCGGTAGCTCTCTTAGATAAGACTTCATACTGACTTTAATGTATAAGGATGGTTTTTTGATTGGATATAACTTTTTTTGTATTGTATTAACTGTTTTGAAAAAATTCCACAGAACCACAATTCGGACCCTCAATATGTGGTTAAAATTTCAAAAAGATTCATTTAATAGTTTATTTTGTAAAAAATAAAGTTGCTAAGGGTGGTTTTCATTTCCATAAAACTTTTACGATATTTTGATGAAAAACACAAAATTTTCCCATAGAAATAACATGGGAAAATATTTAACAAATAACCATTTTGTGGCAGCCGTAATGCAATAACTATTCGGTTGTTTGACTTGAAAACGGTTTTAAACGAAAGCCTGGTATTTAGATTTTGTGCTTTCCAATTTTCATTAATTAGATTTAAGTTAAAGTAGGTTTAATTTCACATTTTCAAAACCATTCCAATATGCGATAATTTACCATGGATAAGAGTCAGTTTATGATGTTAGCACGGTTAAGGCTATTTGGTCCAATTTTTCGTAGTGGTAAAAAACAAGAGAACCTAAGCTTGTAATAGCTAACAAGTTAAGTTGGAAAAGGACCCCACACATATATATTAAGTTACCAACTGCCTTAGAGACAGTAACAACAAAGGTGATTTAACAAGATTACCTACGACTGGTAATTAAGCTAGATTTTAAAGACGGCTGGTAATTAAGCTAGATTACCGACGACTGGTAATTAAGCTAGATTACCGACGACTGGTAATTCAGCTAGATCAGCGACGACTGGCAATTAAGCTAGATTACCGACGACTGGTAATTAAGCTAGATTACCGACGACTGGTAATTAAGCTAGATTACCGACGACTGGTAATTAAGCTAGATTACCGACGACTGGTAATTAAGCTAGATTTTAAAGACGGCTGGTAATTAAGCTAGATTACCTACGACTGGTAATTAAGCTAGATTGGCGACGACTGGTAATTAAGCTAGATTACCGACGACTGGTAATTAAGCTAGATTAGCGACGACTGGTAATTTAGCTACACTACCGACGACTGGTAATTAAGCTAGATTAGCGACGACTGGTAATTAAGCTAGATTACCGACGACTGGTAATTAAGCTAGATTACCGACGACTGGTAATTTAGCTAGATTACCGACGACTGGTAATTAAGCTAGATTACCGACGACTGGTAATTAAGCTAGATTACCGACGACTGGTAATTAAGCTAGATTACCGACGACTGGTAATTAAGCTAGATTTTAAAGACGGCTGGTAATTAAGCTAGATTACCGACGACTGGTAATTAAGCTAGATTACCGACGACTGGTAATTCAGCTAGATCAGCGACGACTGGCAATTAAGCTAGATTACCGACGACTGGTAATTAAGCTAGATTACCGACGACTGGTAATTAAGCTAGATTACCGACGACTGGTAATTAAGCTAGATTTTAAAGACGGCTGGTAATTAAGCTAGATTACCTACGACTGGTAATTAAGCTAGATTGGCGACGACTGGTAATTAAGCTAGATTACCGACGACTGGTAATTAAGCTAGATTAGCGACGACTGGTAATTTAGCTACACTACCGACGACTGGTAATTAAGCTAGATTAGCGACGACTGGTAATTAAGCTAGATTACCGACGACTGGTAATTAAGCTAGATTACCGACGACTGGTAATTTAGCTAGATTACCGACGACTGGTAATTAAGCTAGATTACCGACGACTGGTAATTAAGCTAGATTACCGACGACTGGTAATTAAGCTAGATTACCGACGACTGGTAATTAAGCTAGATTTTAAAGACGGCTGGTAATTAAGCTAGATTACCTACGACTGGTAATTAAGCTAGATTGGCGACGACTGGTAATTAAGCTAGATTACCGACGACTGGTAATTAAGCTAGATTACCGACGACTGGTAATTTAGCTAGATTACCGACGACTGGTAATTAAGCTAGATTACCGACGACTGGTAATTAAGCTATATTAAAGACGGCTGGTAATTAAGCTATATTAAAGACGGCTGTAATTAAGCTACATTACCGACGACTGGTAATTTAGCTAGATTACCGGCGACTGGTAATTAAGCTAGATTACCGACGGCTGGTTATTAGGATATATTACCAACGACTGGTAATTAAGCTAGATTACTGACGACTGGTAAATAAGCTAGATTACCGACGACTGGTAATTAAGCTAGATTACCGACAACAGGTAATTAAGCTAGATTACCTACGACTGGTAATTAAGCTAGATTACCGACGACTGGTAATTAAGCTAGATTACTGACGGCTGGTAATTAAGCTAGATTACCGACGACTGGTAATTAAGCTAGATTACCGACGACTGGTAATTAAGCTAGATTACCGACGACTGGTAATTAAGCTAGATTACTGACGGCTGGTAATTAAGTTAGATTACCGACGACTGGTAATTAAGCTAGATTACCTACGACTGGTAATTAAGCTAGATTGGCGACGACTGGTAATTAAGCTAGATTACCGACGACTGGTAATTAAGCTAGATTACCGACGACTGGTAATTAAGCTAGATTACCGACGACTGGTAATTAAGCTAGATTACCGACTACTGGTAATTAAGCTAGATTTTAAAGACGGCTGGTAATTAAGCTAGATTACCGACGACTGGTAATTAAGCTAGATTACCGACGACAGGTAATTAAGCTAGATTACCTACGACTGGTAATTAAGCTAGATTGGCGACGACTGGTAATTAAGCTAGATTACCGACGACTGGTAATTAAGCTAGATTACTGACAACTGGTAATTAAGCTAGATTACCGACGACTGGTAATTAAGCCAGAGTACCGACGACTGGTAATTAAGCCAGAGTACCGACGACTGGTAATTAAGCTAGAGTACCGTACCGACGACTGGTAATTGAACTTGAAAGTATATGACATGTGTTGGTGCTCAGGTATACGGAATCTTTTTGTGGTATAACTATGTACAGCTTCCTCTGTATTTTCATGTGAAAATGACGGGAAAGCAATTTGAGTTTGACCGGACGTTCATTGTCAAGTCAAGCAGTCAGGAATGACAGTTTTATAATAGATGGTTGGTTAGTTCAAACGAGTTAACTAATATATGCACAATGCCCTAATACTTTTACTCTCCTAAGGTTTCTGAACAATTTGAATTAATATTAAGACTGAAGTGACAGATATTAATAAAAACTGTCATTGTAGACAAAGACGGGAAAGTGTAAAAGATAAGTGTAGAAAATGAATTGCCTGAAATAACAGATATTAAAATTTTCACTTTTGAAGACATGATCATAAAACATCGATTATTTGAAAAAATTCTTATCTTAGTTTTTTCACTAAATTTTCATTAAACTCAAAATATTTTTCTACATTATTTACACAAGTATTTTGCTCTAAATAGTAGTCCAGAAAAAATGGTATCTTCAAGTTTTTTGAGGGATACTGGCATGATACTAGGTTACAAATTACAAAGGCCGTTCTACTGTGATGTAGTTATTAATGTTCAAAAGATATTTTGGGAGCTATACATCACGTTAATTTTGATATTTTTAAAACTTTCAAATTAACGACTACGATTTTTCAAGATTTCACACAGTTTTTTGTTCAACCATTATCTGACTATTTAATTCTCCTTATGGGACCGAATACTCAAAACTAATTGTAAATTTTTGATATAAAATAAAATGTTCACGCGTACTACTTTTAAAACGATGCTCATGTTTCATGACAAAATATTTTGACTAATTTTGGTGAAAAAAACTAAGATAAGAATTTTTTCAAATAATCGATGTTTTATGATCATGTCTTCAAAAGTGAAAATTTTAATATCTGTTACTTCAGGCAATTCATTTTCTACACTTATCTTTTACACTTTCCCGTCTTTGTCTACAATGACAGTTTTTATTAATATAAAGTAGGTTTCAAGCTTTAATATAAGCCTAATTACATAATTTTCCACCTTTTTATTGTCCCACAATCTATTTCTAAACTTGGCACTTTCTTTAAGGCGGTGAAATTGCGCTAAGCCTTGGTTCACCGTTAATTTTTGCCATTTATAAAAATGTTTACCTCTTGTTGTTACTTCGCCTTCTCGTATCGTCGTATTTTTAAAGTTTAGACTTTGAAAGTAGTGCTTAGTTTTCTAAAATATTACTTAATTGTATAAAATTTCAATATTATAATTGCCTAAAACGTCCGTATTAACGAATTCAATGTTTTTTGTTGAAGGGACGCGCCTTGCATTTGAATTTCGTTCCCTCGAAACTACCCCCTTTAAGAGACCGGCCGCCGGAGGCTTTTTCTTTTAAGCCCTCTCGGTCGCTCGTTCAGCCCCGAAAACAGCTGTAGTGACTGTTATTTACCAAAAATGTATGCGGTCAGTGTGTTGTTTTTGCATTTTAATGCTTCTAATCGTTGTGCGCGTCGAGGTTTACGAATCCAACGTGTGTTGCGTAATGAAAATCAAGGGTGGATACTATATGATCTAATGATCTATGCTCTAAAAGGAATTTGACGGCGACAGTTATGCAAAAACGGTATTAGGCCTTGCCAAAATTTGACTAAGCTATAGTGAGCCTTCGTCAGTCAATGATATAAGAAATTGACCCTCGGATATCCTGTGACTAGGAGATGGTTATAAAGTTACTAACTCTCGATTTTGGAGGTAGATACTGTCTAGTGACACTTAAAGTAACGATTTAATCTTATAAACAGACTACCATCATAAGCCCATATCGTAAATTCACCGATGTTGATATCTAAGCTTACTTGAAATACCAATACCAATTTTTTTAACTCAATGAATCTTAAATATCAACATCAAAAACTATCTTCTGAAAGAGATATCTACTTATATTCCATTCAAATTTCTCGCAACATTTCAAATTAACGAATAGAAATGTGCAAATGAAGTTCAAACTGATTAATTGGGCAAATTGCTATATTGGTCACCATTACCGATCACAGATAGATTTGCGCCCTTCAGTAGTGCTTATTATGCTTGTGAAATGGTAAGCGAAATCTGTGATTAAAGTTTACAATAGACATGAGCAAAAACAGCTTTATTCATATCAACTCGATTACCGAATATCTAAATTTGACTCAAATTAACACAATATTCTATTCATGGTTAAAAATCTTGTTTGAAGCAGCAAGCCATCTAATCCTTATTTACCTTCTTTTGAAAAAAAAAATAGGTTGATACCTCTTTCAGTAGATTATTCATTGATATTTCAGTTTCATTGAGTTTAAAAAAAATTAGTTCCACCATTGGTTAGTTTTCAATATTGACCAATCGATAATCACAAATTTTAATAAAAAATAACTAAATTACAAAAACCGGTTCAAAACCATATTAGTTTTGAAACGATTAAATTATAATTTTAAACATATATACTAGTGAATTCCTCGTAGGTAATTAGTTTATTGCCTTTGTGAAATTAATGCTGAATATTACATACACAAAGTAAATAATAAATTATCTTCTAAAATTATTATTATTTCCCAATTAATAAAAGATATCCACCTATTTTAATTCAAATTAATTACTAATTTGTGGATAATGGATAGAAAATGTCGAGCTCTAATTGCGATATAACTAAAATCAATCCCACTGGCTATTTATAATACAATATAACCTTTGCCCTATGTTTACTGTTTTGAATAAGTACTGATATGATTTATTGTGTTAAAAAATATACAAGAATTGTAACAATAGGATTGTTAGGCTCCACAGCTTTGTAAATCATTAAAAACACGTTTTATTTTGGAAGTAATTTTATTTGTAAAATTTAAAACATAAAATAGTATTACAATTTTTTTAATTAAATAATTATTAATAAATTTCAATAAAATAAATTCTGGTTAAATACATAACACTACTTTTTATTAAGTTTCTGAAATTATAAGAGCTAAATATCAAAGACTCATATTTAATTGCTCTCATTTCGACACAACTGCAACCGTATTTATTTATTTAATAAGGCTCGAGGGATAGGGTCGTGAAGCCGCCAGGGCTTGGGTACAACCCCCCTCCATGGTACAAGAGTCGAGAAACAATTTGCGAGTAATATACAAACGGGAATATTTACAAACAGAAACGAACAAATGAACAAAAATAAATACAACATACATCGAAAATACCAAAAACAAAACAGAGCAAAATAAATAAAACTAAAAATAAAGAACCCAGGGTAACCACGGGCGCGAGGATTAAGAGACCGAGGAGAGCCAGGTCGATACAGCGGAACGAAACGACTGGCGACCAGCGGAGTCGAGGAGGGCGGGAGGTAGCGCGTTCCAGTCAGACACAACGCGGGACGTAAAATGGTTATGGCGATGGCGAGTTCGGGCGCGGGGCTTTCGGAGTTTCAGCCGATGACCGCAAGTGCGCGACCCAGAGTAAAGGTCAAAGTACTTCTCGACCGGAGCATCGATTCATTTAATAACATTTCTCATTTCTAATTATTTAAATTCAAAGGGTTGTATTAATTTTTAAAGGTGAAAACCCAGCTGACTGAGAAGTAACCAAATACCAGGCTGCCAGGCTGTCTCTAACACAACAGTGTTGGCCATTCTCGCTTATGAGAAATGAATCCTTGTCATATGCATCTCTGGACTTTAGGAGCTCCAGGATTCCCAACTGAAGCAGGGTGGGAAATAGGGATTTTTTTAAAACTAGACATTGGGCCAGCGACCCCTCTGCCCTGGAATAAATGAACTGGTCCATGACCATTGACCAGGGCGCGGAGTCTGCTAAACTAAAGAAGTGGGTAATTAAAATAGTTGAGATAATGTCTGGACCCTGGTTACCCTAGAATTTCCTTAGTGGTCCTGTGGACCACTGCTCCCCCTCCGATTTAATTTTTAAACTGGTCATTTTCCCTGTGCCACCGCCTTATTTACAACGCTGAACTGAAGATTTCTTTTGACCGGACCATAGCCTACTCGATCACGCGCAACACGTCGCAAGCTGCTTGCTATAGCGCGAGTCAGGGTGGGAAATAAGGATTTTTTTAAACTGGACATTAGGCCAGGGGTACGTTCAGTAACCCTCTTTGATGACAGCGCTTACTAAACGACGTGAGATTTTTCCTACTGTACGCTTTTTCGCGTTTCCGGTTTTGACGTCATGATGCTCAGCGCTTGCCCATCAAAAAAACCATCTAATCTATATGGTTTTTTTGATGGCGTGACGTAGCGCTTGACTGTTGAACACTTGACAGACGAAAAGTTGGCGCGGGATTTAAAAATTAAATTCCAATAATGTTATTCCTACAGTAATTGTATTAGTTTTCATTACAAAACTACTTCTACCATTCAAATAGACATAATTTTCTGAAACAATTTCATTATTTGTGAGCTCGTTTATACTTAAAAAGAGCCATTTGCGCTTCGTAACGTTTTGAGGGCCAGTAAGACGTTTCCCCAACTCCATTTTCTAAACCAGCGCTAACTTCAAAGTGTCACTTTTCCGTTCAACAGCCTTTTACGTCACTGTGACGTCTCGAGCCCATAAACCACACATCAAGAAAACAGCGATTTCCTTGAGATTTTCGTTACTGAACGTACCCCAGACTCCCAGAGACCCTCCTGACTTGGATTAAATAAACTGGTCCGTGACCATTGGCCAGAGCACGTCGTCTGCTAAGCTAAAGAAGTGCATAATTAAAATATTAGAATTTTAATGCGTGGACTCTGGTTACCCTTGAATTTTTTAGTAGTCTCGTGGACCGCTAACCCCCCCCCCTCCGATTTAATTTTTAAACTGGTCATTTGCCCTGTGTTACCGCCTTATTTCCCACGCTGGCGCGAGTTGTTTGCGTTGTCGACTGCGTGATGGAGCGGGCTATGAGTCCCAACCCCCGTTACTTACTACCAAAATATCCACTAGCATAGCCCACTCGATCACCCTCTCTTTTCTCCGGCTACATATTTTGATCAGAGGGCACTTTTTAGGCGTATTAACAATCTTGGATCACCTTTGTGGACTTTTAGGGTAGCCCTTATAAATTGAGTCGGCATTGCCCTGACTATATTGTGTTTAAGGTTTATAAGCTTAATATCAAACAGACGTTAGTTAATGCTACAAAAAAGTTTGAAATTGATAATCTCGGATCGTCTTTGAGAAGTTTTAAGGATATCCGAATTTGATATTGGGCTTATGAAAAGTTTGAGCTAAAGGTTAAACAGACATAAATCAGCGTTTTAAAAAATAGTGTAAAACTGTCAATTTGGTCCTATTTGTGGAATTTTTAGGGGAGTGCCTCGCGTTTCAATAAAGGGTTGTAAAAAATTGTATTATGTTAATTACAATAAGAATACAAACTTTCAATGAGTTACGTTTTTATTTTTTGGAGTATCATTATAAATAAATGACTGATTGAGCTAAAGTTACGGTCCCCTTTTTATATGTTTCTGCTTAGTGTAGATTTTGAAAATGTAAAACAGTTTCTTAACAATCTTAATTAAAATGAAGACTGAAGGAGCAGATATTAATCAAGTCCTAAAAAGTATCGGTAAGACTGAGGTTATCACTTGTCTGAAGGATCAGATATTAATTTTTCTTTTTAATTGAAACTTAAAGGCATGCTTAAGAAAAAACAACGTTCCATTACCGTTTTCCGTTGAAATAACTTATTTTACAGGTAATCAATTTCAAAAATTTACTTATCTCGGGTTTTCGGGCACATTCCATTCCCCCAAAACATTTTATCATTACATTAATTACTTTTGAGAGATAACGTGTCAAAATAAGCTTTAAAACAATAAAAAACTGAATGAGCGGTCTGTTTAGCAATGACCAAAACCTTCAAATCAGTGTTGCTAATGTTAGAAAGTGGATTTTCCCACTTCCATTTTAAAAATTTGCCGCGTTTTCCACACCCCCTTTTTTACAGTCATATTTATCTGGACTCTTTTATCATACTAAGTTTAATATAGAATATCACTCCGCATGGCTTTGACAATATGTACAAATGCTATAAAGCTTTAAAATTCTCAAAATATGCTTTCCTTTTTTTCAGTGGTACAAACTTAAAATCACCGAATTTATTTCAAAATGTCGCTTGAAATTATTAAACCGGATAAAATTTTCGAAAATGCACTTATTTTAACTGTGCAGTTAAAATTAGTGCATTTTTGAAAATTTTGCACTATTAACCCTTGAACAGGAAAATTCCGACATTTGATTGATTTCGGAAAAATATTACTTTTTCCCCACAGAGCCTAAAACCAAACCTAAATCTCCCACGATGTGGGAAATTACCCACACATTGGCAACACTGCTTTAAAAACTTACAATAAGCAAACTTTCGAGACATGTTCTGAAAAAATTAGTGCTTAACCCGCTAATAGTACGACCACGGAGAATTGATGTAAACTGTAGTTGAAATATATTCATGTGCGACCTGCGGCACTGAATGGTCTCTAACGATTGTTTGAAACTAGAGAGAGAAATAGTGAGCAGCATTAATCATGTCCTGAGCTATGAGAATGAACAGTATGACTGTTGACTGAAGTACACTAGACATTACATCATTTTGCATAACCACGAGTAAAAATCTAATTGTCCCTACTTAATTTTCCGCCATTGTTTTAAAACGTATCTACTGCGAAGCATGCCGGGCACAAATGAGGGAACCTTTTAAAACTCAATGTCATATACGTACTCTCTCAAAAGTAATTAATGTAATGATAAAATGTTTTGGGGGAATGGAATTGTGCCCGAAAACCCGAGAAAAGTAAATTTTTGAAATTGATTACCTGTAAAATAAGTTATTTCAACGGAAAACGGTAATGGAACGTTGTTTTTTCTTAAGCATGCCTTTAAGTTTCAATTAAAAAGAAAAATTAATATCAGCCTTATCGATACTTTTTAGGACTTGATTCTAATCAAGACATTTTTGATTAATATAGGCTGCGTTCAGTAACCGGCATCAAAAACATCGATGACTAAAAGATGACATCGATGTCTTACTGAACGGTTTTTCGAGTCTTTGGGCGTGACGTCATGATGCTCATCGGATGCCCATCAGAAAAATCAGCTGTGAGAATAGGTTTTTTTGATGAGCATCGGTTTCATGACGTAAATTTCGTCATGTTGCACCGCGACAATTAAAATAATGTAGAATTGACAAGTATTATCTTTATGAATAATAATACTAAAACGCAATATATTATTTCGGTAAAAAACGGATTCTGACAGAATTTTGATTTAATTGATAAATTGAAGGACAATATCTTTGTAAATAGTTCGGATTTATTATTTAAGCCTCTGCCGTAACGTTATCATAATATCGTCGCCATTAAGAAAAGCATCGATTACACAAAATTGCGCCGTTCAACAACTGCAACGTCATCATGACGTCAAAAGAACACCGATTTCATTTTCCCAAACATCGATGTTCTTCCTGATGAGTGTTACTGAACGCAGCCATAGATATAGATATAAGCTTGTTTTCGAGGGGCTACTCACTCTCGGATTCCACGTGCATTAAGAGTTACGAGCAATCATATTAGATTATAGTCATGTTTATTCGAACTATGGAGCTAACTCTTATTTAGGAACTAGTATAGTGGAAGTCAAGTCTTACTGGACGCAGTTAATGGATCCCTTTAATGCAATCAAAACTAAAACTACAGCGTGTACACCAATTACGCTGAGTGACTGACCCCTCGCAAATTATATTGCTGTTGGTAAGGGCTTGGTGAACTTCAACCCCTCTCTGCGTGTGAAAACCTTCGCACTTGGCCGAGACCCCATAAAATAAAACGAAAATAGGGCGGCTAGGCCGATCGCACTTCTGCTGAAACCAGTGGTTCATTTAAGTTAATTAATATTTCTAATGACTTAAATGCAATTGTATAAGAAAATAATTGAACAATAAAATTAAATACATTTTATATTTTAAAAAATTACAAAAATAAGTAGAAGGGGGAAACTAAAATTCACAACCAGTCAATTCAACATAAAAGTTTATTGCACTGAAAATTCTTTGCTTTGGTTCCCACGATATGAAAGTTCGTAACAACCAATAGGCGGTGGCCAAAATCCAACACTTTTTGAGAGAATTTGAGAAAATCATTTGGTTGTTTAGCAAGGATTGAGATAGTTCATGTTTTTGATCTCTTGTGTTAATTTTTCACGAAGTTAACGCAATGGCAAACAACAATGCAGTAGGCAGGCCTAGTACTTATGATGAAAATGAGACCTTACAAACACTTCAACGCGTAATGAATAACGAAGTCGTTATCAAATTCTTAGCGGAAACGTTATCGGCACAGTATCCCAGGCGCGGTGCACCAGCTTCCGTTTCCGAAACAGCGATTACGAACATTAATGGTCCTTCAAGTATGGGAGGTTTACAAGCGAATTTGTCTAAGCTTTTTAGACCAAATGCAGCACATCTGAGGACAATACCAAGTTACAATGCACCTCAGTTTCCGGTTGCCAAAAGAAGATCAACAAGAAAGTAAGAAAATTATCTATTACGTAATGGAGTCGAATCGTAGAATAATGAATGCTTATCCGTGATGCCAGAGAGAATTAAGTAGGGAGTGGAAGCAATATGACAGTGCTAAATGAGATGTAGCTACTCTTCAAGCTAAGGGGGCGTAACAGGCCAGGCTGTTCCGGTCTAGAGCTAATTTCCATAGCGACATTCTCTGACCTATAGCCTAGCTCCGCTCCGACTTAATTCTCTCTGGTGATGACTATGTGAGAGGGTGGCTGGCAAAATGGGGGAAGTAAACCGGATAATTTTTGAGACTCGTGACGTCAGGTATCGTAAATACTCAAATTTAACGCAACTAGTGCCCTTCCAAATACCGAAATGATTCTATACTTGGTTTTAGGGAACTGGGAAAGCTGATGAGAATGAATACTTAATGTAAAATCGGGAGTATTAGTTTGAAACATTGATTGTTATTGCTCCATATGAGCGCTCCGAGAGCTACGAATAAAATATTCAATTTGGGTTCAGCTTTAGTAGTGCAGTTTAAGCCTAATGGCTAGGGATGGCAAAAATTCCGGAATTCCGGAACATATCCGGAATTTTCTGAAAAATTCCGGTACGGAATTTTCCAAGTTGAAAACCGGAATTCCGGATCATACGGGATACCGGTTTGTACGGAATTCCGGATCATACGGAATACCGGTTTGTACGGAATTCCGGATCATACGGAATACCGGTTTGTACGGAATTCCGGATCATACGGAATACCGGTTTGTACGGAATTCCGGATCATACGGGATACCGGTTTGTACGGAATTCCGGGTCATACGGAATACCGGTTTGAACGGAATTCTGGATCATACGGAATACCGGTTTTTACGGAATTCCGGATCATACGGAATAGTTTCAGCCAACATTACTCAAGAATCAAGAGTAAGACACACCAATATTGTCTTCAATCTTCATCTATTCAAATAATACAAATGGAAACCTTCCATAAACGGCGTCACACTCTTAAGGGGGGAGGAGTTTCTGAGTTTGTGACAAGGGGGAATGGTATTAAGAGGAGCGGATTGGCTCTCTTTCGTGGGAAAATAATAAAAATAAAATTCTAAATTCCACCGTGGGAAACAAACTCAACAATATACAATAATAGCTAATGGTGTTTAGCCTATTTGGCTGTCCATAATTTAACAAAATTTATTTTCCATCGTTGTTTAATTAAATTGAAAATTTAAGCATCCCCTAACACTTGTACGTGTAGCCAACTTAAACATCGTATAAACAGACCAATTCTACATATGCTAATATAATAAACAACAATTTAATAATGATAAATCTAGTTATAATTTTTAGTTATTCTCAAGCTTATAGTATGCATCAGCTTGTATTGTCCCAGTTCACTGAACTCTATCCAAGTATAAACTCGCGTGGGAAGTTTATGACTGTACGCGCTAATTCAAGGGGCTAATCAATCACTCTTTAAATCATTGTACACTGATTACGGATTACGCGTTATAATTTTAGTACTGTCAAAGCTAGGGTTTACGCGTAATCACCTTAGTCCTGTTAAAAAAGGAACAGAATGTACACCGATTGCGCTAAGTGACTGGCCCCTCGTTCTGCGCCATAAATTCCGATAGTTCCCCGCTTTTCGGCAGTCTTTTTATAAATTTTACATCCTAGCAGGCTAGCAGAGCTTAGTAGCTTACTGAAGTTGGAGAGGTCAAGTAGTGCTCTTTAGTCTTTGTTAACTTAATATCATTATGAGTGATTCGGAAGGTGGTCCAGGTGGCTCAGGTACTAATAATAACGCCCCTGTTTCTCAAAAAAGTAAAGGAAGTGTTGTATGGAATTTCTTTTCCTCAACAAAAACTAGAGCTACATGTAAAACTTGCAAAAAGGAATGCAAAGTATCAGGTGGTAGTACTAGTTTATTGTGGAGTCATCTAAAGTCACGGCATCCAAGAAGCTACACGGATGCGAAAGAACTAACGTCGAAATCATTTTTTAACGTTCCTTCACCTTCTACTGCGTCTGCTAGTAGCAGTAGAAGTACATCTTTAATAGATCAAGAACTTGAAGTAGAAAAGGATGTATCTGAATGTGAGGATTCTGAGGAGTCAATGTCAAGGCCCAGTTCTTCCTCCGGCTCAGCAATAGTGCAAACATCTCGACAACAATCAGTCCAACGTACTCAACAAAAGCTTGAAAAATATCGTCAGCCAAGTAACAAAGACACACAACGTTTCACAACCGCGGTTGCCAATTTTATTGCATCCGAGTGTATGCCATATAGTATTGTAGAAAGAAAAGGTTTTTTCGAAATGGTTAAAGAGTTTCAACCTGGTTACGTTTTACCGTGTAGAAAAACGTTTTCTGATAGCATCATTCCAAAAATGTTTTCTTCATTAAAAGAAAAGATTGCGAATGAATTGCATTCAATTAAGTATTTTTCGTATACAACAGACTGTTGGAGTTCTCCTGTCATGCAATCGTATATTGCGGTAACCATTCACTTTATTTCCGAGGAATGGGAACTAAAAAGTTACACGCTTCAGTGCCTTCACACACCCGAGTCACATACCGCTGAAAATCTTAAGAATGCTTTACTTTTAATTTTCCAAAACTGGCAATTAGACATTTCAAATGTTTCTGCAGCTACAACAGATAATGGCGCCAACATCGTTAAGACTGTGAAATTGTTAAATCAAACACGTATACCTTGTTTTGGACATTTAATTAACATTGCTGCATCTCGTGTAATGCGTATTGAAAGTTTTAAAAATATTGTGTTAATTCTTCGTAGAATTCAAAGTTTAATTGCGCACTCTGGAAAAGCTCGACAAGAACTTCACGAGAGACAAAGGCAGATGAATTTACCCGTCGTAACGCTGCCAGCGGACGTCTCCACACGGTGGTGGTCAACTTTGCATTTAATCACAGTTTATACAGATCACCAACTTCCTATCTCAAGCGTTTTACAAATTCATCAGGGCGGAAAGTATAGACATTTATCTTTAGATCCAGAGTCAATCGATTTATTGAGAGTGTACCGAGATATTTTCACGCCAATCGAAAAAATTACCACGCATATGGCTGGCGAAAAATATGTTACAGCATCAACTGTTTTACCTGTTTTTCATCAAATGCTATCGGATATTTCTGCTGCTCGACAGGACCGCGCTGAAGATCGCTATACTGATGTTCAAAGAGACATTAAAAATCAAATTTGGGATATCGTTGAAACTGTTTTAACAGAACGCCTCAAAGAAAAAAGGTGCTACCAGCATTTGTGCATCGCTACTATTCTTGACCCGAGGTTCCGATTGAATTACTTTAATGAGCAGTTTATGAACAAAGACGAACAAGATTCAATGAAAAATATTATCATTAACGAGCTCGTTGATTTAAACACGAACTTAACCACGACCAACACAGAAGTCAATAAAAACCACGTTTAGAAGAAGGAAAAGGTCTCGCGTT
This sequence comes from Phalangium opilio, assembly GCA_019434445.1. NCBI lineage: Eukaryota > Metazoa > Arthropoda > Arachnida > Opiliones > Phalangiidae > Phalangium > Phalangium opilio. The sequence goes on from JAEQBA010002109.1 coordinate 183,473, forward strand.
CATCCTAAAACCACCCACCACATCTCATGTTACACAAGCCACGCCTCAAGAAATTTCCGAGCAACAATTCGGTGACTACATTCGAATGGCTCCCATTGAACTTTCTTCAGACCCTTTAACATGGTGGTCGCGACACGAAAGTACATTTCCCATGTCATCAAAGCTGGCAAAGAAGTATTTGTATACTCAAGGCACCAGTGTACCAAGCGAACGCGTATTCAGTTGTGCGGGACGAGTTATTAACGACATAAGAGGAAGAATAACTCCTGACCATGCACAAGAGCAAATATTTTTGTGTATGAATAAAAATAAAACCAAAAAGTAATTCATCTTTGTAAAGCTTATGTTATATTATTTGGCTTTCAAACTTACTTAGTTGATAACTTGATATACTGTATGTGTTGTTGTTTGACGCAAGAACGACTCTGGGTTTAACTGGTTATTAACTCTTTATTAATTTAATTAAAACATTAATATTAATATCCGGGAACAATATACTGAACTGATATCTGACAACAGATAACTGGGAACTGACCAACTGTGAACTGAAAACTGAACAACGTTATCGGAATGTTATCCGGTTATATAGTTAAGGCATCGCGATAAAAAATAAAGATTACAAGAATGACCGCGATGCATAAAAAACACAAGTGTAGAAAATATAATCTGGATATAGATAAAAAACAACCGGTATTATCTCTAATTTACAACAGTCCCTCTTAATATCGGTGGTTTCAATCTTCTATCCAGGGGGTGGTCATTTAATTATTTCCAGTCCAAGGGCTTTGACGCAGAGGAGATGCTTCGGACGGAACAGGCTCTTTGTACAGATGTCAGCTGGCATTTCCTCTGTTGATAGATACCGCAAGGCTATATGTCCCTGGTCGTAGGTGTCTCGAATGAAGTGGTGCCGGATATCAATGTGCTTCGTTCTGGCATGGAAAACAGGATTCTGAACGAGTTTCTGGGCACCCTGGTTGTCGTTGTACAGCTCGATCGCCGGAACTGATACTCCAAGTTCGTTGAGAAGTCCTTTGAGATATATGGCTTCCTTGGTTGCGTCGGACATCGCCATATATTCTGCTTCTGTACTGGACAAGGCAACAGTTCGCTGTTTCCGGGCTTCCCAGGATACTGCAGCGCCGGCTAGTTTGAAGACATATCCAGTATATGACTTCCTATCTTTCGGACAGCCTCCATAGTCTGCATCAACGAAACCTTGGATTGGCAATCCGGTCTTCCGATAAATCAACCCATGATGAAGAGTTCCCTTCAGGTATCTCAGAACTCTTTTCCCGGCAATCCAATGAGTTTCGTCATAACTTGTGTTGAACTGGCTCAACGCGCTGACTGAATACGCCATATCCGGTCGTGATGACACTACCAGGTACATGAGAGAGCCGACCAGAGATTGATACGGGATACGACTGATCTCTTCGGCTACTGGGTGTTCTGGACTTTGCAACTTGTTGTTGGCATCCATTGGAGTCGCTATTGCTTTGGAGTCTTGCATGTTGAAACGTTTCAGGACCGTTTCTGCATATTTCGCTTGGGAAATCCGGATGGTATTTTGTTTTAGATCTTGGTGAAATTCCATTCCGAGACAGCAATGGATTGGCCCCAGGTCCTTCATATCGAATTTTCTTCCAAGTTCAAGCTTTACTTCAGTCATCCAATCCGGGTTATTGCATGCAAGGATCAGATCGTCGACGTAGACTCCAATGATCATAATATCTTCCGCGACTCTTAAAACGTATAAGCAGGGGTCGCTCTTCAATGGTGTCATTCCAATTTCCGAAAGTCTTTGATGTAACTTCTTGTACCATTGGCGGCCCGATTGTTTTAAGCCGTAGAGGGATTTCTTGATGCGACAGACTTTATGTCCCTCTTCTTCCAGGTCGCTGGTCCATTTCTTTGCTCTGGCAACGATTGACTTGTCGAACCGGGTTGACTTGACGATTTCTTCGAGGGATTCTGTTAATCCTTCCGGGACGACCATATATATTTCCTCCTCGAGTTCGCCATTAAGATAGGCCGTGACGACATCCATTTGGTGGACTTCCAAACCGTTTTCCACAGCAAGGGCCATAAGCAGTCTTATTGAGCTGGATCTAATGACGGGTGCGAACGTCTCTTGGTAGTCGATCCCTGGTCTCTGGGCAAAACCTTTCGCTACGAGCCTGGCTTTCCTTTTCTCTACTTCTCCGCTGGGTAAGTATTTCGTTCGGAAGACGAGACGATTTCCAAGGACCTTTTGGTTTTCCGGACAGTCAACGATGTCCCAGGTTTCGCACTTGATAAGCGAAACGAACTCTTCCGTTACTGCTTTCCTCCAATCGTTTGCGTACGGAGAAGCCAGGGCTTGCTTCATGGACAAAGGTTCTGATAAGATAGCTAGGCTTGCTGACTCATCGGACAGGGTTTCTTGCTCGTCAGTAGCCTCTTCAGTAGACTCTTCTGAGACGCTCGGAATCATGTTGAACCTTTTCTTCGGTCGTCCGGGTACTCCAGTTCTTATTTTCTTCGGTCTTCCAGGACCTCTCTTCAGAACGAGGGTTTCTGAGGGTTCTTCGAAGACGTCCTCGTTTTCCTGGGCATTTGATTCTTCCGAGGTTTCATCTTTGAAGTCCTTTTTGACTTCTTTGAATTCTTCTCTTCCTGGCGGTTTTACAGCGTGTGTAGTGGCCGGGATTTCGATTTCGCCTTTAGCTTTGCCTCCGTATTTCAGGTTTACTTCTGGAGTGACGAAATCATCATATCCGCCTTGTTTATTAAATTCTCCCAGGAACTTGACATTTCGACTTCGGTAAATTTGCTTCTCGGACGGAACCCAGAGTCGATAGGCCTTCGAGACTTGGGAATAGCCGATGAAAACGCATTCTTTACTCCTGGCTGCAAACTTCCCCTTCCTTTTATTTTCGTCCAAAAGCAAAGCTTTGTCGCCGAAAATCTTCAAATGTTGCAGGGATGGCTTCTTTCCGGTCCATCTGGTAAATGGTACTTCTCCATTTATGCTCCGGGAAGGACAACGGTTTCGAATGTAGTTAGCCGTGGCCATCGCTTCTGCCCAGAATGATGGTGGAAGTTGCGCTTGTATCATCATACATCGGGCCATATCTAGGAGTGTTCTGTTCTTTCTTTCGGCAATGCCATTCTGTTCCGGGGTGTATGGTACGGTGAGCCTTCTTTTTATCCCAGAGTCTTTCAGGAATCTGTCGAATTCATTGTTGCAGTATTCGGTTCCGTTGTCGGACTGCAAGGTCTTGATTTTTCTCCCGGTTTCCACTTCAGCTCGTTGCCTGAATTCTGTGAAGGCTTTCAACACTTCGCTCTTGTGTTTTAAGAAACTGACTTCACTCCACCGGGAATAATCATCAGTGAAAACGACGATGTACTTGGCTCCATTCATCGACGTTACTCTCATCGGGCCGCATACGTCAGAGTGTACTATTTCCAGGACATGCGAGGTTCGGCTATCTTCGGTTTTCGGGAACGGCTCCTTCGATTGCTTTCCTTTGATACAGATTTGGCAGATTCCCAGGCTCCCATCTTTTTCAATGTTGAGTCCCGTAGCCAAATTCTTCCGGGCCATTTCCTTTAAACTTCTCTCGTTTAAGTGACCGAGTAGGAAATGCCAGTTCTCCAGGTTGCTTCTAGGCTTTATTTCCGATTGCACTGCTTGGACCGTTTCTTCAGCCTTTCTCAGGAAATAAAGGTCTCCAACTCTGTCAGCAACTGCAATCACTTCTCCGGTTGCCGTTTTAATCCAGGCCTGCGACTTCTTGAATGTGACCTCACGTCCTTTGTCTGTCATCTTGGCAATGGATAGGAGATTTGTTCTTAAATCCGGGACATGAAGGGCTCGTTCCAGGCGAAGAATTCGATTGTCGCTGCCATTCGTTGCGTGTACTTTTACTTCGCCAACACCTCGTATCTTCGTTGACTCTGCAGTGGCCAGGTTTAAAGATTTCGTGGTCTCTTCGTAATCATTGAAGCTATCTCTGCTGGAAGTCATATGCGAGGTGGCTCCGCTGTCCAGGCACCAGGAATCGTGATAAGCCTTCAGGTGCAATGCGAATTCTTCCTCGGCCAAATTTTCTGCCAGTACATGATGGGCGTTTTCCTTCTTTCTGGTTTTTCTTTCTGAACCATTGTCTCTGTCGGGGCAATCGGCTACCTTGTGGCCGGGTTTCCTGCATCCATGACACTTGTACTTAAAGGTCGTGCTTCCTCGTCCACGTAAGCTTCTTCCTCTACCCCTTTCTGCAGTTTTCCGGGAAAAGTGGTTACTGCCCATCATCGCATTCTGCACGGGTTCGTCTTCCCTTGAGTTCTTGGCGTCCGATTCCTCCAGGATCTTTATTTTTAAGGCTTCCGGATCAGGTAACGTATCCCTGGACTCTATTGCGCACCGGAAGTTCTCGTACGATTCTGGTAGACTGTATAACAACATAATGGCCAGTAGGTCGTTGTTTACAGCTACTCCCATGTCAGCCAACTTGTCTACTGCATCGAAGAATTCTCGGACGTGATCCCGGACATCTTCTCCCTCCTTCATTTTCTTGAGGGTCAGTTTCTTCAGCAGCGTGGCTTTCCGGGCAGGTCCACTGGACTGGTAGATGGATTCGAGCTTCTGCCATACTTCCCGTGAGGTCGTGCAATTCTTTACTTGCTTCAACTCCGACGGACTGATCGACAAGATTAGGTCCGCTCTTGCTTTCCGATCATTACTGTCCCAGGTAGCGACCGCCTGGGCGTTGCCTTCCGTTCCCCGTACCAGGGTTGGCCTCGTTGAAGTTCCATCTACGTACTCCCAGAGATCGTTCTTTTGAAGCAGGGCTTCCACTTGCATTTTCCAGGTATCATAATTATCTTTAGTTAACGTCTCGATTCGTCCCAGGTGATTTCCGGCCATTCTTCTTCTGACTCCGCACCTTAAAGGATAATCTTCCCGGCGTTGAACTTCTTATGACTTCTAAACCTTTGCGCAGTGGAAGCGTGCTGGGCCCATAACCTGTTGTTGTTTGACGCAAGAACGACTCTGGGTTTAACTGGTTATTAACTCTTTATTAATTTAATTAAAACATTAATATTAATATCCGGGAACAATATACTGAACTGATATCTGACAACAGATAACTGGGAACTGACCAACTGTGAACTGAGAACTGAACAACGTTATCGGAATGTTATCCGGTTATATAGTTAAGGCATCGCGATAAAAAATAAAGATTACAAGAATGACCGCGATGCATAAAAAACACAAGTGTAGAAAATATAATCTGGATATAGATAAAAAACAACCGGTATTATCTCTAATTTACAACAGTATGTTTAAGAATAGTTAGAACTATTAATGGAATAGTTCTCTTGCCTTAATTAGTTATATAGTTAATGTAAGTTATAGTTATACTGTATAGTTAATGTTAATAGCTCCGGTGTTGATATCGGTTAAATTCCGGATTTGGTGTCGGTGTAATTTTGGTTTTGATTCCGAAATTGAAGCCGGTTTGAGTCCAGAATTGAAACCGTATTGATTCCGGAATTGAAACCGTATTGATTCCGGAATTGAAACCGTTTTGATTCCGGAATTGAAACCATTTTGATTCCGGAAATGAAACCGTTCTGATTCCGGAATTGAAACCGTTCTGATTCCGGAAGCAATTCGGTTTGGTTCCAGAATTGAAACCGGATTGATTCCGGGATTTTTCGGAGCGTAAAAAGAATCCGGAATTCCGGAAAATTCCGGATTTGACATCGTCAAATACCGGTTTCGGAATTTTCCGAAAACCGCCATCCCTACTAATGGCTGTGGTGCATGACAGCTATTTCTGTTCTTCAGGGGAAGGAATTTGTAACTCCCCTGGTGCAATAGTCCAATATCAAAAGTAGAGTAGGGCAGGGTGGTCGCAGCAGCGGTAGGTACAGTCCCGCTCAAAGGTTTCTGGCCATTTTAATTCGGTCGCCATTTTGTTTCTATTTGGCGAATGTGGCCATTTTCGAAAGGTTAGGATATCAAGAAAAAGATAAAGCAGAAATGGATGCGCTAGCCACATTGGGGCGACGGTAAGCATTAAAAACCGCAAAATGCTCTACGAAAAAATTGTCCCTTTGTAGAACAAGCTTAGATTGCATCAATTTCTAAGGCCATGAGGAAAACAATTACAAATCGGTTAATAATTTCAAAAGTTACAAAGGAAATAGTCAAGCCAAAAAAAATCCTGGGAAACAAGCTTAAAAGAAAAGCCTGAGTAAACTTGAAGCAAGCGTTAAAGGGGAGGGGGGCGCTACACTGTAAGACCACATGATATTTAGCTTCACCCTTATGAACGAGTGCCAGAAACCTTTGAACGGACTGTACCTGTTTCTACTGTCGAAGTACACCCCTTTTCAATATGGGTCTGCTGCAGCCCCCCTCGACCCACCTGGCACCTTTTGATATTGGTCTGTGCAATCAGTAACTGACGCTTTTCCTAAGATTAAAGGGAGAGAGGGCACTGCAGCCTGGCAATAAATGTTGTTATGCCAAGAATGACTTCTTCCCAAAATATTCCCCGGTTTCGACCCCCTTTCTTATCGTACCGTTGCATCATAGTTGTCCTGCAACATATAGTCTGATTTTTGACCGTGGGTTGGGTCAGACAGGAGTCAAATTTGTATGCGAAATTTTAATATTTTTGGGATTTTGAGATTTTTCACAAGGAATTTATTTTTATTAGATTTTATTTGTATTAGAATTGCAGCCTTTTGTGCTTTAACTTTGCCTGGTTCTAGCAACCGATTTGCTTAATATTACGAATTTACAACCAACTTATTAAACAGTAAAACAACTATTTTAATATTCATTTTGTTGAAATTCAAATATAATATATTTCCCGAAAATATTTCCGCCGATTTATAATAAAAAATTGTCCGTACTGCACGACTTTTGTCCGAATATAAACTGACTTACAGAACACAATTTTCTGTCCAAAAATATCAAAAAAAGAATTCCGAAAGTGTTTAATCACCTCAACCCCAAAAATAACAACCCGTTAAAATGAAAGAAATTTTCATAACCATCTGAAATAATAATACAGTTTTCATAGATATCAAAAATAGCTCTTAAGTTTTGGGAGGAATATTAGAATTTGAGAGAATGACAAACACCGAAAGTTCATTTTGATTTTTAAATTGAACGATAAATGAACCTAACGTGAACCAAACGATTCGAACAGATGTTTAATATCTATATCTATATAAATCAAAGTCCTGACTGACTGACTGACTGATAATCAACGCCCAGCCCAAACCGCTTGGCCTAGATGGCTGAAAATTTTCAGGAACGTTACTCTTAAGTAGTAGGCGCGTACTAAGAAAGATTTTTCCATTCCACCGCCATCTTTTAAAACGGCGGCCGGAAATGTAAAAAACCTTCTTTATGCAATAGCTTCCTCGCGTTTTAACCGATTTCACAAATATTTAGTACACGGCTTTTCTTTATCCTATAGACGGGCTTTATATCTTTGTGGGTTAAATTTTTTGCCATCTTTTAAAATGGCAGCCGGAAATGTAAAAAAACCTTCTTTATGCAATAACGTCCTCGAGTTTCAACCGATTTCACAAATATTTAGTACACGGCTTTCCTTTATCCTATAGACGGGCTTTATATCTTTGTGGGTTAAATTTTTTGCCATCTTTTAAAATGGCGGCCGGAAATGTAATAAAACCTTCTTTATGCAATAACTTCCTAGCGTTTTAACCGATTTCCCAAATATTTAGTACACGGCTTTCCTTTAACCTATAGACGGGCCTTATATATTTGTGGGTTAAATTTTTTGCCATCTTTTAAAATGGCGGCCGGAAATGTAAAAAACCTTCTTTATGCAATAACTTCTTCGCGTTTTAACCGATTTCACAAATATTTACTACACGGCTTTTCTTTATCCTATTGACGGGCTTTATATCTTTGTGGGTTAAATTTTTTGCCATCTTTTAAAATGGCGGCCGGAAATGTAAAAAAACCTTCTTTATGCAATAACTTCCTAGCGTTTTAACCGATTTCACAAATATTTAGTACACGGCTTTCCTTTATCCTATAGACGGGCTTTATATTTTTGTGGGTTAAATTTTTTGCCATCTTTTAAAATGGCGGCCGGAAATGTAAAAAACCTTCTTTATGCAATAACTTCCTCGCGTTTTAACCGATTTCACAAATATTTAGTACACGGCTTTTCTTTATCCTATTGACGGGCTTTATATCTTTGTGGGTTAAATTTTTTGCCATCATTTAAATGGCAGCCGGAAATGTAAAAAACTTTCTATATGCAATAACTTCCTCGCGTTTTAACCGATTTCACAAATATTTACTACACGGCTTTCCTTTATCCTATAGACGGGCTTTATATCTTTGTGGGTTAAATTTTTTGACATCTTTTAAAATGGCGGCCGGAAATGTAAAAAACCTTCTTTATGCAATAACTTCCTCGCGTTTTAACCGATTTCACAAATATTTACTACACGGCTTTCCTTTATCCTATAGACGGGCTTTATATCTTTGTGGGTTAAATTTTTTGCCATCTTTTAAAATGGCGGCCGGAAATGTAAAAAAACCTTTATGCAATAACGTCCTCGAGTTTCAACCGATTTCACAAATATTTAGTACACGGCTTTCCTTTATCCTATAGACGGGCTTTATATCTTTGTGGGTTAAATTTTTTGCCATCTTTTAAAATGGCGGCCGGAAATGTAATAAAACCTTCTTTATGCAATAACTTCCTAGCGTTTTAACCGATTTCCCAAATATTTAGTACACGGCTTTCCTTTAACCTATAGACGGGCCTTATATATTTGTGGGTTAAATTTTTTGCCATCTTTTAAAATGGCGGCCGGAAATGTAAAAAACCTTCTTTATGCAATAACTTCTTCGCGTTTTAACCGATTTCACAAATATTTACTACACGGCTTTTCTTTATCCTATTGACGGGCTTTATATCTTTGTGGGTTAAATTTTTTGCCATCTTTTAAAATGGCGGCCGGAAATGTAAAAAACCTTCTTTATGCAATAACTTCCTCGCGTTTTAACCGATTTCACAAATATTTAGTACACGGCTTTTCTTTATCCTATAGACGGGCTTTATATCTTTGTGGGTTAAATTTTTTGCCATCTTTTAAAATGGCGGCCGGAAATGTAAAAAAACCTTCTTTATGCAATAACTTCCTAGCGTTTTAACCGATTTCACAAATATTTAGTACACGGCTTTCCTTTATCCTATAGACGGACTTTATATGTTTGTGGGTTAAATTTTTTGCCATCTTTTAAAATGGCGGCCGGAAATGTAAAAAAACCTTCTTTATGCAATAACGTCCTCGAGTTTCAACCGATTTCACAAATATTTAGTAAACGCCTTTCTTTTATCCTATAGACGGGCTTTATGTCCGTTTGGGTTAAATTTTTGCCATCTTTTAAAATGGCGGCCGGAAATTTTAAAAACCGTCTTTATTGAAGAACGTTCACGCGTTTCAGCTGATTTCGCTAATATTTATTACACTGGTTCCCTATAACCTTGTGCTTCTTTGGGTAGGTACTAAGAAATATTTTTCAAATCCACTTTCATCTTGAAAAATAGTGGTCACAATTGTGCCTAGCCTTGCCTCTACACAATAACAGTAGCGTTGCTAGGGTTTGAAAATGGAGGGGGGGGGGCTTAATCCGGGTAAACTACTCGATAGTTCTTATAAGAAATTAATAACAAAATTTTGCGTAATTGGAATATGTGAAGACCTTTATAACTATCCGAAAATTTGTGTCAACGTGAAATTATTCCTATTTTAAAGATAAAAATTCTTCAAAAATTGTACTGTTTGATATTAAAATTCATCCCTACAAAGGTGAAACTTAACAAATCTATCATTATTAAAGCCCTCCCCCCCCCAAAAAACGCCTAACGACGCCACTCCACAATAAGTTCCATAATCAGCCTGCGTTTGAGACTTTTTTACGAATAATTAAAAAAAGCTTTCTTACATAAAGTTCAATATTGTGACGCTTTAATAAAAAAATTAAAACATCTATATCTATATAAATCAAAGTCCTGACTGACTGACTGACTGACTGACTGATAATCAACGGTATCGTCCCTTTCAACCGAATTCCCAATGGACCGCAATCCCATTCGACCGAATATCCCGCAATGATTTTAGATTTCCAGCCCAATGGCTATATTCCCGATGGACCGAAATCCCAATCGTCCGAATATGCCCCTAAAAAATACATGAATATAACTTGAAACACTGAAGCCGTCAGCGATTCGGTGGTGTAGTGGATACGATGTTGGACTGCGAAGCGATAGGTTGTTGGTTCGAATCTCCGATAGGTATGTTAATAATATTAAAAGTAAATGTTTCGTGATACTAATTAAAACGCTCACTTTCATTCCTTTCAAGGCAAGAGATATATATAGAATTAATAGACAAATTGTGCTTATAATGAAGTACAGTCTTAATGGTAGTTCAATCAATGTCTTTATGTTTTAAATTAAAATTTTAATATTTTGGTTTCGGGTGGGTTAGGTTAGGTTCGGTTAGGTTAGTTTCGGTTAGGTTAGGTTAGGTTAGGTCAGGTTAGGTTAGGTTAGGTTAGGTCAGGTTAGGTTAGGTTAGTTTAGGGTTGGTTTGGTTTGGTTCCAATAATTCGTTGACACCTTTTCCAAAATATGCTCCATTTAATAAGCTACAACCTTTTCCAAAATATTCTCCTATTAATTAGCTGCCACCTTTTCCAAAAGATTTTCCTATTAATTAGCTGCCACCTTTTCCAAAATATTCTCCTATTAATTAGCTCCAACCTTTTCCAAAACATTCTCCTACTAATTAGCTGCCACATTTTCCAAAATATTCTCCTATAATTAGCTACCACCTTTTCCAAAATATTCTCCTATTAATTAGGTGCCACCTTTTCCAAAAGATTTTCCTATTAATTAGCTGCCACCTTTTCCAAAACATTCTCCTATTAAATAGCTGCCACCTTTTCCAAAAAATTCTCCCTTTAAATAGCTACCACCTTTTCCAAAACATTCTCCTTTAATTAGCTGCCACATTTTCCAAAATATTCTCCTTTTAATTAGCTACCACCTTTTCTAAAATATTCTCCTATTAATTAGGTGCCACCTTTTCCAAAAGATTTTCCTATTAATTAGCTGCCACCTTTTCCAAAATACTCTCCTATTAATTAGCTGCCACCTTTTCCAAAATATTCTCCCTTTAAATAGCTACCACCTTTTCCAAAACTTTCTCCTATTAATTAGCTGCCACCTTTTCCAAAAGATTTTCCTATTAATTAGCTGCCACCTTTTCCAAAATGTTCTCCTATTAATTAACTGCAACCTTTTCCAAAACATTCTCCAACTAATTAGCTGCCACATTTTCCAAAATATTCTCCTTTTAATTAGCTACCACCTTTTCCATAATATTCTCCTTTTAATTAGCTACAACCTTTTCCAAAACATTCTCCTATTAATTAGCTGCCACCTTTACCAAAACATTCTCCTGCTAATTAGCTGCCACATTTTCTAAAATATTCTCCTTTTAATTAACTACCACCTTTTCTAAAATATTCTCCTATTAATTAGCTGCCACCTTTTCCAAAAGAGTTTCCTATTAATTAGCTGCCACCTTTTCCAAAATATTCTCCTATTAAATAGCTGCCACCTTTTCCAAAAAATTCTCCCTTTAAATAGCTACCACCTTTTCCAAAACTTTCTCCTATTAATTAGCTGCCACCTTTTCCAAAAGATTTTCCTATTAATTAGCTGCCACCTTTTCCAAAATGTTCTCCTATTAATTAGCTGCAACCTTTTCCAAAACATTCTCCTACTAATTAGCTGCCACATTTTCCAAAATATTCTCCTTTTAATTAGCTACCACCTTTTCCAAAATATTCTCCTTTTAATTAGCTACAACCTTTTCCAAAACATTCTCCTATTAATTAGCTGCCACCTTTTCCAAAACATTCTCCTGCTAATTAGCTGCCACATTTTCTAAAATATTCTCCTTTTAATTACCTACCACCTTTTCTAAAATATTCTCCTATTAATTAGCTGCCACCTTTTCCAAAAGAGTTTCCTATTAATTAGCTGCCACCTTTTCCAAAATATTCTCCTATTAATTAGCTGCCACATTTTCCAAAATATTCTCCAATTAATTATCTGACATCTTTTCTAAAATATTTCTATTATTGCTAATAAATTGTTCGTGATAAAAGGCGGGCTTTTAATACTCATATAAATAATCTTTTTACCTCCAAACAAGGTTGGGCTGGGTTAGGTTAGGTTAGGTTACGTTTGGTTAGGTTAGGTGAGGTTCGCCGTTATTTAAACGTACATACTTAAAATAAGTGCAGTAATTCATTAATCAAAAATGTCTTGATTAGAATCAAGACCTAAAAAGTATCGATAAGACTGAGGGTATCACTTGTCTGAAGGATCAGATATTAATTTTTCTTTCTAACTGAAACTTAAATGCATACTTAGGAAAAAACAACGTTACATTACCGTTTTCCGTTGAAATAAATTATTTTACTGGGAATCAATTTCAAAAATTTACTTATCTCGGCTTTTCGACCACAATTCCGTTCCCCGAAAACATTCTATCATTACATTAATTACTTTTGGGAGAGTGCGTGTATGGTTTTGCGTTTTAAAAGGTTCCTAAAGACGTTACATCCCCATTCGTGACCGGCACTCTTCGCAGTGGAACATTCTAATTATTCTAAAACCAATGGCGCCAAATTCGATAGGGACAGTAACATTTTTAGTCGCGGTTTTGCAAAATGATGTAATATCGAGTGTACTTTAGTGAACCGTCGTATTGTTCTTTCTCATAGTTCAGGGCATGATCAGTGTTACTGCCCAATTTCTCTCTCTAGTTTCTAACAATGGTTAGAGACTATTTGATATGGCACGGCACAACGTTATATACATTTGTAAATTCTTAGTAGCACAAAAGTAAAAAGAATCCATTTTTTTATATTTTGGTTTGAAATAAATAAACTCATCATAGTAGATATAACGAACAGAAAGTCAAGAGAATGGCACCGGTAATGAGCAGCAAAAAGAGAGGAAATTTTGCTTCAAGGTAGCAGAGGGACATGGTAGTGAAAATAGTAATCTAGAATTTTGTTCGTTCAAACCTTAATATATCATGAAAAATTTAAGTGAGGAGGCGGCACTACCTAGAAAGATCTATTTTGGCAGATTACAGCGAAAAAATTATGTTCTACACACACTGGGACTATGGGAGAGTTTCTGGGCCGCAGGTCGCACATGATGAAATTTCAACTCTAGTTTACATCAATTCTCCCTGGTCGTACTAGTAGCAGGCTAAGCTATAGTTTTCTAGGGTCCTGTTAGTCTCGATATGGTTATATAGTCCTTGTAACTTTTAAAAGGTTGTTGTCATGGCTAAACAGACCGCTATTACAGCTTTTTATTGTTTTATAGGTTTTTTGACACGTTATCTCCCAAAAGTAATTAATGTAAAAATAAAATGTTTTCGGGGAATGCAATTGTGGTCGAAAAGCCGAGATAAGTAAATTTTTGAAGTTGATTACCAGTAAAATAATTTATTTCAACGGAAAACTGTAATGGAACGTTGTTTTTTCTTAAGCATGTCTTTAAGTTTCAATTGAAAAGAAAAATTAATATCTGATCCTTCAGTGAAGTGATAACCTCAGTCTTACCGATACTTTTTAGGACTTGATTCTAATCAAGACATTTTTGATTAATATCTGCTCCTTCAGTCTTCATTTTAATTAAGATTGTTAAGAAACTGTTTTACATTTTCAAAATCTACACTAAGCAGAAACATATATAAAGGGGACCGTAACTTTAGCTCAATCAGTCATTTATTTATAATGATACTCCAAAAAATAAAAACGTAACTCATTGAAAGTTTGTATCCTATGAAAAACATTAACATGTACAAAAATGGGCCAAGTCTCGCTTCGTGCCCTCTCCGCCGTAAAACGTTCTGAGATCCCATGTAGAGCCAAGTCTGCCTTTTGTTCTCATTCAATCGCCAATTGAACAATTATGTTATAAATTAAGTCCTTTTCCTAATTAATAACCAATATTCTTTGACTCTATCATTATTATACATCTTTGTTCGGATCAAAAATATCGTGACTTGGCAATCGCAGATAAGTAATATTAAAAGGAAGTCGAGGGGATATTCACTAAATCGTTGCCGATTTTAAAATAATCGAGGGCATATTCACTAAATCGTTTATGGTCGAGGGGATATGTACAAGTTTATAAGATGAGTCATGCACAACCCTATGTACAAATTATATGAAGAGTTTTGCATAACCCTATTTACAAGTTTATAAGGCGAGTTATGCATAACCTTATGTACACCTGCGCTTGCCAAGTCACGATATTTTTGATCCGAACAAAGATGTATAATAATGATAGAGTCAAAGAATATTGGTTATTAATTAGGAAAAGGACTTAATTTATAACATAATTGTTCAATTGGCGATTGAATGAGAACAAAAGGCAGACTTGGCTCTACATGGGATCTCAGAACGTTTTACGGCGGAGAGGGCACGAAGCGAGACTTGGCCCATTTTTGTACATGTTAATGTTTTTCATAGGATCTCACTTCTTTTTGTAGACCCTCTCGTTATACTTCGGTAGTTATATTAAAACAAGACCCTCTCGTGGTACTTCGTTTGCCAATATAATCGCTAAAGTTTGTCCATATTTACGTTGAATTACCCCTTTCGACCCGCAGAGAATATGCAATAAAGATTGTACGCGATATCCTAATAAAAGAATGTAGCATCAGTTACGACACATTTCTTTTAAACTACTACTCCTATTAGCTTTAATATATATTTAACTTTCGGTTAACTTTAAACCATTACGTCCTTTCATCTAGAACACACAATATTTCTGTTGAAAAGACGGCAGCGCCATCTAGTTTTAAAATATAGAACTAAAGAACAATTTTATAAAAATTTCGGGATGTTTTAATTTTTCTGTGCTTTATAAAATAAATGGAAACTAAATCCTGAATTTTAAGTTTCTATCTCCTCTAGAAGTACCTTAGAATTTTGATGATCGGTGAGTGAGTGAGTGAGTGACAAAATAAGGTAAATTTCACCTGCGATATTTCGAAAAGTATATAGGGTAGGAACTTGAAATTTGGAAACTATAGCTACGATTGACAGTCCTCACGGCAAGCAAAATTTCAGACTTTTACCTGTACCCATCACGAAGTTACAGTGGGCTTAAAAGTGCCACGAGTTGCTTCGAGAAAAGGATGTCAGTGCTCGACTTGGCTGGGAGCACTGCCGTGCTCCCAGATTCTTATTGTAATTAACATAATACATTTTTTTACAATCATTTATTGAAATGCGAGGCGCCCCCCTAAAAATTCCACAAATAGGACCAAATTGACAGTTTTACACAATTTTTTAAAACGCTGATTTTAGTCTGTTTAACCTTTAGCTCAAACTTTTCATAAGCCCAATATGAAATTCGGATATCCTTAAAACTTCTCAAAGACGATCCGAGATTATCAATTTCGAACTTTTTTGTAGCATTAACTAACGTCTGTTTGATATTAAGCTTAAAACCTTAAACACAATATAGTCAGGGCTACCCTAAAAGTCCACAAAGATGATCCAAGATTGTTAATACGCCGAAAAAGTGCCATTTTCAAAATATGTAGCCGGGGAAAAGAGAGCGTGATCGAGTGGGCTATGCTAGTGGTTGAAAGTCGCGGGGGTTGGGACTCCAGGCATAGCCGATTCCATCACGCACTCGACAACGCAAAGTGGGAAATAAGGCGGTGACACAGGGCAAATGACCAGTTTAAAAATTGCCTGGGACCCTATTCTCTAAGTATCGAAATCATTTGGACGAGGATCCAAATCTAAACGTTTGGATCGGTTCCATTTGGACAGGGCGCTTAAAACCGTATTCTCTAACCCAAATCCAAATCTACATTTGGATCTCCCTCCAAACCTTTATCCAAACCAAATGTACCTCACTTCCTCTTTCATTACAATTTTACTTAGTGTTTATTGGGCAATTCTTTTGAACGTTTAATATAAAAGTAAAATGTTTTTAAGCCTTGGATTTTGGCATGTTAGATTGTAATAATTATGTACAATTAAGAAACCTCTTAATTTGATAGTTTAAGCTTATTAGGCCTAAATTAATATTAAGTGGGAAATTAATTTGAATGAAAAATAGGCGTATATCTTTTATTAATTGGGAAATAATGCACACATTTTACATTTGAATTTAGAAGTTAATTTATTATTTATTTTGTCAGCATTAATTTCACTAAGGCAATAAATTAATTACCTACGAGGAATTAACTAGTACATATGTTTAATATTAGAATTTAATTGTTTCAAAACTAATAAGGTTTTGAACCAGTTTTTGTAATTTAGTTAATAAAATTTGTGATTGTCGATTGGTCAATATTGTATTTTAACCAATGGTGGAACCAATTTTTTTTTTTGAACTCAATGAAACTGAAATATCAATCAATCATCTACTGAAAGAGGTATTAAACTATTTTTTTTTAATTCAAAATAAGGTAAATAAGGATTAGATGGCCGCTTGCTGCTTCAAACAAGATTTTTAATCATGAAGAGAATATTTTTTTAATTTTGGTCAAATTTTAGATATTCGGTAACCGAGTTGATATTTATAAAGCCCTTTTTGCTCAAGTCTATTTTAAACTTTAATCACAGATTTTACTTACCATTTTACAAGCATAATAAGCACTACTGAAGGACGCAAATCTATCTGTGATCGGTAACGGTGAACAATATAGTAATTTGCCCAATTAATCAGTTTGAACTTCATTTGCACATTTCTATTCGTTAATTTGAAATGTTGCGTGAAATCTGAATGGAATATAAGTAGTTATCTCTTTCAGTAGATAATTGTTGATGTTGATATTAAAGATTCATTGAGTTAAAAAAATTGGTATCGGTATTTCAATTAAGCTTTAATATCAACATCGGTTAATTTACGATATGGGCTCATGATGTTAGTCTGTTTATAAGATTAAATCGTTACTTCAAGTGTCACAAGACAGTATCTACCTCCAAAATCGAGTGTTATTAGTAACTTTAAAACCATCTCCTCGTCACAGGATATCCGAGGGTGAATTTATTATATTTGATAATCTGATGAAGGCGCTGTAGCTCAGTCAAGTTTTGGCAAGGCCTAATACCGTTTTGCATGTCGCCGTCAAATTCCTTTTAAAGCATAGATAATATAGTATCCACCCTTGATTTTCATTTCGCAACACACGTTGGATTCGTAAACCTCGACGCGCACCACGATTAGGAGCAATAAAATGCAAACACAACAACACACTGAGCGCATACATTTTTAAAAAATAACATTTCTAAATTCTCACTACAGCTGTTTTTGGGGCTGAAGCACCGAAAGACGGCGATAAATAAACGTTCATCGGGGGGTAGTTTCGAGGGAACGAAATTCAAATGCAAGGCGCGTCCCATCAACAAACAACATTGAATTCGTTTTACGCAATTATAATATTGAAATTTTATACAATTAAGTAATATTTAAGAAAACAAAGCACTACTTTCAAAGTCTAAACTTTAATTAAAAGTACGACGATACGAGAAGGCGAAGTAGTAAAGGGCAAAGAGAGGTAAACATTTTTTTAAACGGCAAAAATGAACGTTAAGCCAAGGCTTAGCGCAATTTCACCGCCTTAAAAAAAGTGCCTAGTTTAGAAATAGATTGTGGGACAATAAAAAGGTGGAAAATTATGAAATTAGGCTTATATTAAAGCTTGAAACCTACTTTAAATTATATTTAAAATCCATCCATGAGCAAATCCTCAAAAAATATGAAAATGGCAACGAAAAAGGACCCACTCTCAAATTTTTTCCCCTTAAAAAAATGGCGGCCACAAACGGGGTAATTTGTCACGGCGGCAATATTAAAGCAGTCTTATCTCACTATCGATAGGCCATTTCAACCAAAAGGCATTAAGAAAAAACAATCGGATTATTAAGACGCAACTATACGTAAAAAAAGGCCAATATTGGTCTCGCTGATATTTACCAATAAAACAGCGTATCCATGCTAAAATATCGCAGATTGGGGTAGTTTTTAAAATTTAAAATTAAACATACTTAAAATTAATTTTTCTCAAAAACCTTAAAAATGGTCCTAGAAAAAGGTTTAAATTTTGATATAAAACCGTTCCCAAACGTAACAAACGAATATTTCATTTCAAAAGGGTTGCGACAAAATGGCTAAATTTGAAAAAAACTCCATGTTATTTCTATGGGAAAATTTAACTTTTTCACCAAAAGGGCTGAATCATTTTATGCAAATGAAAACCACCCTTAGCAACTTTATTTTTTATAAAATAAACTAATGAGTGGATCTTTTTGAAATTTTAACCACATATTGAGGGCCCGAATTGTAGTTCTGTGGAATTTTTTCAAAGCAGTTAATACGATACAAAAAAAGTTATAACCAATCAAAGAACCATCCTTATACATTAAAGTCGGTATGAGGTCTTATCTAAGAGAGCTATCGCTCTCCTAGAATAAAATATTTCCAGAAAATGGAATTTGGATTAAAAACAATTAATGCAGTTATTTTCTTAAATAATTGAAAATTGTAATCAAGTTTTCAAAAGTATCCATTTTTTCCGCTTTTCGTTCACTTTTATATGTCTTTGTCTACTTTGAACAGTATTTTTAAGTAACTCAAAAACGATATGTTTAATAAGGAGACTTTGTCTAATATAATCATAGCTATTTAAAATATTACAATATGGCTCTAATTAAAACACGATTAGTTCATTAAGCTAGAGACTTCCATATTAAATGAATATACTTTGAAATTTCGATAGCTAGGAGGGAGACCTTTTTTAATAGTGGGCGTAATGGAGACTGAATTATAACTCTACCTCACTATTTCCCAAAGTGACATCCTTAGTCCTATAATTCCTATTATAAGTATATTTAAACCTTATATTTATTCATTTAAAGTTGAGAGAGCTATAATTTAAACCGTTTCTATATTTCACTTTGCTACTCTAACGACCGATGTATAATAGTGAAAATATGAATGTTATAAACTGTGTTAAAAAACCCTCACTAGACTACCTAGAGACTGTGTGTCCATAATTATTTGTTATCCAGCACTGACATAATGAGCTACCTTGTGGCATGTTTGAGAGTAATATATTTTATCAATTTTTTGACGAAACATTAAAAGTTGATCTAAAAGTCTCACGACACAAGAACGTGTGTTTGAAAAACACGGTCTTAGGCCTTCTATTTCAGTAGAAGACAAATTTTAAATTGTAACAAGTATTTTACGGTTTTACCCAACAAATTACAACCAATATTTTTTCCCTTTTTTTTAAATTTCAGAGGCGAGAGACGGTTTCAGAATAAAATTTTTAGTTCATGCTATTGTTACTCAGTTCAAGAACTCCGTTCCGCATGTTAGTTGTTGAAAGCATGTTGTAGTTCTACGAGCATTACCAAAAAGGAAATGGCCATTGAAGAGATGTACACGAGAAATATGGCTCCAAAATCATCAAGAGACGTCTTCGAAAACGCTAAGCCCTGGTTTGTTTTCAAGTATTTTGAGCAGGCGTTCTTGTTCAACAGAAAGTTGGCTCTGATATCATGTCCAGACTCCCAATAGTTCATTATTCTTTCGCGTAAATAAAATCTCAGCCAATGATTTTTCCAATAACATGGTGTCTTACCTGAGATTGACTAAGTCTTTTAATGTATTCGAAGCTGCCTTGGACACTTGGAAAGCGAAGGAGATCTGGAAGAAAGGATCTCTACCGTAATGCAAGTCTCTTCCCGCTTTGTAAAACCAATTGCAAGTGTATTCCAAATGATGAACCGTGCCAAAGTAGACGGCGTTCCCTTGATTGAAGACTTCGTCGCGGTCTCCCTTTTTTCGATTCATTTTTTGGAATCTTCTTTCGTATTCTAGCAAAATGTCTTTGTGGTATGCCTAATTAGAATGAAAACTACATATTTTAATTGTATAGCGTATGATTCAAATGTGGTAAGATTCCAAGTAATTGGTTATGCAAAAACGCGGGGGAAGGAAATGACTTTTACTTTGAAGGTGACGGAACGGGTAGTGGGGTCAAATCACCACCAGTGGACACCCTCTCGATTCAAGGAAACATAGTGAAGTAATAATATGATGGAAGTATATAAGCCCCTGCTGTTCTTTTTTGTTATGAAATGTCATAAAAATAATCTTCAAGTCGATCAACGGTTACCAGTGCAAGTGATAGTATTGCTACAGCTCATGTTTTGCAACAGCTCATGTTTTGCATCTTGACACTACGTTACATAAGTTCTAGCTTTGTAGGTGATTTCCAATATTATGAAAAATCAATCGAATCTACCGTGTCTATCTGGAATAGACAACAACCAGAAGATGATGGTGTGAGTAGCCAAGTCGTATGGATTTGTGTCCAAAACTGTGAACGCGGTACACACACACACACATACCCATGGCCGAAACAGAACCTCTCCGTGATATACGTCACTCGGAGAGGTAAAAAGCTTGACATTTAGTGCATGGCTATATTTCTACAGGTAAACAAAAAGCGTTTAATTATCTTCTTTGATAAATTATAGACAAATTACACAAAAACGAGTTTTTGCTTCAAAGTCATTAAAAAACTGCATTTACACACAATCCTTCGCGACACTTTTTCAAACCCCAATGGGGCCAGAAATTATTATGTGTAATGCAGTTTGAAATTAAGTTTAATCGACATGAGAAAATTGGATCTAATTGCGTAGTTACAACATTTGCTATGATTAGACATTTTACAACAAAAACGGGTATGCATTGGAAGTTTAAAACTCATACAGGGTGTAACAACACACATAAAACACACCTGATCTGAATGTATGATAAATGTCAAAAATACGACACTGTTTTTAAAGCCACAAATAAGAATGATGGATCTCATTTTAGGAGTAATCAAGCGTCTTTTTACTCGAAAGAAGTGTTCTTCTTATCTGTTCCACCCCGAATTATAAAAATTAGGTTTGAAAAGTGCCCTTGTTTTGCCAAGGATTGTGTATAAATTTTAAAGATCTGCAAAGCAAAACTCTTTTTTCGAATAATATCTGTCCCTTTTCGGGGTGAAACGTTATTTATGAAGTAAATTAGTTCTGGAATTCTCAAACTCAATCGTAACTTACAGTTGGAATGGTCGGAAAATGCAATGCACTGTATAAAAGCACACTATGCTAAATATTCGTTTAATATTTGAAATTTTAATATAATGTAATGTTAAGCTTCTTAAAGATTAACATTACGATTTCCGATTGAGTATAAATAGAAAATCGCTGACGGGATTCTCTTTATATAAAATCGTTCTGAGTTGAGACACTTTTGTGTATAGAACATATGTATTCAAGTTATACCAATATCATAAATTACTTTATTAGCTAAAATCCATTAAAGCATTACAATAGAACTAACTAGTTCCGCGTCACTTTCCAGAGTGATCTCTATCAGCTCTATCTAGAGATCCCTGAAACGCCCCTATCGGTCAACTCGTAAACTAAGTCTTATCAATTGTAGGTGTAATCCCTAGACGTAATTACGTTGTTACAACAATACTTTCTCCCTTTTTTTTAGGGAGCTCCTAGCAAAAATTATTTATTACAGTAACGAGCTGGTTTCCTTGTTGTGTGTCGTGGTCGGTTTTGTATTCCGGCTGTTGGCGCTACTGGTTGCTTTGCCGGGGGTGTCTCTTCTGTACTGGGTGAATTTGAATTCCTATCGTTCGAGGAATGATTTTCTGAATTGGGTATGATGTCCAGTCGAGTCTGGTTGGTCCCGAGTGGTTCCTTAGCTGGAGTTTCATTTCCTTGTTCTGGAACTACCGGAGGTTCACCAACTTCTTTGTCAGGTTCTGGAGGTTCGAGTACTGCGTCAATGTTCATCTCCCTGAAGATCAATATCTGTTTGTGGCTTTGGTAACTTTGTAAACTGCGGCTTCTGACCTTGGTTGGATACTTCCGGTGTATTCGGTGTTACATTGATGTCAGGGCTTCTTCGGCGTATTTGATTTTGGTGCCTTCTAATTATTCCGAAGTCCGTTTCTATTTCAAACATGGTTGTTCCGAGTTTCCGTTTTATTCTTCCTCTTAGCCATTTCTCTCCTTTACCAAAGTTCCGGGCATATACGGGCTCTGAGTTCTCAAAACATTTTCCCTGAGATGTTCCTTCCTTTACCGGATCTGAGCCTTGAGAATTTTCGTGTGGAAACTGTTTCTTCGGGTTGCACAGATCTAGCCTAGATCTTATATGTCGACCCAACATAAGTTCGGCTGGGGATTTTCCCGAAGAATATGGTGTTCTCCTATTGTTTAAAAGAGTTCTTGTCAATCTTGTTTCATTGGTTCCTGTGTGGAAAGTTCGTAACCCTGCGTTTAGCGTATCGATGGCTTCTGTTGTACCGGCACTAACTTTCTTCAAAGCTTCGTTTACTGTACGAACAGTTCGTTCTGCTTGGCCGTTGCTGGCTGGGTGGTATGGTGCTGTTCTCAAGTGATTTATTCCATCTTGGGATATAAAGTCTCTATAGGCCTCGCTTGTAAAACAAGTTCCATTGTCTGTGACGAGAGTTCGGATAATGCCGTATCGAGCCATATGTTGGCGTAAATTGCGTGTTACTGCTTCGGTAGACGTGTTGGATGTTACTTCGACTTCGATCCATTTGCTATGCGCATCCACTATGATAAGGAGGTATTTATTTTCTATGGGCAGTGCGAAGTCTACGTGTTCTCTTTGCCAGGGACCTGTCGGTTTCTTCCATTCCTGATAATGAGATTTTGGCATTGGCACTGAATTTTGGCACGTGGAGCAGCAATTGACCATTTCCTCTATATCAGAGTTTAGCGATGGCCATATCTTGGCCCTTGCCAAATTCTTCATTGCTACTTTGCCTTGATGCGAGCTGTGTAATTCTGTTAGCATCTCTGCTTGACAAGCTTTCGGTATTATTATTCGGTTTCCGCGTAGTAGTATGTTTTCGTAGTTTGACAATTCCAGTCTTACTCGATGGTAGGGTTCTATGTTTGTCGGAATCTTACTGCTCGGCCATCCTTCCCTCATGTATTTTGCTACCAGCTTTAGGTCTGGATCTTGTTGTGTTGCAAGTTCGAGTTCCTTAACCGATAAGGGACCCTTATCCATCCCTCTGAGTAATAGGACATACTCCATTGGTACTGGCGTAATATTTTGTTCCATCGGTAGAGGCAATCGACTCAGTGCGTCGGCATTTCCGTTTAGCGAACCCTTCCGAAATTTTATCTCATAGCTATATGACGATAGCAAAAGAGCCCAACGCTGTATTCGAGCTGCTGCCATTTGTGGTATTTGCGTCTTCGCTCCAAATAGCGTCACTAGCGTTTGGTGGTCTGTATGAAGCGTGAACTTCTTCCCATATAAATAGTCACGAAATTTCGTTACTCCAAAAATTATTCCCAAAGCTTCCTTCTCTATTTGTGAGTAATTGCGTTCTGCCGTCGTTAGACTTCTAGAAGCGAATGCGATTGGTTGATCTTCCCCCCTTTCGTTCAGGTGAGAGATTACGGCTCCTAAACCTACCGGCAAGGCGTCTGATGCGAGATGAAATTCTCGTGAAACGTCGTAGTGTACCAGCAGGTTCGAGGTTAAGATAGATGTTTTGGCATCTTCGAAGGCTTTCCTGTGTCTTTCCGTCCAATTCCATTTTTCTTCCTTTTGTAAGAACTCGTAGAGTGGTGCTAATTTTGTAGCGTTGTTTGGTAAAAATTTGGAGTACTAATAAAATAGTCCCATGAATGCGCGAAGTTGTTCACCGTATTCTGGTGGGGTACTCCTTTGATTCTTGTTAATTTGCTTTCTTGTGGATGCAATCCGTCTTTGTCTAGGAGGTGTCCTAAGAATTCGACTTCTGTTTCTAGGAATTTCCATTTCTCTTTCTTTAACTTCAGTCCATTTTCCCGTAATGTTGTCAGAACGGCATCGTGGCATCTTAGATGTTCTTCGGCCGTTTTGCCGCCAAGCAATATGTCGTCCAAAAATGGAGAGACATTACGGTGATGCTGTAAGATTCTTTAAATGTGTCGCTGGGAAATTGCTTATGAGGATGATATTCCTTGAGGTAATCGGGTATATCTGAATAGACCCTTTGTCGTGTTTATCACCGTGAACTCTTTAGAGGGTTCGTCGAGCTCAAGTTGATTATATGCTTCCTTTAAATCTAATCTGGAGAAGTATTGATCTCTCTAGCTTGGAGAAGATTTCTTCGGCTCGAGGCAGTGGATAGACTTCTGTGTCCAAGTTTGGGTTTACTGTCGTTTTAAAATCCCCACAGATTCTTATGGAGTTCCTTTTTGCTGTTATGCGTAGGCCTTCATCGTGGTTTTTCTGTGTCTGAACCTTCTGGACTGGTACGATTGGTGACGCTTACTCTGAAAAGGCTACTGGCTCCAGAATTCCAACTTTGACCATTCTTTGAATTTCCTCTTCTACATCCTCTTTCATTGCATACGGTATCGACCGCGCTTTGCAATATTTCGGTGTGGCATCAGGCTTCAAATGTAGATGAGCTTGCACGTCCTTTAACTTCCCGAGTTCCGGCGTGAAAAGGTCTGCGTTCTTGTCCAAAATTGGCCATTCTTGGTCTCATCTATAGATTGTCTCGAGGTCTGGTTAACTCTTGCGGAATGGTAGATTGATGGGAGAATGTTCAATGACGAGTATAACCACGTCCTTCCACATAGGTTTGGTCCGGGTCCATGTACTATTAAGACTAGAAGATCAGCCGTTTTTCCGTTGAATTTTACTGTAACCTTGGTTTCGCCTGTAATTTTTAGGCTATGTCCGGTGTAGGCTTGCAGTGGTGCTCGATTAAAAGGCTGAACCTTGTTCTTGTACCTCATTTTGTCGAACCAACTTTCCGTAATCATGGCGCGTCAAGAAGCCTTATCTAGGTCGAAAGGGATGGGTGTTCCATTGACTTCTAGTTATACTATCTCTGCTGGCGGTACCTCGTAATCTTCTAGAGTGAGAGCTGAATTTCTTTTAACGTTATAGACCGGGTATGAGTATTCTGGGTTGGAATCTTGAATGTGATGGCTAGTGTGAGGTTTCTGAGATCGACCTCTCTGTATGGGCTTGTTAGAATTTGCCGCTGTTTTAGTTGCTCCCAGACAGGCTGCTGCTAGATGTCCCTTTCTCTGGCAGTTATGACATGTTTCCTGAATGTATAGACAATCACTTGATTTGTGTCCTCCCTTAGTGCATCTAATGCATTGGGAAGAGTTTGGTACGAATCTTTCAGGTTGAGATCTACGCTTTTGATTGGGATTTCGTTGGGTGTCCTGATTATTCTGCTTCGTTTTATCTCTGTGTCGATTCCATCCTACGGCATTGATGGTTGTCCCATTATCTCCGTTGGTGTTTAAAACGTGAATGTTTTTCGAAGCAGTTTCCATCCCTTGAATGGCGTTAATTATTTCGTCCAATGTGGCATCTTCATTCTTTCCAAGCTCCTCGAAAACCTTGCTTTGCATTGACGGATTGTTTATTCCCAGAACCAGTTGTTCTAGAAGGCGTTCGTTAAAATTTTTCCCATTTTGCAGTATCGGGAAAGCCGCTTGAGTTCGGCCATGTAATCAGCCAATGATTCTCCGGACTTCCGTAACCGTTTCGTGAAAGAAATCGTTCCACATACTTGCCAGTTTTCGGGTTAAAATGAGTGTCCACCGTAGACGCTAACGTGGCATAAGCTACTGTAGCTATGTCTGCTGAGAATACTAGATCCGTTAATAGCAAGAGTTAGCGAGCGCCCAGCAAAGTGAATAAATGATTTGCTTTCATCGCCTCTGGAACGTTGTTGACTGCGAAGAATGAGTTTAATCGTAGAGAGTATAGTTTCCATGTTTCGTAAGTACTATCGTAAGTTGGAAGTCTCGCTCCTTGTGTTCTCGGTATTGGGTCGTTCTCCATCTTGTGAATTATCTTTCAAAATCTTGCTTCCAAATCGATATTGATGTTTGATAATGTTGATGTATGCCAAGGCTTAAGTTACACTCCCTTTCCGGCTTGAGTTAAATCTGGTTTACGTGTTACGCGTTTACTTCTTTAATCTTGTATTAAAGTTTTTCTAAGCTTTCGTAAGACTTGACTCCACTAATTAATTTCCTTCGTCAGGCGTCCTAAATATAGTTGTAACTTGTAACTCACGAGCGTGGTGTTGAAAAAGTTTATCTTCACTTGTTCCCTCATGGACGTCGTCTGCCGGGGTTTTCTGCTTTTCACTGGACAGCTTGCGAGTTGAGTTATGGAATATTCCAGGTATCCGTTGTAATCCAATCTCGCCGCCGTCGCCACTTATTGTGTATGACGGTTGAATAAAAGAACATATGTATTCAACTTATACCAATATCCTAATTTCTTTATTAGCTAAAATCCATTAAAGCATTACAATAGAACTAACTAGTTCCGCGTCATTTTCCAGAGTGATCTCTATGAGCTCTATCTAGAGATCCCTGACACGCCCCTATCGGTCAACTCGTGAACTAAGTCTTATCAATTGTAGGTGTAATCTGTAGGCGTAATTACGTTGTTACAACAGACACAAAGATTGTGGCATTGTTGGGGAGCTCGAAATATCTTGTGATTTAAACCATTAAAACCCCTGTTACTGTAGTAGCAGTGCAAAAACGTCGTTGACAGGTAGCTCCTTCGAGTGATGTGCCCTTGATTTGCAGTTCAAACTTTTAAAATTTACTGATTATTTTTTGTATCTTTGCAGACATACGCTTAAATGATGTGCATAATTATTGCTTTTTTTTACTGTACAGCATAATTATTCACCCCTATTTCTACATAGTTGGATCGGTGCGAGTGAAAGATCTGTGCTTTAAAACTGATAAATTCGACTATTTATACAACAATTAATGGGGGAACACATTTACTTTGATTTGCAAACCTAGGCTGTAACAAAGACACACACAGATACGGCCTAAACAGAACCCACTCCATGTCATTTAGTGATT
>JAEQBA010002110.1:0-18896 GCA_019434445.1 Phalangium opilio
TGAATTTAAATTAAGTGAGACAAATTAACCTTCATCTTTTAAAACAATAACAAAAAGAAAATATGTTGCTTTTTTCATATCTATTGGAATTTAAAAGAGGAAAAAAAAGTGAAAAAGCCAACGGCACGCAGTGTTCCTAAGTGGTCTCCCTCCCAAGTACTGACTGCGCTCGACGCTGCTTAACTTCGGTGATCGGACGAGAACCGGTGTTTTCAGCGTGATATGGCCGTTGCCGAGAGTGCTATTAATAATTCGAATTTAATTAACCTTCATCTTTTTAAAACAATAACAAAAAGAAGATATGTTTGCTTTTTTCATATCTATGGAATTTAAAAGAGGAAAAAAAGTGAAAAAGCCAACGGCACGCCAAAGTTTCCAAGTACTGACTGCGCTCGACGCTGCTTAACTTCGGTGATCGGACGAGAACCGGTGTTTTCAGCGTGATATGGCCGTTGCCGAGAGTGCTAGATAATAATTCGAATTTAAATTAAGTGAGACAAATTAACCATCATTTTTTAAAACAATAACAAAAAGAAAATATGTTTGCTTTTTTCATATCTATTGGAATTTAAAAAAGAGGAAAAAAGTGAAAAAGCCAACGGCACGCAGTGTTCCTAAGTGGTCTCCCTCCCAAGTACTGACTGCGCTCGACGCTGCTTAACTTCGGTGATCGGACGAGAACCGGGTGTTTCAGCGTGATATGGCCGTTGCCGAGAGTGCTATTAATAATTGAATTTATTACCTTCATCTTTATAAAACAATAACAAAAAGAAAATATGTTTGCTTTTTTCATATCTATGGAATTTAAAAGAGGAAAAAAAGTGAAAAAGCCAACGGCACGCAGTGTTCCTAAGTCTCCCTCCAAGTACTGACTGCGCTCGACGCTGCTTAACTTCGGTGATCGGACGAGAACCGGTGTTTTCAGCGTGATATGGCCGTTGCCGAGAGTGCTATTAATAATTCGAATTTAAATTAAGTGAGACAAATTAACCTTCATCTTTTAAAACAATAACAAAAAGAAAATATGTTTGCTTTTTTCATATCTATTGGAATTTAAAAGAGGAAAAAAAAGTGAAAAAGCCAACGGCACGCAGTGTTCCTAAGTGGTCTCCCTCCCAAGTACTGACTGCGCTCGACGCTGCTTAACTTCGGTGATCGGACGAGAACCGGTGTTTTCAGCGTGATATGGCCGTTGCCGAGAGTGCTAGATAATAATTCGAATTTAAATTAAGTGAGACAAATTAACCTTCATCTTTTTAAAACAATAACAAAAAGAAAATATGTTTGCTTTTTTCATATCTATTGGAATTTAAAAGAGGAAAAAAAGTGAAAAAGCCAACGGCACGCAGTGTTCCTAAGTGGTCTCCCTCCCAAGTACTGACTGCGCTCGACGCTGCTTAACTTCGGTGATCGGACGAGAACCGGTGTTTTCAGCGTGATATGGCCGTTGCCGAGAGTGCTATTTAATAATTCGAATTTAAATTAAGTGAGACAAATTAACCTTCATCTTTTAAAACAATAACAAAAAGAAAATATGTTTGCTTTTTTCATATCTATTGGAATTTAAAAGAGGAAAAAAAGTGAAAAAGCCAACGGCACGCAGTGTTCCTAAGTGGTCTCCCTCCCAAGTACTGACTGCGCTCGACGCTGCTTAACTTCGGTGATCGGACGAGAACCGGTGTTTTCAGCGTGATATGGCCGTTGCCGAGAGTGCTATTAATAATTCGAATTTAATTAACCTTCATCTTTATAAAACAATAACAAAAAGAAAATATGTTTGCTTTTTTCATATCTATGGAATTTAAAAGAGGAAAAAAAAGTGAAAAAGCCAACGGCACGCAAAGTTTCCAAGTACTGACTGCGCTCGACGCTGCTTAACTTCGGTGATCGGACGAGAACCGGTGTTTTCAGCGTGATATGGCCGTTGCCGAGAGTGCTAGATAATAATTCGAATTTAAATTAAGTGAGACAAATTAACCTTCATCTTTTTAAAACAATAACAAAAAGAAAATATGTTTGCTTTTTTCATATCTATTGGAATTTAAAAGAGGAAAAAAAAGTGAAAAAGCCAACGGCACGCAGTGTTCCTAAGTGGTCTCCCTCCCAAGTACTGACTGCGCTCGACGCTGCTTAACTTCGGTGATCGGACGAGAACCGGTGTTTTCAGCGTGATATGGCCGTTGCCGAGAGTGCTATTTAATAATTCGAATTTAAATTAAGTGAGACAAATTAACCTTCATCTTTTTAAAACAATAACAAAAAGAAAATATGTTTGCTTTTTTCATATCTATTGGAATTTAAAAGAGGAAAAAAAAGTGAAAAAGCCAACGGCACGCAGTGTTCCTAAGTGGTCTCCCTCCCAAGTACTGACTGCGCTCGACGCTGCTTAACTTCGGTGATCGGACGAGAACCGGTGTTTTCAGCGTGATATGGCCGTTGCCGAGAGTGCTATTTAATAATTCGAATTTAATTAACCTTCATCTTTATAAATCAATAACAAAAAGAAAATATGTTTGCTTTTTTCATATCTATTGGAATTTAAAAGAGGAAAAAAAGTGAAAAAGCCAACGGCACGCAGTTTCCAAGTACTGACTGCGCTCGACGCTGCTTAACTTCGGTGATCGGACGAGAACCGGTGTTTTCAGCGTGATATGGCCGTTGCCGAGAGTGCTAGATAATAATTCGAATTTAAATTAAGTGAGACAAATTAACCTTCATCTTTTTAAAACAATAACAAAAAGAAAATATGTTTGCTTTTTTCATATCTATTGGAATTTAAAAGAGGAAAAAAAAGTGAAAAAGCCAACGGCACGCAGTGTTCCTAAGTGGTCTCCCTCCCAAGTACTGACTGCGCTCGACGCTGCTTAACTTCGGTGATCGGACGAGAACCGGTGTTTTCAGCGTGATATGGCCGTTGCCGAGAGTGCTATTTAATAATTCGAATTTAAATTAAGTGAGACAAATTAACCTTCATCTTTTTAAAACAATAACAAAAAGAAAATATGTTTGCTTTTTTCATATCTATTGGAATTTAAAAGAGGAAAAAAAGTGAAAAAGCCAACGGCACGCAGTGTTCCTAAGTGGTCTCCCTCCCAAGTACTGACTGCGCTCGACGCTGCTTAACTTCGGTGATCGGACGAGAACCGGTGTTTTCAGCGTGATATGGCCGTTGCCGAGAGTGCTATTTAATAATTCGAATTTAATTAACCTTCATCTTTATAAAACAATAACAAAAAGAAAATATGTTTGCTTTTTTCATATCTATGGAATTTAAAAGAGGAAAAAAAAGTGAAAAAGCCAACGGCACGCAAAGTTTCCAAGTACTGACTGCGCTCGACGCTGCTTAACTTCGGTGATCGGACGAGAACCGGTGTTTTCAGCGTGATATGGCCGTTGCCGAGAGTGCTAGATAATAATTCGAATTTAAATTAAGTGAGACAAATTAACCTTCATCTTTTTAAAACAATAACAAAAAGAAAATATGTTTGCTTTTTTCATATCTATTGGAATTTAAAAGAGGAAAAAAAAGTGAAAAAGCCAACGGCACGCAGTGTTCCTAAGTGGTCTCCCTCCCAAGTACTGACTGCGCTCGACGCTGCTTAACTTCGGTGATCGGACGAGAACCGGTGTTTTCAGCGTGATATGGCCGTTGCCGAGAGTGCTATTTAATAATTCGAATTTAAATTAAGTGAGACAAATTAACCTTCATCTTTTTAAAACAATAACAAAAAGAAAATATGTTTGCTTTTTTCATATCTATTGGAATTTAAAAGAGGAAAAAAAGTGAAAAAGCCAACGGCACGCAGTGTTCCTAAGTGGTCTCCCTCCCAAGTACTGACTGCGCTCGACGCTGCTTAACTTCGGTGATCGGACGAGAACCGGTGTTTTCAGCGTGATATGGCCGTTGCCGAGAGTGCTATTTAATAATTCGAATTTAATTAACCTTCATCTTTATAAAACAATAAGAAAAAGAAAATATGTTTGCTTTTTTCATATCTCATGGAATTTAAAAGAGGAAATAAAAGTGAAAAAGCCAACGGCACGCAAAGTCTCCAAGTACTGACTGCGCTCGACGCTGCTTAACTTCGGTGATCGGACGAGAACCGGTGTTTTCAGCGTGATATGGCCGTTGCCGAGAGTGCTAGATAATAATTCGAATTTAAATTAAGTGAGACAAATTAACCTTCATCTTTTTAAAACAATAACAAAAAGAAAATATGTTTGCTTTTTTCATATCTATTGGAATTTAAAAGAGGAAAAAAAAGTGAAAAAGCCAACGGCACGCAGTGTTCCTAAGTGGTCTCCCTCCCAAGTACTGACTGCGCTCGACGCTGCTTAACTTCGGTGATCGGACGAGAACCGGTGTTTTCAGCGTGATATGGCCGTTGCCGAGAGTGCTATTTAATAATTCGAATTTAAATTAAGTGAGACAAATTAACCTTCATCTTTTTAAAACAATAACAAAAAGAAAATATGTTTGCTTTTTTCATATCTATTGGAATTTAAAAGAGGAAAAAAAAGTGAAAAAGCCAACGGCACGCAGTGTTCCTAAGTGGTCTCCCTCCCAAGTACTGACTGCGCTCGACGCTGCTTAACTTCGGTGATCGGACGAGAACCGGTGTTTTCAGCGTGATATGGCCGTTGCCGAGAGTGCTATTTAATAATTCGAATTTAATTAACCTTCATCTTTATAAAACAATAACAAAAAGAAATATGTTTGCTTTTTTCATATCTATGGAATTTAAAAGAGGAAAAAAAAGTGAAAAAGCCAACGGCACGCAAAGTTTCCAAGTACTGACTGCGCTCGACGCTGCTTAACTTCGGTGATCGGACGAGAACCGGTGTTTTCAGCGTGATATGGCCGTTGCCGAGAGTGCTAGATAATAATTCGAATTTAAATTAAGTGAGACAAATTAACCTTCATCTTTTTAAAACAATAACAAAAAGAAAATATGTTTGCTTTTTTCATATCTATTGGAATTTAAAAGAGGAAAAAAAAGTGAAAAAGCCAACGGCACGCAGTGTTCCTAAGTGGTCTCCCTCCCAAGTACTGACTGCGCTCGACGCTGCTTAACTTCGGTGATCGGACGAGAACCGGTGTTTTCAGCGTGATATGGCCGTTGCCGAGAGTGCTATTTAATAATTCGAATTTAAATTAAGTGAGACAAATTAACCTTCATCTTTTTAAAACAATAACAAAAAGAAAATATGTTTGCTTTTTTCATATCTATTGGAATTTAAAAGAGGAAAAAAAAGTGAAAAAGCCAACGGCACGCAGTGTTCCTAAGTGGTCTCCCTCCCAAGTACTGACTGCGCTCGACGCTGCTTAACTTCGGTGATCGGACGAGAACCGGTGTTTTCAGCGTGATATGGCCGTTGCCGAGAGTGCTATTTAATAATTCGAATTTAATTAACCTTCATCTTTATAAAACAATAACAAAAAGAAGATATGTTTGCTTTTTTCATATCTATGGAATTTAAAAGAGGAAAAAAAAGTGAAAAAGCCAACGGCACGCAAAGTTTCCAAGTACTGACTGCGCTCGACGCTGCTTAACTTCGGTGATCGGACGAGAACCGGTGTTTTCAGCGTGATATGGCCGTTGCCGAGAGTGCTAGATAATAATTCGAATTTAAATTAAGTGAGACAAATTAACCTTCATCTTTTAAAACAATAACAAAAAGAAAATATGTTTGCTTTTTTCATATCTATTGGAATTTAAAAGAGGAAAAAAAAGTGAAAAAGCCAACGGCACGCAGTGTTCCTAAGTGGTCTCCCTCCCAAGTACTGACTGCGCTCGACGCTGCTTAACTTCGGTGATCGGACGAGAACCGGTGTTTTCAGCGTGATATGGCCGTTGCCGAGAGTGCTATTTAATAATTCGAATTTAAATTAAGTGAGACAAATTAACCTTCATCTTTTTAAAACAATAACAAAAAGAAAATATGTTTGCTTTTTTCATATCTATTGGAATTTAAAAGAGGAAAAAAAAGTGAAAAAGCCAACGGCACGCAGTGTTCCTAAGTGGTCTCCCTCCCAAGTACTGACTGCGCTCGACGCTGCTTAACTTCGGTGATCGGACGAGAACCGGTGTTTTCAGCGTGATATGGCCGTTGCCGAGAGTGCTAGATAATAATTCGAATTTAAATTAAGTGAGACAAATTAACCTTCATCTTTTTAAAACAATAACAAAAAGAAAATATGTTTGCTTTTTTCATATCTATTGGAATTTAAAAGAGGAAAAAAAAGTGAAAAAGCCAACGGCACGCAGTGTTCCTAAGTGGTCTCCCTCCCAAGTACTGACTGCGCTCGACGCTGCTTAACTTCGGTGATCGGACGAGAACCGGTGTTTTCAGCGTGATATGGCCGTTGCCGAGAGTGCTAGATAATAATTCGAATTTAAATTAAGTGAGACAAATTAACCTTCATCTTTTTAAAACAATAACAAAAAGAAAATATGTTTGCTTTTTTCATATCTATTGGAATTTAAAAGAGGAAAAAAAAGTGAAAAAGCCAACGGCACGCAGTGTTCCTAAGTGGTCTCCCTCCCAAGTACTGACTGCGCTCGACGCTGCTTAACTTCGGTGATCGGACGAGAACCGGTGTTTTCAGCGTGATATGGCCGTTGCCGAGAGTGCTAGATAATAATTCGAATTTAAATTAAGTGAGACAAATTAACCTTCATCTTTTTAAAACAATAACAAAAAGAAAATATGTTTGCTTTTTTCATATCTATTGGAATTTAAAAGAGGAAAAAAAAGTGAAAAAGCCAACGGCACGCAGTGTTCCTAAGTGGTCTCCCTCCCAAGTACTGACTGCGCTCGACGCTGCTTAACTTCGGTGATCGGACGAGAACCGGTGTTTTCAGCGTGATATGGCCGTTGCCGAGAGTGCTATTTAATAATTCGAATTTAATTAACCTTCATCTTTTTAAAACAATAACAAAAAGAAAATATGTTTGCTTTTTTCATATCTATTGGAATTTAAAAGAGGAAAAAAAAGTGAAAAAGCCAACGGCACGCAGTGTTCCTAAGTGGTCTCCCTCCCAAGTACTGACTGCGCTCGACGCTGCTTAACTTCGGTGATCGGACGAGAACCGGTGTTTTCAGCGTGATATGGCCGTTGCCGAGAGTGCTAGATAATAATTCGAATTTAAATTAAGTGAGACAAATTAACCTTCATCTTTTAAAACAATAACAAAAAGAAAATATGTTTGCTTTTTTCATATCTATTGGAATTTAAAAGAGGAAAAAAAAGTGAAAAAGCCAACGGCACGCAGTGTTCCTAAGTGGTCTCCCTCCCAAGTACTGACTGCGCTCGACGCTGCTTAACTTCGGTGATCGGACGAGAACCGGTGTTTTCAGCGTGATATGGCCGTTGCCGAGAGTGCTAGATAATAATTCGAATTTAAATTAAGTGAGACAAATTAACCTTCATCTTTTTAAAACAATAACAAAAAGAAAATATGTTTGCTTTTTTCATATCTATTGGAATTTAAAAGAGGAAAAAAAGTGAAAAAGCCAACGGCACGCAGTGTTCCTAAGTGGTCTCCCTCCCAAGTACTGACTGCGCTCGACGCTGCTTAACTTCGGTGATCGGACGAGAACCGGTGTTTTCAGCGTGATATGGCCGTTGCCGAGAGTGCTAGTTAATAATTCGAATTTAAATTAAGTGAGACAAATTAACCTTCATCTTTTTAAAACAATAACAAAAAGAAAATATGTTTGCTTTTTTCATATCTATTGGAATTTAAAAGAGGAAAAAAAAGTGAAAAAGCCAACGGCACGCAGTGTTCCTAAGTGGTCTCCCTCCCAAGTACTGACTGCGCTCGACGCTGCTTAACTTCGGTGATCGGACGAGAACCGGTGTTTTCAGCGTGATATGGCCGTTGCCGAGAGTGCTATTTAATAATTCGAATTTAATTAACCTTCATCTTTATAAAACAATAACAAAAAGAAAATATGTTTGCTTTTTTCATATCTATGGAATTTAAAAGAGGAAAAAAAGTGAAAAAGCCAACGGCACGCAAAGTCTTCCCAAGTACTGACTGCGCTCGACGCTGCTTAACTTCGGTGATCGGACGAGAACCGGTGTTTTCAGCGTGATATGGCCGTTGCCGAGAGTGCTAGATAATAATTCGAATTTAAATTAAGTGAGACAAATTAACCTTCATCTTTTTAAAACAATAACAAAAAGAAAATATGTTTGCTTTTTTCATATCTATTGGAATTTAAAAGAGGAAAAAAAAGTGAAAAAGCCAACGGCACGCAGTGTTCCTAAGTGGTCTCCCTCCCAAGTACTGACTGCGCTCGACGCTGCTTAACTTCGGTGATCGGACGAGAACCGGTGTTTTCAGCGTGATATGGCCGTTGCCGAGAGTGCTAGATAATAATTCGAATTTAAATTAAGTGAGACAAATTAACCTTCATCTTTTTAAAACAATAACAAAAAGAAAATATGTTTGCTTTTTTCATATCTATTGGAATTTAAAAGAGGAAAAAAAAGTGAAAAAGCCAACGGCACGCAGTGTTCCTAAGTGGTCTCCCTCCCAAGTACTGACTGCGCTCGACGCTGCTTAACTTCGGTGATCGGACGAGAACCGGTGTTTTCAGCGTGATATGGCCGTTGCCGAGAGTGCTAGATAATAATTCGAATTTAAATTAAGTGAGACAAATTAACCTTCATCTTTTTAAAACAATAACAAAAAGAAAATATGTTTGCTTTTTTCATATCTATTGGAATTTAAAAGAGGAAAAAAAAGTGAAAAAGCCAACGGCACGCAGTGTTCCTAAGTGGTCTCCCTCCCAAGTACTGACTGCGCTCGACGCTGCTTAACTTCGGTGATCGGACGAGAACCGGTGTTTTCAGCGTGATATGGCCGTTGCCGAGAGTGCTAGATAATAATTCGAATTTAATTAACCTTCATCTTTTTAAAACAATAACAAAAAGAAAATATGTTTGCTTTTTTCATATCTATGGAATTTAAAAGAGGAAAAAAAAGTGAAAAAGCCAACGGCACGCTAAGTTTCCAAGTACTGACTGCGCTCGACGCTGCTTAACTTCGGTGATCGGACGAGAACCGGTGTTTTCAGCGTGATATGGCCGTTGCCGAGAGTGCTAGATAATAATTCGAATTTAAATTAAGTGAGACAAATTAACCTTCATCTTTTTAAAACAATAACAAAAAGAAAATATGTTTGCTTTTTTCATATCTATTGGAATTTAAAAGAGGAAAAAAAGTGAAAAAGCCAACGGCACGCAGTGTTCCTAAGTGGTCTCCCTCCCAAGTACTGACTGCGCTCGACGCTGCTTAACTTCGGTGATCGGACGAGAACCGGTGTTTTCAGCGTGATATGGCCGTTGCCGAGAGTGCTATTTAATAATTCGAATTTAAATTAAGTGAGACAAATTAACCTTCATCTTTTTAAAACAATAACAAAAAGAAAATATGTTGGCTTTTTTCATATCTATTGGAATTTAAAAGAGGAAAAAAACGTGAAAAAGCCAACGGCACGCAGTGTTCCTAAGTGGTCTCCCTCCCAAGTACTGACTGCGCTCGACGCTGCTTAACTTCGGTGATCCGACGAGAACCGGTGTTTTCAGCGTGATATGGCCGTTGCCGAGAGTGCTAGATAATAATTCGAATTTAAATTAAGTGAGACAAATTAACCTTCATCTTTTTAAAACAATAACAAAAAGAAAATATGTTGGCTTTTTTCATATCTATTGGAATTTAAAAGAGGAAAAAAACGTGAAAAAGCCAACGGCGCGCAGTGTTCCTAAGTGGTCTCCCTCCCAAGTACTGACTGCGCTCGACGCTGCTTAACT
Organism: Phalangium opilio; assembly: GCA_019434445.1. Classification (NCBI taxonomy): domain Eukaryota; kingdom Metazoa; phylum Arthropoda; class Arachnida; order Opiliones; family Phalangiidae; genus Phalangium; species Phalangium opilio. The sequence goes on from JAEQBA010002110.1 coordinate 9,827, forward strand.
TTGGTGATCCGACGAGAACCGGTGTTTTCAGCGTGATATGGCCGTTGCCGAGAGTGCTAGATAATAATTCGAATTTAAATTAAGTGAGACAAATTAGCCTTATTCCTGATCAGCGCCACTAGGCTAGTGGCGACTTTGAGAACTACTGTAATCGACGAGCCAACCAGATGTCGCTAAAATCTGGTAACGTCACTGACGAGCACTCTCGGGAAACTGACCAAAAATTAGCCCGGTTTGAAGCTCGTTGAAGTTAATTTCAGCATTATTATTTGAATTAAATAATAAAATAGGACTAAATCGGGCTCCAAACTTCTTTATCGACGATATTCAACACTCACCTAAAGGTAAGAACTTATTTTATGGCGTTTTTGGAGCTTTTAATGTAGTGCAACTCGCTAAGCCTTGGCGTGCTGCTTTGGTTAAAATTGAAAATAATCTTTCAGTAAATTATTTTAATTATAAAATTAAAGTATATAAGTATTCTGATTATGAAAATTTTAGAACAACGTATTTGTTTACATTTTTAGACATGGGAAAAGGATCTTGCATTATAGAAAATTGTCGAAACAACAATCCGTCGCTTACTTATCATACTTTGCCGAAAGATAAGGAGCTGAAACGAAAATGGTTTCATGCCATAATAACGGCAATAGGAAATTAATCAAAAATGTCTTGATTAGAATCAAGACCTAACAAGTTGGGAAAACCAAAATATTACCTCTCCGTGTCGAGAAGATTATATAAACAAAATTATCCAATGAAAACACTTTTGCCCTCATCCTTTATATATATAGGAGGCAATGAATGAAATATATCACAATGCACGGGCCTTGATAGATACAGGAGGCAATGAAGGAAATATATCGCATGCACGGGCCTTGGTAGATATAGGAGGCAATGAAGGAAATATATCGCATGCACGGGCCTTGGTTGATACAGGAGGCAGTGATAATCTCTCTTTGTACGAGAGGTTTATCTTTAATATTTAAATAAATATAATTATTTTTAATTATTTTAATCTTCAATAATTAACATTAATAATAGTTAAATCGTTTAAAATAAAGTTATACCTATTTTCTTCTCAAACTTTGCTAATATTGACGTTTAAAGTGAAGGGTACCCCTCTTCCCGCTTTCTTCAAATTTTGGGGTATATATACGATTCGATTCCATTATAACAGTAAGGAAAAAGCGCAATTGCGAAAACCTTTGGTGGCCGATCCCACCTTAGGGAGGCTAGACGTTTCTCGTAACCCTAGCTGATCGCCGCGTATATCCTAAAACCAAACGATGATAATGGAGTAGAAGCCAATGATACAGATTGGTGTCTATGTGGAATAGACGGAAGACCAGTGGATGGTGGTGATTAGAAGCTAGTGTAAGTGCAGACTGGTGTCAATGTGGGATTGACAAAGAACAGAAGATGATGGTGTTGGAAGCCAGATAAGTACCAGGCTGGTGTTCATGTGGGATGGACAAAGATCAGAAGATGGTGGTGTGAGAACTCAAGTAGAGGAGCCATTTCCGTGACTGTGAAAGCAGTTCGGAAATGGCGAACACGTTTGCTCCGATACGCAAACTGCGAACGCGGTCACGTGGGTGTAACAACGGACAGACAGACAGACAGACACACACACAGACAGACAGACAGACAGACAGACAGACACGGCCGTTACAGAACCTCTCCTGGACTACGTCACACGGAGAGGTAAAAAGTATCGATAAGACTGAGGTTATCACTTGACTGAAGGATCAGATATTAATTTTTCTTTTTTATTGAAACTTAAAGGCATGCTTAAGAAAATACAACGTTCCATTACCGTTTTCTGTAGAAATAACTTATTTTACTGGTAATCAATTTCAAAAATGTACTTATCTCGGGTTTTCGGGCACAATTCCATTCCCCCAAAACATTTTATCATTACATTAATTTCTTTTGAGATAGTACGTGTATGACATTGAGTTTTAAAAGGTTCCCCCTTTTGTGCCCGGCATGCTTCGCAGTGGAACATTTTAAAACAATGGCGGAAAATTCAGTAGGTACAGTAAGATTTTTACTCGTGGTTATGCTACTCCCCTATTTCTCTCTCTAGTTTCTAACAATGGTTAGAGAATATTCAGTGCCGCAGGTCGCACATGATGATATTTCAACTACAGCTTACATCAATTCTTCCTGGTCGTACTATTAGCGGGTTAAGCACTATTTTGTTCAGGACATGTCTCGGAAGGGTGCTTGTTGTAACTTTTGAAACTTTCAAAGGTTTTGGTCATGGCTAATCAGACCGCTATTTTAGTTTTCTATTGTTTTAAAGCTTATTTTGACATGTTAACTCTCAAAAGTAATTAATGTAATGATAAAATGTTTTGGGGGAATGGAATTGTGCCCGAAAACCCGAGATAAGTACATTTTTGAAATTGATTACCAGTAAAATAAGTTATTTCTACAGAAAACGGTAATGGAACGTTGTATTTTCTTAAGCATGCCTTTAAGTTTCAATAAAAAAGAAAAATTAATATCTGATCCTTCAGTCAAGTGATAACCTCAGTCTTATCGATACTTTTTAGGTCTTGATTCTAATCAAGACATTTTGATTAATATCTGCTCCTTCAGTCTTCATTTTAATTAAGATTGTTAAGAAACTGTTTTACATTTTCAAATTCTGCACATAAGCAGAAACATATATAAAGGGGACCATAACTTTAGCTCAATCAGACATTTATTTATAATGATTCTTCCAAAAAAACCTAAATCATAAAAAGTTTGCATTGTTATTATAATTAACGTAATACAATTTTTTACCCCATTAAAAATTCCACAAATAGGACAAAATTGAAAATTTTACACAATTTTTAAAAATTCTGCTTTATGTCCGTTTGATCTTTAGCTCAAAATTTTCATAAGCCCAATATGAAATTCAGATATCCTTAAAACTTTACAAAGGCGATCCGAGATTGTCAATTTCAAACTTTTTGTAACATTAACTAACGTCTGTTTGATATTAAGCTTAAAACCTTCTTAAACACAATAATCAGGTCTACCCTAAACGTCCACAAAGATGATCCAAGATTGTTAATACGCCTAAAAAGTGCCCTCTTCAAAATATTTAGCAGGGGAAAAGAGATTTGCGGATTATTCAGCTATTTCATGTACATTGTTTTTCTTCTATGTAACTTGTAATCTTGTCCACTTGGAGCTGTATGGCTATTTATAGCCCTAGCTCGTCAATAATAAAACGGAGAAAAAAAAAAGAGAGCGTGATCGAGTGGGCTATGCTAGTGGGTATTTGAAATCTCGTGGATTGGGACTCCGGTCATAGCCCACCCCATCACGCACTCGACAACGCAAGGCAACTCGCGCTATAGCGGATGCAGCTTGCGTTCTTTAGCAGACGACATGCTCTAGTCAATGGTCACGGACCAGTTTATTTATTCCAAGTCAGGAGGGTCGCTGGCCTAATGTCCAGTTCAAAAAAAATCCTTTATTTCCCACCCTGATTCGCGCTATAGCGCAAGCAGCTTGCGACGTGTGGCGCGTGATCGAGTAGGCTATGCTCCGGGAAAAAGAAATCTTCACTTCAGTCGGGAGTCCTGGGACTCCTAACAGGCCAAACATTAGGGCTGTGCGAATAGTACTTTTTAAGGTATTCGTCGAATACCAAATAGCAGTGTTTTTGGGAGCCATCTCTCGGCTCGGAATAGGAAAATGACCAAATAATTTGACCAAATAGTGTGAAGTTCAAAAATTCGACCAAATTTAAATTTCTATAAAACTATTCTACCAAATTTCAAATTTATAAATAATGGGACACGGAAAGGTACTTTTGAACAGCTGAAAACTTATTTTTGAACGAATCAAAGGTTTTATTTTAATCAAAATTAGGTTAGTTGTCAATATATCCCTACTCGCTTTGCAATGTATAACCTCTTCCATGTCCATGATACTATTTTTTTTTAATAGGTATACTATAGTGATATATTATTAGGAAGTTCAATATAGTTAGCTCCGCAGCGAGAAGTTGATAATAACTAGTACCCTTAAAGTTAAAACCTTTAATGATTTATCCTTGTCTATGAACTTCTAAAGACTGAGTGGCTGATTCCAGCTATAGCCTCCTAGATCACGCGACTCGGTGAACGCGGGTAATACTTAACAGTAGCCACGTCAGAATTTTAAGGGTGTGTCTGCCCAGTCGCGTCATCTAGCCACGGTCCAGCGGACATTATCACAGCGCCCATAGGGATAGGAGCATAACATTTATGTTTCTATCTCTATGACAGCGCCCTCAAATTCACAAAATCAACAGAAAAATTCAAAAACTGGTTGCGAATACCAAATAATTTGGTCAATAGACTGTTAAAAACATTCACTTTCAAATTGTTTTATCCGCTATAGAATAGTCGGTTTTTCGAAGCTCATTATTTGGTATTCTAGAATTTTGAAAATCATTATTCGATTCGTCGGTGCGAATAGTAAACGTCAGTTTTGACCAAATTATTTGGTCCGACCAAATAGTAACGAATAGTCTGCACGGCCCTACCAAACATAGATGCATATGACAAGGAAACATTTCTCATAAGCGAGAATGGCCAACTTTGTTTTGTAAGAGACAGCCTGGCAGCCCGGTATTTGTTTACCTCTGACTGGCCAAGTCAGCTGTCAAATGTTTATTACTTCTTCTATGCGACTTAAAGTGTGTTACATATTTAACATAAACCAAAATTAATACCATTTGATTAAACAAAATAGTATTATAAACGTCTTTAAAAAAATGCAACCTCAAACAAGCAGAGCTATGTTCGTATATCGGAACCGCAATTGTTTTCACCTTTAAAAGTTAATACAGCCCTTTGAATTTAAATAATTAGAAATGAGAAATGTAACCACTGAACAGTTGTTTACACATTTAACATAAACTAAAATTAATATCATTTAATTAAACATCGCGTTATAAACGACTTTAAAAAACTCAACCTCATATTGCCAGAGCTACGTTGGTATGTTGAAATTTAGAAAACATATGTTAGAGATTCAATTAACAGCAATGGTTTTTACCTTTAATGTAGAATTTGAATTTAAGTAATGCGAATGTAAAATCTTATTAAATGAAAGAATCTATACAGTTCTGTTTGTCATTATTTCCTTTGAAAAGTTATCGCCAACGTTTAGTTAGCGGAGCCACAGGTTTCATCATTAAGTTAAGGTGTAAAATTTACCTCTACAGTTTATTAATGTGTACCAGCTGTCAAATAAGGTGTGCAGTCATTAATTATTTCATTGGAAAATCACCGTTAACGGCAGTGCTATTTCTTGTGTTTAATAATTTACAATGTAAACAAAGATGTTACGTTGGTGGTTCTGTAGTAAGCGTGGTCTTCCATAAAGCATTACCTGATTAAATATTTCAATTATTTGGGTAGAAATGCCATTTTTTAATAATTCAATGGAGATATGGAAATAGCGGTAACGGCTAAAAGCACATGTGTACTAAAGAGCACATTGTTTTCTACCCTGATTTGAGCAAATTAGATAACGGTATCCTGAATTAACTAGCGCTACTCTTACCCATGTTGACAAGATAAACAAAGCATAAAATCATAGCATAATTGATTTAATTTAAACAAATTACCTAATTAGCGGCTATCGTTGGCCGATGGCACCAGGTGAAACATCTTAAAACGCACGTAACACGGCCAATTGGTCTCTAGTCTCTCTCTACATACAATCAGGCTAATCAGCTGTATTTAAATTTTGACCAAGGCTTAGTGAAATCAGTAAATTTAAAAATTATCGGCTAAATCCTAATTTTAAATTCTTTTGTATTAAATTATAATAAGGTTTAACTTACGAAATTAAAATAAAATGAGGACGAATTAACCCCTTCTTTTATGTGAAAAGTTAAAAAATTCGCCTTAAGCTCGACACAGCCACACGCGTTGTCTAAACAAAAATCTTCGCTCAGTCTTTCTATTAGAGGTAAAACAGCGTAAGTCCAACAGTACGTTTCTCTATGATTTTAGCCAGGACTAAAACACGTAAGTCCAACAGAATAAAAGGTCGTAAGTTTAAGCATGTGCTTAAAAGTACAAAAAGTAATACTTAATATTAATTGTTTTCAATAAAACTTCGAAAGGCACCAGTTTTATGTTCAACCTTTCATTTAAAACCATTTTCAGACCTATCGAATAAATAGTCTTCAAAAAATGCTCGAGTCAATTTGGCCATCACAGCAAACATTTCCCATGTTATTCCTATGGGAAAATTTCCCTTTTTTTGCCAAAATGTCTTAATTTTTTATGGAAATGAAAACCACCCTTAGCAACATTATTTTCTATAAAAAAACTAATGCAGGGATCTCTTTGAAATTTTAACCACATATTAAGGGTCCGAATTTTAGTTCAGTGGATGGTTTTCAAAACAATTAATACAATACAAAAAAAACTACATCCAAACAAAAAACCCTCCTTATACATTAAGAGCAGTATGAAGTCTTATCTAAGAGAGCAATCGCTCTCTCAGAATAAGCCACCTGATCTGAAAATCTCACTTATATGCTCCAAACACTTTTTAAAAAGCGACTATTTACCCACTGGAGCATTACGCCGCAAGCATCTTAAACCATTTGCAATACCTTCCATATTTCAAAACACGAAAGTGACTGATGAAATGACTGATGAAATAATTGAATCTTACACCAGCCAAACGCTTCCGAAAGGTGCTTTTTCTCAAATGAGCCCAAAAGAGAGAATCGAACTAATGGAAGAAATGGGAGCATTGCATGTTAATCCAGAGGAGCTTAACGTAGTACCTATTCATCCAGCAGACCTGAATCCCGAAGATCCATTAGTAGCTTTTGTAGAGGAACAGAGCCAATCTGATTTACCCTCGTCATCATCGTCTCACTCTCAAGCAAGCAGTGGGATATCATTGAAATCCTCAAATACTCAAAATACACCACGTAAAGTTGAACTTATAAGAAAAGAAATTGAACTACTTACACTTCGGAGTAAAGAAAAGTTTACATTAACGAAGTTCGTAAATGACGATAAAGCTATCAAATATTTCACTGGATTTCCTTCGTACGAAGTTTTTTGGGCGTTCTATCAACTCCTGCTACCCGAATGTACTAAACTTAATTATGTGGGACAAGAATCATCCCAAATGACTGAAACTTCAGATAAAGAGTTCCTTCAAGTTGTGAAACCTGGACCACCAAGGAAACTAAATCCAATGGAGGAATTATTCATGACACTTAACCGCCTGAGACAAGGAACCCCAGAGCAATATTTAGCCTATTTGTATAATCTATCGCAAGGTTATGTTTCTAAAATCGTAAATACGTGGATTTTGTTCCTTTTCGAGTGTGCTCCTCATTTACCCGTATGGCCATCGCTGGAAAGAACAAATGAGCTGGCAACTAAGAAAATGACAGAAAATATCCTGGATTGAGACTTATCGTCGATTGTACAGAATTCGAACTAGAAAAGCCTTCAGCATTTGAAGCACAAAGAGAATCATTTAGCGCTTATAAACATGCTAATACAGCGAAGGCGCTCATTGGAATGGCCCCCTCTGGTCACATAACTTTCTGTTCCAATCTCTACGCAGGAAGAACTTCTGACAAGAAGCTATTTATGCATTGTGGTATTTTAGACATGCTGGATGAAGGCGACGCTGTAATGGCAGACCGCGGTTTTGATGTGGCTAAAGAACTAGCTTCTAAAAATGTTACACTAATCATTCCCGAGTTTCTGAAACAACAGGATCAGTTTACTTCATCTCAACTTTCTGAGAGCCGTAGTGTTGCCGTGGCACGAATTCACGTTGAAAGGGCTATTGGGAGAGTCAAGGAATTCAAGATTTTAAAGGGACGTATTCCCTTGACCTTGTCACCAATGCTAGAGAAAATCTATATAGTTTGTTGTTATTTATCAAACTTTACCGGAACTTTAGTAACGAAGCTAGACTGATGGGGTGTACTTATGAAAAATAAATGGCTTTTTAATTGATATCTTTGCTTCTAATTTTATTTGAAATATCTATGTTTAAAATTTTACAAACTGTCTACTGGGTGTCTTTTTTATGGAATATATTTAATTTGGGAATAGTACGGGGGTCTTAGGCGGGGGTACCAAGCACCCCTGGAAAAAGAGAGGTTTAGAGGTCCAAAACCACTTCATTAATTATAGTTGGACTAGTTTTTAAATTCACAAAGTGGGAGGCTCGTAGGCCATAGCCGACCATCCGTTGGAGGTTGAGGTGCCGAAGGTTTCCCAGGAAGTCAGAGCGTGGGGCCGCCCTGACTGGGCAGAAAGTGTCCAAGTCCAGACAGAGGGGACACTGGGGCAAAGGAAACTGGTTAAAGCGATGTAACAAAGCCCGCGTTGCGAGGCGTCAGCATGCGAGCTGGGCCAGCCAGGAGTGCACCTGGCGAGGTAGGTCCAGGGCTCCCAAGTTATCCATGTGTGGAAGGTATTTTGCGGTAAGGAGGGGGGCTTTCGACCCCCTACGTTCTCCACTGGGTGTCTCTTGAAGTAGCATCATTTGTATGAGGCAATATATTTTTAGCTACCTTAGTCCCTAGTAGAGACTCCGTACCGAAAGCGCCGCCGTAAAATTTTGAAAAATATATGCCGAACTCGTGTAATAGAGGGCGCGGTATTTCGAAACTAAAAACAAAGATGACATGGAAATTTTACTTGTAATGAAAAACAATGACTTCATCAATACAGTGATGTTTCCGAAACTATCAACCAAATATTATATATGTCTTCTGCCTTATTTTGCCAAGGAAATGTTTGAGCCAAAACCTGGTTCCAGTTCCAGAGCTTTAAAATAACTCCATCTACCAAACTTAACTCTTTTAAATAATATATTTCGAAAGGTCAAGTGTTATAAATCGTTTTCTTTATTAAGTTAAGAAAGTTAACTTCTAACAACAAAAGCAACAGTGGGTACACTGACATTATTTTCCATTTATAATAGTAATAATTTAATTAACGTTATTAACCATAAAACCTAATATTATTGTTTAATACGATTATAAAAACCAGGAAGAGTAATGAAGTTTTGG
>JAEQBA010002111.1:0-38543 GCA_019434445.1 Phalangium opilio
CAGACGGTCTCCATTCTACTTTATTTTCAAAATTCACGTTTGAATTCAGCATTTAGCAAAATAGTCAAAAAAGTTCAGACGGTCTCCATTCTACTTCATTTTCAAATTCACCATGAGCAAAATAGTCAAAAAAGTCAGACGGTCTCTATCTTACATTCATTTCAAAGTTCACGGTTCAGAATTTCAGCATTTCAGCAAAATAGTCAAAAAGGTTCAGACAGTTTACGGTTTGGTAGGATGGGAGAATTTTATAGTAGGAATTCTACTATTTTCAGCAGTTCAGACCTTCAGACCAGTCTATCCCTGGAAAAAATGTCAATATTGCTGATTTAATTCTATCGTAACCGCTACATTGAAAACAGAAAACATGAAAACTGTAACCAAAACGTATTTAACTCTGTCGTTTAAGCTTCCCAACAGAGCATTAACTTCTGTATGTGGTTGACAAATTAAATTAACGTCATAAGGTGAATCTAATGTTAAGTAACTAATCCCCATTCTACCTTAAAAGAGTAAAACAGAAACATCAATAAATTTATGTTAATCATAATGAACTGAGACAATAATAATCATTGGATATATGTTACATCATACACTAGCACATGTACAATTTGAATAGCTAGCGTTATTCTCTACATGAATAAAAGATAAAAAGAAAAGCAAGTACGATAGGAGGCCATTAAGATACCACCGAGTGAACTCTGGTTGATCAAGACGCATTTCAAGAATGTAAAATTGAACGATCCGTTGTTAACCTTAACCAACAAATAGTTTTCCTTAGCCCTTTCATCGTCGGATAAATCATTTGGTGTTTTAAGTAGTCTTAGATGGCAGGCTGAAATTAACAATTCTTTAACGCCACCCATTACGCTCATTGTTGAAAATAAAATTCCGCCACTCAATAAGACTAACAGAGGATCCAAAATTAATATTAGTATTATCAATACTTCTGGGTTCCTCATTGAGTCTATCATAACTGGTACGTGCAAACAGAAAACGGTTATCCATTCAATCAGCCAGAGAAACAAGACGTATTTATTTCTTGCGGGGGGTTTAATAGTTTATTTTTTAAGGATCCCCGTTTATCCGTTATTTTGTTAGACTGGATATTTTTTTCATTGAAATGAGTTTGTTTTAAAGTTATCTAAATTCCTAATTCGTGTGAATCGTGAGCGCGTGATATTTTAATTAAAACTACTATGTTAAAACAACTAATAAATGTTTTATTTAAATGCTTCGTTACATTGTTCGGTAGCTCTGTGTCAGGGAGGGACAGAGTTTAGGGTTGCTTCTGGTGTTCAGAGTTTGAAGCGAAGTTGCGAAGTGACTCTTTTTTACATCGATTCTATAGATTCAAGGTATAGAATGTTGGGTTTTTAAGCTTTTGTTGATTTTGAAAGAGATATTTTGCAGGTGGTTTTTTTCTATACAGGTTACTTTTTCTTGGTTAGGTTATTTTTTGTTAAGGTTATTTTTGGTTTACAAATGTTTGTTTCAATTATTTACATAGATTAAAAATATACAAGTTTTATACTAAGGATTTTACACTCCCCCCTAAAATACGCAGTATTTTACATGAAAATTTTCTTAATTTAAAACGTTTTATTTTTTTTGTTTTTTTTTATTTGGGTTATAGTGTTTTGCATAATGGATTCTCTCCATTAAGAGTTTGGCTAAGCGTGCGTTTTTAGTTAAGATTGCAGGATGTTTGGCTTGATATGTTAAATCTGATTCTATTAATCTACCACCTACACACAATAGGCCATCTTCGTTAATGAAAGGTTTAAGCGGAGAAATTTTGGACCTGGTTTCAAGGGTTTATTGTTTAGCAAATTTGAATTTCAGCTCTAAAAATTTCTCTTTGTTCATGTTTAACTAACAAATTTTCTGCGGTGTTAAGTTCTTCTGACGTTAATTCTCCTACAGATCTTGTTTCTTTTTGAGGTGTTTAATAAATCTTAGGATCCATGCCACGATTCGTATTGTTTGTTTTAATTTTGCTAAATTGGTTCAGGTTTATTAAATTTTGAATTGAATCTTGTTCTGGCATTGGTCATGTAACGTAGTCTTTCTCTTTTCGCTCTCATCGTTATGTCATTTAGTTCTAGGATGTTTTTTGGCCAATGCTCTTTGTCTTTCTTTAAAAACGCGGGTCCCTCCCACCAGATTTTACAATTTTCTAGGTCCTGAGCTTTAATTCCTCGAGTGGGTAAATCCGCCTTTCCAATATCTGTAGTGAAGGCTACTGGGTGGGTCCTAAATCTTAATAATAGCATAAGAAGGTCGGGGTTTAAGTTAGGCCCTGACAGTAGCATATCGTTTAATGAGGGTGCCCCTGGTTCGTGTGAGGACCCATCCAAGACTACTCTTAATTTTGTTGTTGAGCTAGACTCTCGTTTTACTCCTTGGTGTTTTAAATAATAGCAAGCTTCGGTATCAATTTCGCTATCTGGTACCTGTTCTATAACTCCTGAGTCTAATTGTTCTTGCAATACCTTACGGTATCTTGGTAATAGTTTTGATCTTTGTCGAATTTTTAATTAAGGGTTTAAATCGCAATTTAGCTACACCCAAGTTATCAGGCAAGTTTTCGGTCAGATTTCCATGGGAACTTCAAAACGTATCGCCCCTCCTCTATTTTAAGGTTCTCTGAGTATTTCTCAATAATTTCCTCTTTCTAATCTGAAAGGAAGAATACGTTTCTAAACCTGCCTTTCTATTTCAACCGGTCCAGATATGGCCCATCCTAATTTGGTTTCTAGAGCTACGGTGGCCTTACCCAATCTTTCTGATTTACCAGATGCGAACTCCCAATAAGAATCGCCTCCAATTAAAACGCCTATGTTGTTGTTTTGGTCGTTTCTATCGTCAGCTAACTGCAATCCTTTTTGGTTAAGATTGCTTTCAATTTCTTCACAAGGTGGTTTGACTAATGCCCTACAGATATAGGGAACCTCAACAACTTGCATTTCTACAAATTCGTTAGGATTTTTAAGGTTTTGCAAAACTAATTTGACAATGTTACGGCTAACCTCTGGTGCGTTTTGACCGAGGGGGTAGACGCTGTAGATCTCTGTGTACACCTGAGTTCAAAAGAGTTCAGCTTTGACAGTGCATTGAGTTCAAATCCTTCGGAACTCAGAGTTCAGCTTTGACAGTGCATTGAGTTCAAGTCATATTGTACACCTGAGTTCTCAAGTGTCTACCCCCTCGGTTTTGACTCCCAAAGTTAAAAATAGTTAAGAGTGTACTTCCTAGTACGGGTAATCTAAGCCTTTGTGAAATCTCTTCGGTTATGAATGACAACTGACTCCCCCCATCTAGTAAACACCGTAGGGTTCTTTTGGTTTGGGTTTTTGTTTTTTGGATTTAGAGCGAGAGCTTGGGCGGTTTGTAATAAAACTGTTTTTTGGCAAGCTACGTGGTTACTAACCGCAATTTGCATGGTGGTACCTTGGGTTGAAGCTGCGCTATTGTGTAAGGTTTTTACTTGAGTGTTTTTATTCTGATTAACTTCTAATTGGTCGCAAACTAGTATGTTATGTCTCTTTTTGCATTGTTTGCATGATTGGAAAGGGGACCTGCAATTAGCCGTGTCGTGACCCTATTTTACGCAATTATAGCACCTATTTTCGTTTCTAATTAGTTTAATTTTGTCTTCTAGAGAGTGGTAATTGCAATTAATGGATTGGTGGTGGTTATTTTTGCAAAACATGCATTACTTTTTCCGTTCATAGTTATTAGGGTTTTGGTAAATGGTTAAAGCGGAGGCCGACCCTTGGTGGTTATAATTTTTCGGTTTGGTCTAGGGTATGTCTCCCGGTAACTATTGGTTGGGTTGGAGCTTGGCTTGTTTTTGAGGGCTCCAAGTTCTGGAATTTTCCTAACATTTCGGCTATAGTCTAACCTTATATCGTTTGGTAGGCAACTAACTAGAGCTGGGCAGAGAAAGAATCCGTTTTCTTTCATGTTAATTCCTAGATTCTTTAGACTCCTTATGTTCCCATCGCATGTATCAACTAATTTTCTTAATGCTTTTATGTTACTAGAGCTATGAACCGCTTGAGTTTCCGCTTTTAAGAAGCGCGTCTATATTGTTGCATGCTTTTGTTACGGAAGTTCGTATGGCTTTTTGACTTCCTTTTAAGGTTAAAAGTTCTTGCTCCGCGTCCGAGACGCTTCCCGCGTCAGCCATTGTTTAGTTAAAGTTAATGTTCTTACTGTTCGTGATGTTTTAGGTTCATGAAGATCTGGTAAGATTTTGAAGGTCTGGAAGTTCTGGAAGGTCTTGAAGTTCTTGGAGTTAATTGGGTCTTGTAGTTAGGTCTTGAAGTTCTGGAAGTTCTTGTAGTTAATTGGTTCTTGAAGGTCTTGTAGTTAATTGGTTCTTGAAGGTCTTGTAGTTAGGTTCTGTAGTTCTGTAGTTAATTGGGTCTTGAAGGTCTTGTAGTTAGGTTCTGTAGTTCTGGAGTTAATTGGGTCTTGAAGTTCTGAAGTTCTTGTAGTTAGTTGGGTCTTGAGGTTCTTGTAGTTAGGTCTTGACGTTCTGGAAGTTGGGTCTTGAGGTTCCGGTAGTTGGGTCTTGAGGTTCCGGTAGTTGGGTCTTGAGGTTCCGGTAGTTGGGTCTTGAGGTTCCGGTAGTTGGGTCTTGAGGTTGTTGTAGTTCACTTATCACGCGTGTTTAATTGTTCCTGGTTGCTCACTAATCACGGTTGGTTGGTTGGTTGGTTAGTTATCCCGGGTTTCGGCACCATGTTATTTCTTGCGGGGGGTTTAATTGTTTATTTTTTAAGGATCCCCGTTTATCCGTTATTTTGTTCATTGAAATGAGTTGGTTTTAAAGTTATCTAAATTCCTAATTCGTGTGAATCGTGAGCGCGTGATATGTTAATTAAAACTACTAAGTTAAAACAACTAATAAATGGTTTATTTAAATGCTTCGTTACATTGTTCGGTAGCTCTGTGTCAGGGAGGGACAGAGTTTAGGGTTGCTTCAGGTGTTCAGAGTTTGAAGCGAAGTTGCGAAGTGACTCTTTTTACATCGATTCTATAGATGATAACGTGAAAATCATGAAATCCGCCCCCAACTTCCTTCCCCTTGGTCAGCATGTTCCTCGTTTTAGGGTTAGGTCAGGTCAAGGGTTAAAGTTTTTTGCTCTCGGAGGGAATTTAGTTGGGCGTGTTTTCACGGTTTTCGGTTTTACAATTTGTTCTTTTTTTGAGTATTGACAAGGTATAGAATGTTGGGTTTTTAAGCTTTTGTTGATTTTGCAGGTGGTTTTTTTCTATACAGGTTACTTTTTCTTGGTTAGGTTATTTTTGGTTAAGGTTATTTTTGGTTTACAAATGTTTGTTTCAATTATTTACATAGATTAAAAATATACAAGTTTTATACAAAGGATTTTACAACGTATTTGAACACTTCGTTTAAGCCTTCCAACACAGCCAGTACTTCCGTATGTTTTTGACCAAAACTTTGAATATCACGATTATTCAGCAAATCCACCGATAATAATTTAACCCTTATCCTAACGCACTCTACGGTAAAAGATAAAGATCCTTTAGCAACCAGAGTTAACAACATATTAAAATTCCACAGAAGTGTATCTAAACTTAACGAAAGATAGGTTAGAAACCGAGGAGGTTTTAAATATTCCCAGTCAAACAACATTTCAACCAAAATGTTGATATATGCAGGACATATCCAAACATTAATCAACGATATTATTCCAAGAATTGTAAAACCTAGTACTTCCAACGCGAAAGAAAAGTTGATTAAAGTTGGCAACTTAAGTTCTTTATCGGAACAGAGGCGCAATGCGTTGAACCATCTTGAGACGTTGCTTTTGCCAAAATAACACAAATGGACAAAATGAGTGACGGAATGTATTCGTATTACACTCGCGAATGAGTTAACAAAAACTGTCAATATAGCGTTATTCTTATACAGTTTGTACACGTCTGAGATACAAAGGTACATTCTAAATCCGCAGTAAGAGTTCAGCACTAATAAAAGGATCCATTTTCTTACGCAAAATCGGTCATATGTTTTTAGCAATCCGAATAAATTAAGGAAAATGAATGCTAAATTAAACCAAAAGTTGTTTTACACAACCTCAAATTGTCCTCTTGCACGGTGAAATTTCTTTTTATATTTAATGTGAAGACCAGTAAGTACTTTATTCAAGAATTGGGTCCACATTATAAATTTGCTTCATCCACGGTAAAAGATTAAAATTGCGTGTGAAAATGCTCATCTGGGAGCAGCCAAGTCGAGCACTGACATCCTTTTCTCGAAGCAACTCGTGGCACTTTTAAGCCCACTGTAACTTCGTGATGGGTACAGGTAAAAGTCTGAAATTTTGCTTGCCGCGAGGACTGTCAATCCTAGCTATAGTTTCCAAATTTCAAGTTCCTACCCTATATACTTTTCGAAATATCGCAGGTGAAATTTACCTTATTTTGTCACTCACTCACTCACCGATCATCAAAATTCTAAGATACTTCTAGGAGAGATAGAAACTTAAAATTCATGATTTAGTTTTCATTTATTTTATAAAGCACAGAAAAATTAACACATCCCGAAATTTTTATAAAATTGTTCTTTAGTTCTTTATTTTAAAACCAGATGGCGCTGCCGTCTTTTCAACAGAAAAAGTGTGTGTTCTTGATGTAAGGACGTAATGGTCCAAAGTTAACCGAAAGTTAAATATATATTAAAGTTAATAGGAGTAGTAGTTTAAAAGAAATGTGTCGTAACTGATGCTACATTCTTATGTTAGGATATCGCGTACAATCGTTATTGCACGAGGGGTCGGACATGGAGCTAGTTTGTGTACGGGATTTCAAGATTTTGGGATTTTCAAACGGATTTTGAAATTTTGACGAGGATTTCAGGATTTTAGGGTTTTGTGTGGATTTTGGGATTTTGATTGGGAATTTGGAATTTTGACCGGGGTTTTAGGATTTTGATTGGGAATTTTGACCAGGATTTTGGAATTTTGAACGGTATTTTGGGAATTTGACCCTGATTTTAGGATTTTGAACGGTATTTTGGGAATCTGACCCTGAATTTAGTTTTCAACTTATTATTATAGTGTTCTGAGCGCTGAATTTTATGCCAGTGTGTATTATGATCGGTTTTCAATCCCAAGTTTATTATTTTCATTCGATTTACTATACTACCACTTAAGTGTAGTATAAAAATTGAAATTTAGAGTGGATCACCTATTTAGCACATTTTGATGGCATTTTTAATTTCGTTTTAATGCATGTCAGGAGAAATAACCGACCGTCCCATCACATACCTTTTAGGACCCTAAAATTTTAACTGATTTTTAATTCTATCAAAACCCGGCCTATCTACTAGTTTTCATCGTAACATGTTTAAACATTTAAGAAGTATAAAGTTATCCGAGAGTTATCCGTCGAAAAATATAATAATGATGTTAATGTTATTACATTGTATGCGATAGTATGAATTGAAAATACCTTGGAAAATACAATGAACTTAACGGTAACATTTAGAAAATAATCATTTTAATTTTAATACTTTGGACACTGTAGCGGGTTCAATATTTCTTGAGCCTCTTTCTTGGCATTCATTAAGACTTTAACTATATCTTCCAATAAGGGAATATTTGGAGTGGTTTCTTTATTTGGAGTGGTTTCTTTTTCATGGGCAAATCTTAAACCATCTTTTTTTTTGCTTTGGGTGAACGAAAGCGTCTTCTTTGGCTAACTGCATTTGAATATCTAGGCAATGAGTTCTTCTTAAGAATTCTTGCAAAGAGAAATTAGTTATGGTAGAAAATGTAGAAGTCATACTCCTTGAGGCTCGAAAAAGCGCCTCGCATGGTTGTGAGCCGAGTAAATGTGGGAAACAAGAAGTGCCGCTTTTGTTTGATGGAGAGATGGACAACTCTATCAAGGAATGTGCGTTTAACTCTCTACACTGATAGCAATTGCGAGAAAGGAAATTCTCTCCAATTTTGTACTGACCACTTTTTTTAATCCACGTTTTCCAAATTCTCAAGAAAAAAACTGCAAACCAAAGAGTTTGAATTCTTTCCAGAAGCGACATTTCTTTGGATAAAAAACACACTGTTACGCTTCTCATAAGTCGCAAATACAGCGCCGTCGCATCGCTCTCAGGGACATTTTCTTTTAGTAGAGTTTGTATTCTTAATGAACATATATTCTCAACCGCGGCGAAGTTTTGTTTGTCCTTCCCGTTTAAATCATTGTCTCTCAATCCATGTGTAGCTTTCGATGTTTTGTCCTTTAGGAACTTTAAATGTGACATGCTGCATACAAAATCTCCCATTGGTAATATTATCGAAGGTTTCAGTAGACGGCATCTCATTTTAGCGCCTATATGAGCCGGGTCTTGAAACGACAGTGGGTTTTCGTGGTTATAATTGCAGTACCAAGCACCGATGGAATCGTTTGACGGCTTTCCTTGTTTCATTGGGCCAGAAATATTTTGAAGAATCATCGCTTTCAATAAACGAGGATCGCCGTCGCTGGAAAATCCGACAACATTTATGCCTTTCTTCGAACATTCATCTCGAATCGTTTTCCAGCGTTTCATTACTTCACTACTGGAAAATTTGTTATCCGTTCCTATTACGCAAAGGCAAATTGGTGGTACGTTGGGATAGAGAGGTTGAGCCATGTATACGTAGGCATAATTTGCTTTTGGATATTTTTTAAACATATCTTCCGCCTCCTCATAACTACTGAATTGCAATGAATCTGATTCGGGGAATCCCTTGTCGTTAAGTGGCCGGACAAACCCGACGCAACTGTTCGTATTCGAGTCATAGTCGATTCTCTGTAGTATGCGCGTTGCATCTTCGCTAATAGCAACGTGTTTGTGCGGGACATTGTAAAGTGAAATGTGAGCGTTCAATTCATCAACTCTAATAAGTTCTTCTGTTATGGGTTTTCGTTCTTCAGTCAGGTAACGTCGAACTTGACGTAAGGATGGTATAGCCATGGGTAGGTTTACCGACAAAATAGAATAAGCGGCAGAACCAGAAATAATAAAAAGTGATATGCTAAATTTTTAAATGGTCTCCGAATATGTTCTAGTTTTGGTGGTTGCATTTATCCACATATTTTTCAGTATAGAACACATATCAGATGTAGAATTAGTAATGATAGTTGTTTTCTCTGAGGTGACTTCGCCGAGGGAATTCAAATTTGAAGCAATAACATTTTTCAACTCTTGATTTTCTTTTATAGGAAGGTCCATTTTGTTTAAAATTGGGTACACTCTTAAAATCGAAGGTGTGATTTAGCACCTTGTGTCTTAATTTTGACGGGTCCAAAAACAGCACCATTAAAGTGGTTAAATAACGCCTCTGAAGGTTTTAAATGGCCCATTTTCAACACTTTGCGTCTTAAAAATATTTTCTCCCGACACATTTATTACACCTTATAAAGCTTTATTTTACACCTTTTAAACACCAAATATTTAAAATGTGTTCTCAAAGTGTCTGTATATTCTTCTAATATTCTTCAAAAGGCGTCAATTTACCTTTCGTCTTAATTTAAAGATGTTAAACAACACCTCTGAAAGTGTTAAATAGACCATTTTTAACACTGCATCTTAAAAATATTTCCCACTGACACATTTATTACACCTCATTGAGCGATTTCTTACACCTTTTAAAAAAACATTTTTAAAAGGTGTTCGTTCTTTAAGTGTTTGTATGTTCTTCCAATATTCTTCAAATTGCGTGAATTTGAACTACTGAAGTGGGAAATACTGCAGAAAAGGCGTGAAATATTGTAGGAAGGCTGTATTACACAGCGTGATTTTAATACAGTTTGCCACTTTTACCACATCGTGCTACATTCAATAAAGGTGCTGCATATACTTTTCACTGTACACACAAAAATATTTAGTGTGTTTTAACACCTTTAAACGTAGTTTTTATTGGTCCACATTTCCCACAGACCGAAACCATAATTTTAAGATCCCATTTGACCAAACTCCCGCAATTTAGGCGGTTTTCGAACAGTGGTAAATAGCCTCAAATGACTACACTTAAGTGTTCATTGCTAAAATTTCTCTGATAATAGCAGCAAAGAGAATATAAGGGAGGAGTGGAAGCTCCCCCGCTCCACAAGCGTAAATAGTTATGTCTCGCTTAAATTATACTAGCGGCAAGGCTAGCGGTACGAGGGAGTTTCCGGCTCAATAGCGCCACCTACGATACCATTTAATGTCTCAAACGGAAATGCCTCGGTACTGCGCATTGAAGATGCGCGGTAGAAAAGCGAGACAAGTTTTGCCCCTCTTTCCACTCCTCCCCTATACTCTCTTTGATAGCAGAGTTGCAAGGTGATACATTATCTAACGATTTGAAGGCTTATGTAAATATAAGGGAAAGGTGAAATAAGCCATAATCCATAACATATCCTTTGTTATTATTGTAAGATGGTGCTTAAAAAGATAAATTGATATTTAAATTAGGGTAAATAAACATGTTCCAGTAAATTGTTGAGATATTTTTGGATTTTTCATGAAAGGTTTGTCTGTAGTTCAAAATAACATCCGCAGAATCACGAAATTTTAGTGCAGAAGAAATTTTGTTATTATATGGGTTTTCTAAACTATTAATTCAACCGATAACCGATACTTGGGGCCGTATACGCAGAGTGTGGGCGTCGTGAGCACTTAACGATAAATTAACCTTGTTTGATTGGATTAAAAATGTTAAACCCGGGACGCAATGTGTCAAAACAATGATTATAAAACTTTATGGGTAATGTCAAATAAGGTACACTTCGAAAATGTTCTTTAGATATTAAGCTGAAAGGAGTGGTCGGCCTTTGGACAAGATAATCCGCAGAATTTTGGTTAATCAGTTATTCATGAATAATAATCAGATAATTATTCGTGATTACATTGCATTAATCATAGACTTCCCGTGGATAATTTCAAATTATGAATAAAGATAAAACAAACAGATATCCTATCCAAATGCCGACCACTACACTTATTTGAACAATGGGTGTCGAAAATAAGAATGGAAATTGTTCAACAGAGGTGCAGTTTAACACCTTTTCAATTCGTCTTTCGTACTAAAAGATAATTGTTACTCTTTTATGTGTGTTGTGCAATTCCTTACAGGATGTGTCTCAGCACCTTTGCGAGCTTAAAATAACACTTTTAAGCGTGTCGCATAACAACTTAAAGAGTGTCGCGTAACGCCTTTAAGAGTGTCGCGTAACGCCTTTAAGAGTGTCGCGTAACGCCTTTAAGAGTGTCGCGTAACGCCTTTAAGAGTGTCGCGTAACGCCTTTAAGAGTGTCGCGTAACGCCTTTAAGAGTGTCGCGTAACGCTTTTAAAAGTGTCACATAACACATTTGGCAGGTTTTATAAAGCTACCATACCACCTGATCACCAATTTCTTAGCTACGTTTTATTCAGGGATAAAAATATTTTCTTAAGAAAATATTACCTTTAAAAATGCTGTTATATTTAATTTAATACGAACAATTAAGTCTTTTTCCTTGACTTTATAATCTTTGGATTGACTTCAAAATTAAAACATTTATAGAAACGGAAGACCTGATTTAAGAAACAAGTTATTGATTTTCTATCCCGCAGTATTATTATTTAATTTCCGTGTTTTATTTCAAACGGGGTTTTAAAGGTTTTTATTACCGAATTTACACCTTAAATTGTCCGGAAAACTCAAGGTGACGAAACTCAATTTTGGGTGTTTTTAATTTATAAAATAGTGTTTTCTTGAAATACGCCCTTTTGAAACTTAAATTTCGCTAAGCATTAATTGTCCACAAAACTATTTCATATTAATATTAATAATAATCATAAATCAGTGAAAAAATTCGAAATTGTTCTCTCGCCTCTCTCGCCGCTCTCGCGTTATTCTATGAGACAGTTTAACTATATAGAAATTAAAAATTTACAGAATTGTGCAAAAAATACCAGTTTATAAAATTTAAAGTCTGAGATCTACCCTTATAACACCCTTTTCGAAAATGGAGTAATTCCAGATACATTTTACACCTATATTAACTTAGCATTTTGTCGTAGATAATGGTAACCTTTAAAATACCAATATAACACCGTTTTTGTTATTCATGTGAAAATGTTAGGTGTTATATAGGTGTATTTAAAAAGTACACCATTTTCACTCCAAAGAAACACTCAATTTTTTTGTGTGTAAAATCTATCAATTGTTTGGCTTGAAAAATCTACCTTCGATAATTTTCTTCGAGTTCTTTCATTTCTAGAGTAATTGTAATTAGTGTATTTGGGATGGTGTAAGCGCGTTACTGTAGAGTTACAACTTGTGTTACCCCCCTTCGAAGGCCCAGACGAAGAGGGGCATACTAAAAGGACAACAAAGAACACAATCCGCTTCCAAATCATTATTCCCCATCTTTTCCATGGTTACAGCCAGTAGCGTCGCTAGGGTTTGAAATTTGGGGGGGCTAAATCTGGGCAAACTAGTTATTATAAAAAATTAATAAAAAAAAATTGCATAATGGGTTCATTGGAAAATGTGTAGACCTTTAAAACTATCCGTAAATTTGTGTCAACGTGAAATTATTCGTATTTTAAAGATATACAACCTTTTATTGATAATAACTACGGAACCGATTATGAAGGAATTTCACTCGTCTTAAGTTTATTTTTAGTTTTGGTTAGCCTTTAGTCCACACTATTGGGACTCCCTTCGAAAGAATATGAAACATTTTACTTGTCTCCATCTGTTCTTTTCTTCAAAATTGTATTGCTTGATATTGAAATTCATCTCTGCAGAGATGAAAGTTAACGAATCTATCATTATAATTTTTTTTATATATTGCTACAGAATATTAGGTTGCTAACAGCAATTTTTTGGTAGGGTTTACGGATTATTTTGGGGGGGCTAAGTTTGGAATTTGGGGGGGCTATAGCCCCCCCAAAAAAGGCCTAGCGACGCCACTGGTTACAGTAGGATCATTCTGTGCTTTTGAGTTTCGAGACAAAGACCCATCTTCATTAGCCGATAATAATTGATTGGAGGTTGATTCCTTAGGATCTGTACCATGAGTAGAGGGTCGAAATTGAATAGTAGTTTGCTTCGTATTTTTGGATCTTTTACGAGACAGCAAGCACAATTTTGTATGCTTATAGAAGTTAGAGGCACTGAACCCACCGGGTGGCGTCCTAACAACTAAACATTTACTACCACATCTGAAGCACAGAACTTTGAACTCTATGTCAGCAACTTGATTTAAGTTACCACTTGGCCTGACGCCTTCGTCAACTTTCTTTAATGTTGATTTTTTAGTAACTATTTCGTAACCCACAAATTCTTTTAACTCGACCGGCAGATTTTGCGCTTCAGCTTCATTGGATAAGTATCGCTTGATTTGCTAGCGAATTATAGTGACGTCTTGTTGAATTTCTTTGGTTTGGTCTTCTGGGAGCTTATTTGTTTTAGTCGGCGGACAACTATGAGTCAGGTCGACGTCGACTACGTTAGCGATTTTCCTTTTTCTACTACAGGTATCTTTTGGGACTCGGTTTGGGATTTTCCTATTCAGGTTCAGCATTGTATATTGATGAGCTTGTTTGGAAGCAAGTTTAGTTTTAGCAGCTTCACCAAACGCTTGTAAAGTATGTTTATCTCCAGGTAAAAACTTGAATTTCTCCGGTTTTTTATAGTACCTTCCGTACATAGAATCCAATTTTAATTCCAGTTCATCTTCAAAAATGTCGTGATTTTCGGACACGTATTTTTCCAAGTTGTCTATTTCAGACACATCAGCCAATTTTGATACTGAACTTAAAGTTTTGTATCCCGTGTTCACCAAGCATCGAAATAACTCTTTTGGAAGTTTTTGTTTTACTTCATCCTCAACTGAACATAACTCGCTATCCGCCGAAGATGACATAACTCTTTCTAAATGTACAGTTTAGCCAAAATTAACTATAAGACGCGCCGAAGTTACGCGCAGTCATCAAAAAATTGGGAAATTTCTGTTTTGAAAAGACTTTGAATCATCTAAACACTCAGTTCCCACGCACCGTGGGAAAGCGTGAAGTATCAAGCTTGTTGTCGAGTGATTTGCGCATGTGTAGATTATGGAAGAATAAGGGGATAAAGGATAATGGGGGAGGATACGAAAATTGTAAGGCGAACTCCTACCAGCTCGGGTTGTGAGCAGTCTGGGAAATAAGTATATATTTTTTAAACTAGTCCGTGGGTCCAGTGACCCCCCCCCTAGTGTCCGAAATAATAAACTAGTCTCCATATTTGTCCCAGCCTTTGTTGTTGTGATTTTGAACGCTATTTTGGGAATTTGAAAGGGATTTTTGGATTTTCGCTTGGATTTTGGGATTTTGAAAGGGATTTTAGGATTTTAACTTGGATTTTGAGATTTTGAAAGGGATTTTAGGATTTTAACTTGGATTTTCGGATTTTAGAATTTTCAACGGGATTTTAGGATTTTCAAAGTGATTTCAGGGTAAGTGTACGGGATTTTGGCCGATGTCAGACCCCTCGTTATTGCATATTCTCTGCGGGTCGAAAGGGGTAATTCAGCGTAAATATGGACAAACGTTAGCGATTATTTTGGCAAACGAAGTACCACGAGAGGGTTTTGTTTTAATATAACTACCGAAGTATAACGAGAGGGTCTACAAAAAGAAGTGAGATCCTATGAAAAACATTAACATGTACAACAAGAAGGCCCAAGGGCTGGGCCTTAATAGTAATTTTACACGGCTCACGTGACCCTCCGTATGGTTGATCTCCAATAAATCGTACAACTAAAAACATTTCTGAAACACAATCGTGTATCCCTTTAAATTCTAATAACGTCACATTTCAAATAATATTAATGAAATTAAATTGTGCACCCCACTAAAGTATAATTTTTAAAAACCATACGAATCAAATAATGTATCTAAAACAAAATCCTGGATCCCCTAAACCACAAATCACTATGACCGTAAAGCGTCCCCTCTATTTTACGAAACATAACCTAACCATCCAGCATAATCTCTGATGTATCACGCTCACAAAGTGCAGTAGTGCACGAAAATTATCATCTTGTTTCCCTTCACTCAAAAAAGCCCGCGAGATTTAAACTACCTTCTTTCCTCTCTCTCCTCTCCGAGCGGGATGCCCCCCTCCCCCTCTTCCCCCTCTCACTAATATACCAGGCAGGCAGTTCTCTCTCTACGCGGAGCTTCGTATCGCCATCGCGTACGCTAGCGATCTCTCTCTCTCATCGTAAGCGTACGTTTCGCGGACGCGTCCGTTTTACCTCTCTCTCTCATCGTAAGCGTTCGTTTCGCGGACGCGTCCGGCACAGGGTGCCCTTTCTTAAATTTTACCGGAATAAAATTCCGTGTAAAATTAAAAATGGGCCAATTAAGCCTCGCTCGTGCTCTCTCCGCCGTAAAACGTTCTGAGATCCCATGTAGAGCCAAGTCTGCCTTTTGTTCTCATTCAATCGCCAATTGAACAATTATGTTATAAATTAAGTCCTTTTCCTAATTAATAACCAATATTCTTTGACTCTATCATTATTATACATCTTTGTTCGTATCAAAAATATCGTGACTTGGCAAGCGCAGGCAATTACCCTATAAACGTGTACATAAGGTTATGCATAACTCGCCTTATAAACTTGTACATATCCCCTCGACCATAAACTATTTAGTGAATATCCCTTCGATTATTTTAAAATCGGCAACGATTTAGTGAATATCCCCTCGACTTCCTTATCTTGCGATTGCCAAGTCACGATATTTTTGATACGAACAAAGATGTATAATAATGATAGAGTCAAAGAATATTGGTTATTAATTAGGAAAAGGACTTAATTTATAACATAATTGTTCCATTGGCGATTGAATGAGAACAAAAGGCAGACTTGGCTCTACATGGGATCTCAGAACGTTTTACGGCGGAGAGGGCACGAGCGAGGCTTGGCCCATTTTTGCACATGTTAATGTTTTTCATAGGATTCACTTTACAAAATGACGGAAAGAATATGGGTAACAATTTTCATAGAAATATTCAGTTAGTGGCTTGAGAGTGTTTTATTGGGTGTGTGCTAGACGTATATTTTCAATTCCGCACCACACCCTTTATAGTTCTGTAAACTATAATATTATGAGTAACCTAAAATCAATAAATTTAACATTTTGTACTACCGTAACGCTATTTTGAATTTTACACGGAATTTTATTCCTGTAAAATTTAAGAAAGGGCACCAAACCCCTGTCCCTGTCCCTGTGCCGGACGCGTCCGCGAAACGAACGCTTACAATGAGAGAGAGAGAGAGAGAGAGAGAGGGAAAACGAAAGTACGCGTCCGCCAAACGAACGCTTACGATGAGAGAGAGAGATCGCTAGCGTACGCGATGGCGATACGAAGCTCCGCATAGAGAGAGAACTGCCTGCCTGGTATATTAGTGAGAGGGGTAAGAGGGGGAGGGGGGGCATCCCGCTCGGAGAGGAGAGAGAGGAAAGAAAGGTAGTTTAAATCTCGCGGGCTTTTTTGAGTGAAGGGAAACAAGATGATAATTTTCGTGAACTACTGCACTTTGTGAGCGTGATACATCAGAGATTATGCTGGATGGTTAGGTTATGTTTCGTAAAATAGAGGGGACGCTTTACGGTCATAGTGATTTGTGGTTTAGGGGATCCAGGATTTTGTTTTAGATACATTATTTGATTCGTATGGTTTTTAAAAATTATACTTTGGTGGGGTGCACAATTTAATTTCATTAATATTATTGAAATGTGACGTTATTAGAATTTAAAGGGATACACGATTGTGTTTCAGAAATGTTTTTAGTTGTACGATTTATTGGAGATCAACCATACGGAGGGTCACGTGAGCCGTGTAAAATTACTATTAAGGCCCAGCCCTTGGGCCATTTTGTTTTAAAGTAGGTTTGATCTCATTTATAAATAGGGGTTTGAGCAAAATCCGGGCTAATAAAAAAAGCCCTTGAGGTTTAACCTTTTTGTCTTGCCTTTCAAAGAGTTGTTTTTTTCCTGAATTGCTTGCTTTAGATTTGTTACAAAGCCATCAATAATAAATGTTAAACTGTGAATAATTTGATATGCGTCTTCAGTCAACTGTTTTGTTTTTTAAGCTTGGGCAAACCAAATATTTTTCATATAATTATTACCATTGAACTAAATATGATATGTAAGCGCGAATTTTTTAAAAATCCGAAAATCTTCAACTTTTTAAATATTACTTATTGGAAAAAAATGTGATTTTCTATATCAGCGGGGTCGGTTTATGTTAAGAAAGTGTCATCAGTTTCCTTGTTTCTTTAATGTTTGTCAAGATATTTCAATTTGTTTAAATTTATAAAATTGAGAACCCTCTAAAGGTATGTTCACACTTAGTTGGCAGACGGATTTCTACTTTTGAATACCTGCAATATATAAATGTGGTCAAGTTACAGTTTTAAATTGGCAGCTGGATTTCTACTTTTTAATTACTCTTCCAGACCAGTAACATGTCTATAGATGTGGTCAAATTACAGTTTCAAATTGGCAGCTGGATTTCTACTTTTCCATCACTTTGCAGACATGTAACATGTCTGTAAAAGTGGTCAAATAACAGTTTTAAACTTGCAGCTGGTATTTCTACTTTTGCATTGGGTTTGCAGAATCGCGCTGCAAATTTCTGCCAGTATAGACAATTAAGAGTTAACGAACAGAAAATGTAGAAACGGCAGTGAATTTGAAGTTCTAGAAGAAATTTTCGGGTTTTTTGAGCTGCAGAAAATGTAGGCTTAATGTATATCTATTACAGCCTGGTAGCAATTAAAAGCTGCTGGCCCATTGGGCCGAATCCCACTAGACCGAATGTCCCATTGAACCGAATCCCGTTGGACAGAATATACCCAAAATTTGCAGGTTTATTATCTTAAAATTTTCATTGCTATTAAAAGATATATTTTTAACGCCGTATTTTAAAAGCGAATTAAAAAAAACCTCTTTTGGTTTGAAGAAAATACCCTGGTCCTTAAGCTTGCGTCTATCAATACACTTTTCTATATAAATAATGATACTGTGATGGTCAAATCCCAAGTTTAAAAGGATGCCTCCATTGTAACCGAGCCGAATCAAAGCCAACCTGAAATTACCCGTAAAACAATCAATATTTTGGAAAAGGCATATATTTATTGTTCAAGGAACTTAATAAATGCAGCGTTAATGGCTCCAGAATCTTTATAAAAATAATTTGTTGGAAAAGGCCCGCTTTTATTATGCAAGGACCTCAATGAAAATAAAAATATTATGGAAAATCGGTTGTCCTATCACATTCAAACCTAACCTTACCTAACCCAACCCAACCCAACCTAACATAACCAAACCTGATTTGTCCTAACCTTAACCCTATAAAATATTACCTTAATTTTAATAAAATTTACGCAAAATATTTCAAATACTCAAAAGCCATTATTGCAATAGTATTTTTTTAATACTTTATAGTTTCCCACACTGTCTAACGTAACTGCAATTAAGTTCAAATGAAATTAATAATCAATTGCATGAAACTATTATTACGTAGTTTACTTTTTCTTTCGGGGAATCGATCCAAGGACTATCGCACGGTAGTCCGATACTCTTCCACTGCGCCACGGTGAGATGAAAGTTTCTATCGCTAAATTAACTTATATAGCCTTATAAGTAATAATAATATTCCTAATAAAAAATCCCAATAGACAGAAACCTCACAAACGGCGGGATTTAAAATCATATTTCAGATTATACAAAAACGTCTTTGTTTGGACCAAGACCGAAAAAACCAACGATATGAGTGAGGTTTATCAATTGACTGAAGTCTCAGATATTGAAATTTTTCTTTAAGTATTTTTAGTAGTTTAATCCTTAATCACTATTTAATTCAATCAACTGATTTTACTCTTAATCGATCTATTCCCTCTAAATTTATTCAAAAAATTGCATATCTCCGCTTTTTCAAGAACAATTCCTTATTCCGAAAGCATTTTATCATAAAATTAATCATTTTGAAGGGAGTACGTTTAGAGGGATCAATAATTAATACTTGAAATATTCTACTGAATTTCTAAGAAGAGCACCCATACACTGCAAGTACGGATGACTGCAAAATTTTATATCATAACTCGTTAAGTGTGAAGTGATTTATGTGTTAATTCCGCTGAAAAGAATATAAAATTACATTGTACAGTACTGAGAAGTTTTTCTTTTTATGGAATCTTTAAACTAACCTTTGGTTATTTAAGAGTACCTTCACCACAATGGTAATACATCGAATATTTACGTTGAGTTGTTTTCAAACAGATGATAGATTGTAATTTTAGGCCAAAGTTCTAAGACTAATCGTAGGACTGAGCTTTAAAGTATTTTGCTGTTTTCTGGCATATTCTCCAAGATTCGTTTTGTAACTTGTCACTCGTTGCCACTTGCATAAAATAAAAAATGAATTCCAAACATTAATTTACACCATGTATAATTTAGCTCAGTGACGTCATCCGTTAGCAGTACTGGGGGTTGTCCACAAAGGAATGTGTTGGTCTGATCTCGATCACACTGAATATTCTGCAAATGAGGTTTTTTTTCACCCCAAGAGAGAGATATAGAGATCGTTTTAAGTATATTGTTTAGAAATGCGCTTTATTACAGGAAATACATATTCTCATTTCCTTCAGATTTTAGTAATATTTGAAGGAGTTATATCTATAGGGATAATACTACTTCGGTCATAATTTAACTTTAGCCCTGATTGCCGCACTCTAAAAAATTACGGTACATAAATAGTGTTATAATGGTGTTAAATTTATTTTGCACTATTTGTACACTAGGTAATGAAAGGGTATGAAAATATTGCGATATTTTTTAACACCGTTAGCTAAAATGATGATTTAAAAAACATCTAATAAAATGTGCTCAAATTATACCTAAATGGATTAAAATAACACCTTCGATTATACCATTAAATGGTGTTAAAATATGGCATCTTCCCATTGCGCAGAATTCCATTAGACCGAATTCTTATTAGACCGAATCCCGCCAATGTTTTTAACGAATTAAGCCCAACGGCGGGTTTGGTATTTACAATTCAAACGACTCGAATTGTCGAATACAGCGACCCCAAAAATGCTATGTAGTTTAATTTCTATTAATGTCGTTTTTTAATGAAAGCGTTTTAAATACATATTTACTGACTTGGAAACGCTACTATTTGGTTAAGCTAGGTAAGTAATATTTTATAAATCACTTAACAATGTTACGCCTTTTCCAAAATATTTATGTTTATCTTCATTGACTTCTCAAATAATATGCCTTTTCTAAAAAATTACTGTTAGGTTAGGTTTGGTTAGGAGGACGTCTCTTCCTCTTTGGAGCGGTTATACACTTCAATTATATTAAAACGGCTTAAAGTATTTTTCATGATGAATATAACACAAAACGCCACTATTTGGTTAAGCTAGTTAAGTAATATTTTATAAATCACTTAACAATGTTACGCCTTTTCCAAAATATTGATGTTTATCTTCATTGACTTCTCAAATAATATGCCTTTTCCAAAACATTACTTTTAAGTTAGGTTTGGTTAGGAAGACGTCTCTTCCTCTTTGGAGCGGTTATACACTTCAAGTATATTAAAACGGCTGGCTTAAAGTATTTTCTTAACATAAAAAAAAATATTAGCAATTGGTTTTATTATGTCATATTTTGCTGATTTACTACTATTTAGTTCTTACAATCCTAAGTTTTAAAATAATTATTTAGAAAATGTTTGAATCTAGTGTTCATTTTACGTAGGCCTTAAATTGTTTTAAGTTAATTTAATTTTTGCTGTTCCCGATAGCAACGTCATCAAAACGTCTAAAATTAAATCTAACCCTGATAATATAATATAATATAGGTGTTCACTTACGCAAAGAAATAAATGAAATTAAAGCTCCATTGCGAAATAGGTTACTCGTTAATAATTCAGGTAGCGGACACGCCATATGCGATTAGCGAATAAAAAGGGTAATGTCGCAAAGAAATAAGAACCAAACAAACATGCCTACGTATGTTCTGGAAAAAGTGACCACAATTCTCGCTTACAAGGAGTAAGGCTACAATGCGAAATATTTCTCACATCAAAAATCAATTTGTGTAAACGCAATATACGCGAATCGATTCCTTTAAACTGATAGTAAACTCATGCCATAATAAAACCCCACAACTATCATATCGTACTGCGTCGCATGGTTCATACCGAAATAGCTTTTTAACTTACTTAATACTGCAATAAAAAGCTGATAAGTGCTAAATTAATTTGAAGAAGAAATAAAGACACAATGGACGTGGTAAAAAACTACACAGCCGTTTATCGAGAAGTAAGTTTCAAGAATTCAAATTTCAAATTCCTGCCCCTCGAAAAAAGTGCCAATTTTCGCTTATATTTATTATTTATTGGGCAGATGCCGGGATTATTAAGTAGGCTTATTTTCAACCCCAAAAATATTCATGTATGTACATGAAAATAAAATAGTCACAAAGTATTAGAGAGTATTTTAAATTAAAGTAGTCAAACTGCACTTTTGGTTTAAAAATGCCAATTTCAGCGAGTTCCAACTTCCAAGGACTCTGCTATAAATTTCGCTACTAGATGACTCGATCAATAGGGTAGACATGTCGTCATGAATATTACCTCTATAGATGTCGAAAATATAGGCCAAGTAATTTAGTTCCGACATATTTCATGATATTTCAAATGATTTAGTAGACTCTTTCTTTTCATAATCTACTTCGGTTCGCTCAGCGCTTCGAATAGCCATGATTTTAAATATAAGATGGCCCCGGCCAGATTAGAGCGCCCCATCGTTTGTAAGGCTCCATCTATTGAAAACATTCTATCTTCGGAATATGTATTAGTTACCCTTAATCCCCATCCATTTTAAAGCATCAATAAATCCCTATCACATTTAAAAGCATCAATGAAAAACACCAATTAAAGAAAACCTTCATTAGTGAATAGCCCCTCGAGGCGTTGCTTTTAACAATGCTAAAATGATTGCTCGGAACCACTAAATAACCCCTATTCCCAATCCCTTTTAAAATCGCCAATGACTTTTTAGTGAGTAGCCCCTCGACGCGCTACATTTAACGTTTCTAAAATAATTACACGTAAGTAACCCTTAAACAAATTCCCTTTTAAAATCACTAATAAAAATCCCTAATGAGTGAAAATTACCGTTAGTGAATAGCTCCTCGACGCGTTATCTTTAACAGTGCTAAGATGATTACCCGTAACCTCTAAGTATACCTTAATCCCAATTCAGCTTAAAATCGACGAGTGAGTAGCACCTCGATGATTAACCGTAATCCAGACATAACCCCTAATCGTCATCCAATTTAAATCACCAATGAATCCCTATCCCTTATAAAGCATTAATGAAAATCACCAATAAATCCCTAACCCTTTTAAAAGTATCAATGGAAATCACCAATGAACGAAGATTTTCATTGGTGCATAGCCCCTCGACAATTTTAACAGTGCTAAAATGATTACCCGTAACGTCTAAGTGGACCTTAATAGAAGAACAAAGTTTTAGTGATTATCTCCTCGATGAGTTACCTTTAACAGTGCTAAAATTATTAAACACGTAACGCTCAATTAATACACGCACTGAAAGTTTAAGTTCACAACATAGACTTATACCCACTCATATTTATTAATGTTTAACATTGACTTATGTCCAGGAGCGTTTGAAAGAAATAGAATTCGGTAAAACACCCAACTCGAGTTCTTTCTTTGTGTAAATTCCGTAGTTTTTGTTTTATAGAAAGTTTTTCGGGTTCTTAGAATATTTAAGGCTTGAAAGGTGAGAAAATTTAAAGAGAGTATGAAATCAGCAATTTTATGTAGGTCAATATGACAAATTTATGTGTTCACAAAAGACATACAGATACTAGTGTTTGGTCATTAATATTCTTACTAAGCATCCGCATTGTACTGTCATGGGTAAATCATAATCCTTTCTCCTTTAAAATCACCAATGAATGAAAAATATCACCTTAGTGTGTTAATTTATACGTGCATAGTACATTCCCATTGCAATGTTATAGAAAAATCATAATCCTCTCCCTTTGAAAATCATCAATCACTCATTTCATTCTCCCTTTAAAAAGACGAACGATACTTCTTCTTCTTCTTCTCCCCCTTCTACATCTTCTTCAGACCAAGTGAAACTAATACCCCCATCGTTAGATGGTCATCAAACGATGTGGCTAAAAATTTACCCATAATAAACTTTCATCTTTTTTAGTATTCACCAGACGTTATTTTGAGTGAGGGGGGAGAAATAATTGGCTATATGTTCAGCTAGCTAATTGGACCAAGTCATCTTGCGACTTATTGCCACTTATCTGGCGTTGCTTCTTGGCAAGAGGGTGGATACCCCTATAGTGGCCTCGCCCCCGTGTTAGTTTCTCTGTTGGAAATCGGTCGAAATGGGAGACAATCGTTTTTACTGTTCCCAGAAAAGCACAGGGGAAGGTGTCACCGAAGTCACTTGCCCCTACTCTGGCATCGAAGGACAGCAACAACTGGTTATAGTGCAACTTATGTGAATTTATTCGTAACTAAATCCTAAGAATTGGCCAATAAAACTTGGCGAATAACATTCAATTTATCTTTTATTTAACTTTTGAATACGCTATCTTATCGAATTGAAACTTTCAACATTAATATGTAGAAAAAGGAATCAAATAAGTTAACGAAGATATGTTTCCAAGAAAACTGGATTTCATCCAACCACTTTGATATTTGCCAAAACGTTAATTGAAGTGAACGATGGTGAGGCAGAATCAACAGATGTAGAAACCATGGTGTAATGTGAAGCGTCAGACTTATTCTTATTACGTAACTTTTGAAACTACTGATAAAAGCGAAGGTGCAGATAACGAATGTCATTAGAACAACAAGCGTTGAAAGGTAAGGTTGCGTCTGTTTTTCCTCTGATAACTAAATTTATTAGCTCTTAGATAGTGGATTGAAAGCAACTAAAATTACAGAAAGATAAACGTTATACGAATTTACTAGTACAGGACTTCATAAAGCCTTCATAAACCTCCAAGGCTTTAGTTGTAAAGGTTTTGAAGTGTTTTTTTAATCTGGGTGCAGTGCACCCGCCAAGTTGTCGTGCACTACCAGCAATCCTTTACCCGAAACATTTCAGCCTCATTTTCACCCCCTCGTAACTCGGTACTGGGGAATAGTACACCACTCATATTGACACCTCAAGGGCACAGTGTTAATCCTAGGAAGTCCTCCAACTTCCAGCTTTCTAACTCATTTGTTTTCTGTGATAATCCTATGTGAAAATGACACATTATGAGACTGACTGACTGACTGACTGACACGTCATCAAAACCTCTAGGGCATTTCCGGTGGTGCTAGAATGATGAAATTTGGCATACTTGTTCCACTAAGCATACAAGCAAAGGGAAAAGTCCCAAAAGCGGGAGTTTTCCCCTTTTAGCCCCTGAAATGGGGGTTTAGAATTAGAGTCATCATCTATACCTGTAGGGCATTTCCGGTGGTGCTAGAATGATGAAATTTGGCATCCTTGTACCACTAAGCATACAAGCAAAGGGAAAAGTCCCAAAAGCGGGAGTTTTCCCCTTTTAGCCCCTGAAATGGGGGTTTAGAATTAGAGTCATCATCTAAACCTCTAGGGCACTTCCGGTGTTGCGGGAATGATAAAATTTGGCATACAAGTAGGAATTAGCATACAAAGAAAGGAAAAAGTCCCAAAAGCGGGAATTTTCCCCTGTTAGCCCCTGAAATGGGGGCTTTATAGTTTAGATCCCCTCGTAATAGGACATTATAATTTAAATTTTTCGTCTTTTAATATTAATATTTTTTACTAATATGATTCTTTCGTATTGTAAAATTAATGTTTTTTACTTAATGTTTAAGTAAATACATTTTTTACTCATTTCCTTTTCATTTCGTCTGAAATGGTTCTATAATAGGTCATTATAATTTAATTTTTTCGTCTTTTAATATTAAAGTACAATTGTTTATTTCACTTCATATTCCTACTTCTATAATTCTACAAGAACATGCACGTACAAAAAGGAGTGAAATCCCAACAAAAACATCTCTGTAAAAATATGCCAAGTTGTTTGGCCATAAAAAGAAGTGAGATTGTTTGGCCGTAAAAAGGAGTGAGATCTAAAATACGGCCAAGTTATTATCTCCAGGTGAACCAACATTTTATTCGACTTAAAACTTCTCAAGAATGTTTTTCTGACTTGGCCATTAGCATTCCAAACTTGCATCCATCTTCTTTGCGCCCGTGAAGGTGAAGAACGGAAGTTACAAGTTTAACCACAAAGGCTATTCAAGAATATTTAACCAATTTGATTTAATATTTTAATTTCGATCCATATCTGGAATTCAACGAATCTTTGAAATGCTAATGGCCAAGTCACAAAAACATTCTTGAGAAGTTTTAAGTCGAATAAAATGTTGGTTCACCTGGAGATAATAACTTGGCTAGTGGTCGGCATTTGGATAGGATAATATCTGTTTGTTTTATCTTTATCCATAGTTTGAAATTATCCACGGGAAGTCTATGATTAATGCAATGTAATCACGAATAATTATCTGATTATTATCCATGGATAACTGATTAACCAAAATTCTGTGGATTATCTTCTCCAAACGCCGACCACTAAACTTGGCCGTATTTTAGATCTCACTTCTTTTTACGGCCAAACAATCTCACTTCTTTTTATGGCCAAAAAGTGCGTTCTTGGTCATAACTATTACAAAAAATTCATGTTTATCCAGTGTTGATTTTGTAACGTGTTATGGCCATTTAACGCATCAGTTTCAGTGTAATTATTGTAAGAGTGACGTAGTGGAGACATTTTTAACGAAAAGGAAATACTGTGGTTTTCTTGAAGCTCACTGGATTAACAATCCATATTGTTATGGATTCAGGGGCGGACTGGCCATAGGGCCCCAACTGCCACTGGCAGTGGAGCTCCAGTCAATGGGGGCCCTCCTATTCGGCAGGGGCGGACTGGCGAGCTGCACAGCCATCTACCACCGTTTTAAAAAAAGCCCCCAAGCCGATCCCTAAAATGAGAGGGGAGTATGTCGTTATAACGGCCGTCGAGAGAGGGGGGGCAGTTCGGTCCTTTTTCCCGGGCCCGTACCTCTCGGGGGCTCGGCCGGGCCTCGACCTTGGTTAATTCTAGTGGATAATGGTTGTAAAAATATAAATATAAATATAAATATAAAACTTAAAAATAAATTGATCTTCAACTAAATAGTAAAATTCAAAAAGTGATGAAGAGTAGTCGTTTTAAAACTTTAGCCTTCTCTTAATGTGCTCTCAGTCCCTTGTTTTCCCCTTTTCACACTAAGCATGAAAGTAAAATATGAACGGAGGTTCCGAGGTTTAAGTTTTGTTTCTCTCGCGATAGGCCACGGAAAAGCTTCAGTATCTTCTGGTCCGTCGAGAGAGGGAAGCAATTTGGTCCGTTTTCCTGGGGCCCGTACCTCTCGGGGGTGTAACTCGTATCAGCAATTCTCGGAAGAGCAGTTCTCGAAATAGCAACCGCGATTCCAAAAATACAGCGGCGTTAATCAAAACTGCTCTTCAAGAAATAGCAGCTGCTGTTTTAGAAATAGCGGCTGCTATTTTGGGAAATAGCAGTGTTTGTCTTGAGTTTTGAGCATTTCTTAACAATACAGTTATGTTCATTGGTTTTTTTATGTTAGTTTATTCAGTGATCATGTAACGCCAAATTTTATTAATTTAAATAATTCCCGCCAAAACAAGAACTTTTATAAAAATACCCTATTTTATTAATTTAAATAATTCCCGCCAAAATCAAGAACACTTATAAAAATACCCTAAAACATCCAAAAAAGAAAATACTTTTCAAAACTCAGCGTGTGGTATGCGAGCACGGCACCAGGCCGCATGCACTCCACGCTTTTCAATGGTAAGGTAGAGGACGACCCGCTGGCCAGGTCACGCACCTGTCTTGCCATTCTTCAATATTTTTCGACTACAATCCCTCTTTAGAATATCTCTCGACCAAGCCCTGACCTCTTAGTGCAACGTGTCTTGTCCTAAGTCAACACGTTGTTTCGTTAGTTTTATTAAGCATTTGATTGGTGCGCCTGAAGTCGAATTGGTTGCGAGTAAACTATTGGTGCGCCTGAAGTCGAAATCGATTGGTGCGCCAAAAAGTCACCAAAAAGGGATGAAAGCCTGGCCCACACAAAAGAAATCAGAGTTATCGACCGGACCGTTAGGCTGGAGGGTTAGACTCTCTCGCCCGGCCGAAAAACTTCAAAATTACCCGGGATAACTTAACACGGATCTACCGTGGTGTGCGACGTGAAACTTCAATAATTCATTCTCGTGGGCCCGAAAGGACTTAACTTCACGACGCCAATTAACCGTTCGCGAGTGCCCCAAAAATATAGGCAGTCTAACGCAAAAGACTTGACGTGCGTGAAACTTAAATAATTCATTCTCGCGGGTCCAAAAGGACTTAACTTCGCGACTCCGATTAACCGTTCACGAGTGCCCAAAAGTATTACCTCTAACCGGAGAATTGATAATCGTTCGCGGGTGCGCGAAAAGAAGGTCTCGACTAAAGCCAGTCGCCACATCTCGCAAAACGCCACGACGAAGGACGTAACGCAAGCCCGTCGCCATACTTCGATAAAGCAGCCACCGTACCTCGCCAAACGCCACGACGAAGGACGTAACTTAAAGCCGCCGTCTTGCCTCGACGAACTACCGGAGTCCAGGCCCGTCGCCGCAACTTGCCAAGAACTACGACGAGGGTCGTTAAGCCCGTCGCCACACCCCGACGAACTACTAACCGCGGACCCACCGTATCGCCGCTTCCACAACACAGTATCGTTGACCGTATTTTTTTTATTTTGATTTACCAAAGGGTCATAGTACCCCTAAAACATTTGTTTTAAATCTCGTCATTAAACTTGCAATTACTCTGAGAGCTGTTCTATTTATTTATCCAAATCATACCCCTAGACACCTAACGATTACTAACTTAAGAACCATCCCCCAATAGTGAAAGGATAGGTAAAACCCGGGACGGCCATAACGACCTTGAATTAAAGTAACCGGATATAAAATAGAATTAAATTAACTTATTAAATATCCCACGTTACCATCATTTAATCAGTAATGTGACCTAATTTTTTAAAAAAGGCATATTATTATTTGGGTAGTCAATGAAGATAAACACAATATTTTGGAAATGGCGTAACATTGGTAATTGTGAAATATTTTTTTGGAAAACGCATATTATTATTTGGGAAGTCAATGAAGAAAAATAAAAATATTTTGGAAAATGCGTAACATTAGTAAAGTTACCCAATTTTTTGGAAAAGGCATATTATTAATTGGAAAGTCAATGAAGATTAACAACAATATTTTGGAAAAGACGTAAAATTGTTACACTATTTCCAAAATATAACTAAAGTAACTCAAACCAAACGAAAAAAAAACCCTTAAAATCCCAACCCAACCCAACCTGACCTGATCTAATACTATTGAGTTCAAATAATCAACTTTAACCGAACCAAATTATCCGTATCTAACCTAGTTCTATTTGAGTTCATATAACCCAGCCTACACCATAATAAATAACTATAGTTTTTCGCATCCCCGTTTTCGTGCTCTTTTTAGAACTGCTGTAACGGTACGCCGCGTTTACGAGAACAACTGTATCGGTAACTGTTGTAACGGGTAAACTGTCATTTCGCGAAAACTGCTATTTAGGGAACCGCTGTTATGAGGACCGCTATTTAGGGAACCGCTAGTTTGGAATCCGCTCATACGGGAACCGCTCATGTGAGGTTTTCCCTTGTCGGGGGCCCGGCCGACCTTGGTTAATTCTAGTGGGTTATGGTTGTGAAAATATGAATATAAATATAAATATAAATATAAAACTTTAAAATATATTTATCTTCAACTAGAGCTTAAACAGTAAAAATCAAAAAGTGATGAAGAGTAGTAGTTTTATAACTTGAGCCTTCTCTTAATGTGCTCTTAGTCCCTTATTTTCCCCTTTTCTCACTAAGAATGAATAAAATATAAACCGATTTTAAGTTTTGTTTCTCGCGGGATAGGCCAAGGTATAAAAGTAGTGGTCGGCATTTGGATAGGATAATATCTGTTTGTTTTATCTTTATCCATAGTTTGAAATTATCCACGGGAAGTCTATGATTAATGCAATGTAATCACGAATAATTATCTGATTATTATCCATGGATAACTGATTAACCAAAATTCTGTGGATTATCTTCTCCAAACGCCGACCACTATATAAAAGTAGAGTCGAAAACAATGAGACTACAAAACTATACGACTACAAAACTATCTCTTTCCGCTTTATAAATTATTAAATGAACATTATCTTATGAGATGCCATTTACCAATGTCCGATTTATGGATACGTAACCATTTTGAGTTAGTGAAGGACCAATTTTGAAATATGCAAACCCCGAATAGCAGGGGCGGACTGGCCATAGGGCCCCAACTGCCACTGGCAGTGGGGCCCCAGTCAATGGGGGCCCTCCTTTTCGGGGTTTGCATATTTCAAAATTGGTCCTTCACTAACTCAAAATAGTTACGTATCCATAAATCGGACATTGGTAAATGGCATCTCATAAGATAATGTTCATTTAATAATTTATAAAGCGGAAAGAGATAGTTTTGTAGTCGTATAGTTTTGTAGTCTCATTGTTTTCGACTCTACTTTTATATAGTGGTCGGCGTTTGGAGAAGATAATCCACAGAATTTTGGTTAATCAGTTATCCATGGATAATAATCAGATAATTATTCGTGATTACATTGCATTAATCATAGACTTCCCGTGGATAATTTCAAACTATGGATAAAGATAAAACAAACAGATATTATCCTATCCAAATGCCGACCACTACTTTTATACCTTGGCCTATCCCGCGAGAAACAAAACTTAAAATCGGTTTATATTTTATTCATTCTTAGTGAGAAAAGGGGAAAATAAGGGACTAAGAGCACATTAAGAGAAGGCTCAAGTTATAAAACTACTACTCTTCATCACTTTTTATTTTTACTGTTTAAGCTCTAGTTGAAAATAAATATATTTATATACAATATTGCTTGTTCGTATTATAACCCCCCCCCCCGCGTGTTCTTATTCTAACCCCCCGCGTGTTCTTATTCTAATCCCCCCACGTGTTCTTATTCAAAACACCGCGTGACCTTATTCAGACCTTGCGGGTTTTTAATCAAACCACGCTCTAAATTGGACTCATATCCAGCCTTCAGTGTTAACATTTCGGCGTACTCCGAACAGATATATCATAAATGGAAGACACGCCATTAATAATACTTTCTTATTTACTTTGTACTGCAAAACTTAGTGTTTTGGATATATATAAATGTAGTATGGTTTAACTAAAATGTAAACACCCATTTCAAATATTAATATCAAAAGATGTTCTTGAAATATCGTAATGAAACGGAGCTTTAGTGCTAGAAAACTTGTAAAGGCATCGCATTTCCGAAAAATATTTCCCAAATTTTCGTTTTATATTGTGAAAAAAAAGGTAATTATAATTTTGTTGTATTACTTCACACACCAACACAAGGGAAACTGCTAAAATGGTGCACTAATGTCACAACGGGCGCTTACAGACACACAGATAGACGACTTTATTACTCTTTCTGTATTAAAATTGAGCTAAGAAATAAGAGTACCTTAAAATATCAAAGTAAATGTAATTAATATTATATATTTTCTTCGTTAATATTTCATCTTATTGCGCATTACATCGTTTTGAGAAAGAACAATTAAACATTCTTGAGAGACTTGACTAATATTGACGTTTGAAATGAAGCATACGCCGGTTGTTTCGCCATACGCAAATCAGTAGTAT
The DNA here is from genome assembly GCA_019434445.1 of Phalangium opilio. Lineage (NCBI taxonomy): Eukaryota > Metazoa > Arthropoda > Arachnida > Opiliones > Phalangiidae > Phalangium > Phalangium opilio. The sequence goes on from JAEQBA010002111.1 coordinate 30,995, forward strand.
ATAAAGGTTTCGAATTCCAATGATGTAAATGACAGCGCAGTTGCATAAAGCTTTGGAGGAAGCACGGAGTTACAATATCCTCGGAATTTTAAGTCAATCACACAATAAAACTTGTATTTAAAAAAAATTGCTTCATCTTTTGGATAGAGAGTTAGGACGCCTGTATACCGAGCAAAGCTCGGTATACCGGCGTCAGTTGTGTGAGGGGGGATTTCATTACTTCCCCCTTTTTTGTCCCTCTCAACCTATTCCCCCTTTTTTATTGACAATAAGACCCTAATACGAAGTAGATGTATGAGTAGGTTTATAAGTTAAGACAATAATATAAATTAAAAAATTATTTATTTTCTTTAAAAGCATAGGTTCTAATAAAAAAGATATTTTTTCAATTTTCATTTTAAAATGCATTTGGTTTATTCTAAAATAATTCCTTCTGTCTTCGTAAGGAAGAAGATAAATTTTAATATTATTTTTAAATCTTACGTAAGTCATTAAGTTTTTCTTTGATATACAAAGCGTTAAGTTGTTTTCTAATGTAGAGTTCTAGGACTAGTCTTTCGAGATCTTTAGTTTTAACTTTAAGGTATGATAAAGTTCTTCGGTGTTTTCCATGGGTTTTTCTGGTGTTTCTTCCTCGGTTTTAATGTCGTTATTTATATTTTTGGTGTATGTTTCTGTTTCATCAAAACTGAAGGGTATATTTTTTGTCGGGCGTCCTCTAATAAAGTTGCATTTGGGGAAATGTTTTAAATGTTCTTCATAGGGATTATCATCGGGTTTCCATGCTAATAATATTCCATCGCATTCGAAGCACTGTACTAGATCGTCGGTATGTAGGGAATAAAATCCCGCTCTGCTTAAAGTTTTTATATAGTTTCCGTCTTGAGGCCAGGAGTTAAAAGTACGATATCTCTGCAGCTCTGAGTTTATGACGAGGGGGAAACCACTTGTGAAATCAGGTGTACAAAATTTTTGAAATCACAATTGAAGTCCATAAATTGTTTTTGAAGTCTCTATAAATCGCAAAGTTTAGTTGAAATCTCGGAAGTCTTAGGAAGTCCCTAGAGAATCCCTTGAAGTCATGCGAAGTCCCTTGGAAATCGCTTGAAGTCAGTCGAAGTCTCTCGGAAGTCTCTTGAAGTCATACGAAATCCCTTTGAAATCTCTTGAAGTCTCTCTGAAGTCAAGAGAAGTCATACGAAGTCCCTTTGAAATCTCTTTAAGTCTCTTGGAAATCTCTTGAAGTCTCTTGGAAATCTCTTGAAGTCTCATGGAAATCTCTTGAAGTCTCTTAGAAGTCATACGAAGTCCGTTGGAAATCTCTTGAAGTCAAATGAAGTGGTAGAAAAATCCCTTGAAGTCTATTGAAATTCCGTCTTTCATAAGTGGAAATTTCCTTTTCTTCAAATTTTATTTTCAATAGTCTTGATCAGGGCCGGAAATAAGCACAGGACACTGGAATTTTAAAATGTGCCATAATTTTGTTAAAAACTAAGGGGGTCACTGGACAGTTTGACCAATAAAATTTTGGAAGTTTTGATAGCCTGACCTTGGAGATGTGATACTATTTCTGCACTTTACAGTGGACAATGTCCTATAAATTTTCCAGTCAAACAGGGGGGGTTGGTCTTGATCCCTCAATTTTCGGCCGTTTTCGTAGGTGCAATGCTACCAGACTCTTGTGCCAGACACTCTTCCCCAGAATTTTTTCCTTTTTGGACTTAATGTCGGCTGCTAATCATTCCGTTTTCAAAGAATATTCGTAAAAACGATATATTTTTGTTTGTGGCGAAGTTTAATTGGCTTAATTTAAACTACTATTTAACTAAATTGGGAACCTTCGAAATACAGCATACAAGCAGCCAATTTAAAAATTGTGTCTTCTAGTTCTCTGAACTATGAATTCGAGAATGAATCAGACGATAATCAGTTTCAAAAACCTGAGGGGTCGGACGTTTTGGAAAAAGTGTACGGGATTTCGAAATCCAATTTGATTTCTTCGGATTTCGTTTGATTTCGTCGGATTTTTTTGATTTCAAAATTCGATAAAATCCAACGGATTTTGCAATTTTTCCCGTGATTTCCTCGGATTTTTTCCATGATTTCGGCAGATTTTGGGATATTTCAATTGATTTCGTTGGATTTTGTGATTTCTTTTGAGTTTGGATTTCGTGAATTTTGTAATGGATTTCGCGATTTCGTTACTGATTTTGTGATTTCTTTGTTGATTTTGTGGTATCTTTACTGATTTTGTGATTTCTCTACTGATTTTGTGATTTCTTTACTGTTTTGTTATTTCTTTATTGATTTCGGATTTTTTTTTGAGATTTTTTAAGTTGGATTTCGCGGGTAGCGTACGGGATTTCATGAATGACCGACCCCTTGCAAAAACTACTGCCCAAGCGCTCACTGGCGTGATTGAGTTAGCTATGCCACGACAAAAACTTCTTTCCGTAAATAGCGGCCGATCACGTGATCATATTTTCCCGCGTGAAACGTCGCAGAATTCTTGAGACATAAGCGACGATCAAATGGATCAGTATACTATCCGGGCAAGAATTAATTTACTATAAGAATGCCTAAGTCACTAGATTTTACGCTTCTACTCTTACGCCGGTGTTAGTGGACAAGTAAGCCCCACCCCTTTCATGTCCCTCATTGTATCTGCGCCATATAATCAAGAAGGAATTTACTATAAGAAGGCCTAAAAAGGCGTCCGGTGCGCGCGTGATAGTCGACAATCCCCCCTCATGGGTGGGGGAGGCTGGAAAAGAAGGCGGGACTTAATATTTTATCTTACTCTATGTTTTCCACCATCTATCTCTTTTACCTTCTCGTTAAGCCTTGGTTTGGTTTTTGGAACTCACGAAATCATAAGTATAGTACACTTGATTCGATTTAGAAACAATTATAGAACGAACGATTTTCACGTAGAGACAAGTATTCAAAATCCATTAAGATAGGTTCAAAACCTTTAACTAACTTGTTAATGGCAATTAAAAACCATTCCCTAACCGTTTCAGCACCGCTGGCAGCCTCCATTTTCTGCTTACTTTGCTAGACGTTTTCTTTCTCTATTCGGAATACGTCAATCGCGTCTGTATGACCTATCCCCGCGGGATCCAATAGGAAAGCGCAGAGCAATGAGGGACATGAAAGGGGTGGAGCTTACTTGTCCACTAACACCGGCGTAAGAGTAGAAGCGTAAAATCTAGTGACTTAGGCATTCTTATAGTAAATTAATTCTTGATATAATTCTGCATAGATAATTGCTTTCGGTTGCTCTGAACCTTAGTACTTAATAGCGAAGTACATAGATATTTTTTAATTATTACAATTTAATGAAGTCTTGAGAAAAAAATAGAAATCGGCTTTAGTCTATAAATTCTATTGAAGTCACTTGAAGTCTTTAAATTATGTTGAAGTCACTAGAAGTCTTTAAATTCTATTGAAGTCACTTGAAGTCTATAAAATGTAATGAAGTCACTTGAAGTCTATAAAATGTAATGAAGTCACTTGAAGTCTCTAAATTATATTGAAGTCACTTGTAGTCTTCATAAATTGTATTGAAGTCACTTGAAGTCTTTATAAATTGTATTGAAGTCACTTGAAGTCTTTATAAATTATATTGAAGTCCCTTGAAGTCTTTATAAATTTTATTGAAGTCATCTGAAATCAAATACAGTTAGTGAAGTCTTTGAAGTCGAATGAAGTCTTTGATAGTTCAATTGAAGTCATTTGAAATCTGAAAATCAGGTGTACAAAATTTTCTTAGTGGTTTCCCCCTCGACTTACGCATAGCGAATACGCACATTTATTACAAGTCTTATTGAACAATTCAAAATGGAGCTTACCAAACTGCCTATGATTTCTCTACAACGCCAAGCCCTGACTATATTCGCCTCGTTAGTATGGGTTAGTTCATTTAAAAAATCCTTGCGATCTCCTTTTCGTTTTCGGTTACACCTCGAGTCACTGAACGACGGAGCGATTGACTACTTGGAGCGCTCCAACATACCAACAGATTTTAAAGAAATGACCCTGATGATATTGTTTTTATTATTTTTTTATTAATTTACTTGTTTTTATTTATTTTTTTATTAATTTACTTGTTTTTATTTATTTTATTAATTTTCTTTATTTATTTTATTATTTTCTTTATTTATTTTATTAATTTTCTTTATTTATTTTATTAATTTTCTTTATTTATTTTATTAATTTTTTATTTTATTAATTGTTTTTTATTTATTTTATTGTTTTTATTTATTTTATTGTTTTATTTATTTTATTGTTTTTATTTATTTTATTGTTTTTATTTATTTTATTAATTGTTTTTATTTATTTTATTATTAATTTAATTTGGCCAGATACGATACGGGTCTGTTGCATTATTACCTGGCTCGTACCGTTGTCAGTAAGAACTTTGCCAAAAATATGCTTATCATATTGAAGGAGTCTAATAAGTTCCCAAAATATATTAAGAAAACCATTAATGGTATTTTAATTCAACTTTTTCCTGGGTTGGATCCCAATTAAGTAATTTAGAATTGCGCGCAGTTGTAGTTACATCCTTACATAAATATTGTTAAGTAACTACACTGTGACAGGGGAAAATTACTAACAAATTTTACTTTTATTATATTATCATTTTATTATATTATATTATATTATATTATTATTATATTATCACTTTTGTTATCTTCGTATTAGTTTCAACTTTCTTTCAAAAGCTACGCAATTTTTCAAAAGTTATATAGAATTACATACTAATTTAGTTTTCTCTTATTTAGTGATTATTGTATGAAGTTACTAGTTTTGCTGATTTTTTGTTTAAAGTTTTATTCCAAATAAATGTACACGTGTTTTTAGTTTTTATTGGCCAAACAAAGTTTTAGACTAATTTCATGTTCAAAAATGTTTTTCTAAATTTTAAATAAGTCCTTTAAAATTGCTATTGTACTTACATTTTTTACCTCTCCGTGTGACATAGTCCAGGAGAGGTTCTGTAACGGCCGTGTCGGGGTGTGGGTGTGTGTGTGTGTGTCAGGCTGTTGTTATTGACTTACACCCCAGGGGACCGCGTTCGCAGTTTCCGAATCGAAGCAAATGTGTTCGCCATTTCCGGACCGCATTCACAGTTCCCGGAAAATTCAAAACTATCCACAATTCAACTGGCCACTACTATTTCATCTGACTAGTCAATTGTCCATTCCACATGAACACCAATCTGTATTCACTGGCTTCTAACACCACCACCTTCTGGGCGTTGCTTTTGTCTATCCCACAAAGACACCAGTCTGTACTTACTGGCTTCTAACACCACCATCTTCTGGTCTTTGTTTTTGTCCATCCCACATGGACACCAGTCTGTACACCTGGCTTCTACACCACCATCTTCTCGTCTTTGTTTTTGTCCATCCCACATGGACACCAGTCTGTACACCTGGCTTCTACACCACCATCTTCTGGTCATTGTTTTTGTCCATCCCACATGGACACCAGTCTGTACACCTGGCTTCTACACCACCATCTTCTGGTCATTGTTTTTGTCCATCCCACTTGGACACCAGTCTGTACACCTGGCTTCTACACCACCATCTTCTGGTCATAGTTTTTGTCCATCCCACATGGACACCAGTCTGCACACCTGGCTTCTACTCCATCATCATCCTTAAGGTTAAGACATTCGCGGCGATCGGCCAGGGTTGCGAGAAACGTCCGCCCTCCCAATGGCGGGGCTTCCACCAAAGGTTCACGCAATTGCGCTGTTCTTATCCATAGCTGCGGTTCGAAATCATTATATACTACCTATTAGAATAAGGTGAAGCAACCGGCGTATGCTTCATTTTAAACGCCAATATTAGTCAAGTCTCTCAAGAATGTTTAATTGTTCTTTATCAAGACGATGTAACGCTCAAAGGCGAACAACTAACGAAGAAAATAATAAATATTAATTATATTTATTTTAATATTTAAGATAATCTTGTTTCTCAAACTCAAAATTAAAACGGAAAGAGTTAAAAAGCAGTCTATTTTTTTGTCTGTGTGTGTCTGTCCGTTGTCACACTAGTGCGCCGAGTTAGCAGTTCGCTTTGTTTTGATGCGTTAAGAAATCCTACAGAACTTTAATATTCACTTTTTCATAATACAAAGTGAATATGTGGAAATCTTTTTCGTAATTACGATGCATTTAGTACTTTTGTAGCTTTAAAGCTCTGTTTCATTTTGATATTCCAAGAATGTTTTTTAATATTGTTATTTGAAATGGATGTTTATATATTACTTAAGCGATGCTACATCTGTTTATAGCATAATCCTTTCTATAGTGATTTCAAAACGAACGCAACGATATTGGTCAAATGTACTTTTATTTGTCAATAGGCCTAGTGAACCAAAAAGTAAACGCTTGGGTTTGGTTTTCGTTTCAGTAATGCAGCGACATTAACGGTTCAGAGTGAGCCGAAAGTTAAATACACTGTTTAATAATTAGGCTTAGAGTTTATAATCATGGTGGATATCTGGGCCGCGTTCAGCAGAGCTCAGCGCTGTTAGCAGTGTCGTACAGGACGGGATTTTGCTTTTGAATTTGACGTCACGGTGCTCAGCGCTGAGCCAGCGCGGTCTTCAAAGAAAATAGTCGGGTTTTGGGAAAACGTGACGTAAAACGCGTAGTTCTCAGCTTGGCGAAAAAACATGGAGGAATTAATACTCTTAATAACGCTAATAATTAATAGCTCTTGCTGATTCTGATGGGACTATAGCTATTTAATTGGCGTGAAACCATTTGATGACGCGAGAATTTTAAGAGACATGTTACTTTCTAATTTTAATTATAAAAGACGTTGTTATCTATCTCTTTAAATATGTTATCATACAATTTTTGTTAAGCCTTGGTACCTTGCACGCTTTATGGCGCTAGCGTCATTTTTAAAACACCGATGACCGGAAAAAAGCTATGACGACAGATCTCACCCGGTAACCGTTTTCCAAAATCCGCTGTCATTTTGGGGAGCTCTGCTGGACGCAGCCCAGACCAGTGAAAGGTCTGATCGTAATCGGATTATAGCTTCATGTTTTCATGCTATTTATGGTGCGCATTTACTTCCAGTGTGTGTAGAAACAAATAAGCTTTGGTGTTATGTAACGTTAACAGTCATGTTGACAAACTAAGAAATCGTTGAGGTGAAACGAGAGGATAGTGTTTACATGGCAACCCTGTTGTGAATATGGCTTTGAACATAGAGGGTATACAGTTGAGGAGTAGAAAATTCGGCCTTTACAAAACGTAAAGGTAATATCCCTCCAAAGGTTTAGCTCTTCATTTCCCGTTTTTCCCCCATCGGATGATTTTAATGTGTACAAGTATATCCTTATTGGATTAAAATGTCGTCTGATTTACAGTATATTTGCTATGCTTTGTATACTGCTTAATATTTCATAAATTTAACTTCAGTATTGTTCTTAAAAAAGAAACATTTTCATATCTGGGTAAGTAAGTTTGTAAGTAGTCCTCCTCGGAGAGGTAATATTTTGGTTTTCCCAACTTGTT
>JAEQBA010002111.1:38924-108187 GCA_019434445.1 Phalangium opilio
CTAGTGAACCAAAAGTAAACGCTTGGGTTTGGTTTTCGTTTCTGTAATGCAGAGACATTAACGGTTCAGAGTGAGCCGAAAGTTAAATACACTTTTAAATAATTAGGCTTAGAATTTATAATCATGGTGGAAATCTAGGCCGCGTTCAGCAGAGAGCTCAGCGCTGTTAGCAGTGTCCCACAGAGCGGATTTTGTTTTTGAATTTTGACGTCACGGTGCTCAACGCTGAGCTAGCGTGGTCTTCAAAGAAAATAATCGGGTGTTTGGATAACCTGACGTAAAACGCGTAGTTCTGAGCTTGGCGAAAGAAAATGGAGGAATTAATACAAATAGTTCTTGCTGATTCTGATGGGAATATAGCTATTTATTTGGCGTGAAACCAGTTGATCACGCGAAAATTTTAAGAGACATTTTATTTTAATTATAAAAAATGTTATCTATCTCCATAAATATGTTATCGTACAATTTTTGTTAAGCCTTGGTACCTTGCACGCTTTATTATGCTTGCGTCATTTTTAAAACACCCGATGACCGGAGAAAAGCTATGACGACAGAGCTCACCGGTAAACGTTTTCCAAAATCCGCTGTCTTTTTTGGTGAGCTTGCTGAATGCAGCCCAGACCAGTGAAAGGTCTGATCGTAAATTCGTAATCGGATTATAGCTTCGTGTTTTCATGCTTTTTATGGTGCGCGTTCACTTTCAGTGTGTGTAGCCACAAATTAGCTTTGGTGTTATGTAACGTTAATAGTCATGTTGACAAACTAAGAAAATCGTTGAGGTGAAACGAGAGGATAGTGTTTACATGGCAACCCTGCTGTGAATATGGCTTTGAACATAGAGGGTATACAGTTGAGGAGTTGAAAATTGGCCTTTACAAACACGTAAAGGTAAAATCCCTCCAAATTTTTATCTCTTCATTTCCCGTTTTCCCCCATCGGATGATTTTAATGTGTACAAGTATATCCTTATTGGATGTAAAATGTCGTCTGATTTACAGTATATTTGCTATGCTTTGTATACTGTTTTAATATTTCATAAATTTTAACTGCAGTATTTGTTCATTAAAAAAAGAAAGATTTTCATATCTGGGTAAATAAGTTTGTAAGTAGTCCACCTCTTGACTCGGAGAGGTAATATTTTGGTTTTCCAACTTGTTTATGAAGTAGTATTAATTTTGCATTTTAGTGAATTTGTTTGTTATCAAAACCATTGTAATTCGTATTTTCTAATGATGTTCTTTAGTAATGATTGCGCATTTTAACTGTATATCAATATTTTAGCGTGTAGGAAAATATATATTTTTCAGTCAATCCTATGAGGATTTTTAATTTAATAACTATTATTGTGCTTATTTACCATGTATTCTATGTAACCCGTATTTTCTGATGTTTTTTAGTAATATATCGCATTTTAACTCCAGTTATTGTACTTATTCTCCAAATTCGTATTAAACTAATGTGAATCAAATTATATTTATGATGTTTTAGCAGTACTGCTTCATTTTAACTTCTAATCAACTACCAAACTGTGCAAAAACTGCCGTAATACCACGTTTATGGTATTAAAATGTACTCTTGTTCTAACCATGTAACTCGCTTAATAACCAATACACAAAAGGAGTACACCTAGAACCGCGTCGTAGCTTAATTTGTAAATGTATTTTGCAATGTAGACCTTATCTCAATTAAAACTGGTTCTTAAGTATAAGAGAAACATAAACATACATGGAGAGACCTTAAAATCGTACAAAGAACAACATTACGGGAAGGGTGTGTGTAGAAAGGGCCTACTGAACCTATATAGAATTACCAATAAATCATATCCTAAATGTACACAATATCCTAAAGATACACCTAATAATAACAATACAAAACATGAGTACACCTAGAACCGCGTCGTAGCTTAATTGGTACCTTTTGCAATGTAAACCATATCTCAATTAAAACATGTTCTTTAGTATGACATAAGCATACATGGAGACCTCAAAATCATACAGAGAATAGCATTACAGGATGGGTGGGGGTAGAAAGGGTCTACTGAACCTATAGAATTACCAATAAATCATCCCCTAAATGTACACAATATCCTACAATACCACTAGAGTTAAGTGACACTGAATACCTTCAACACCAATAAATTACGTGACGTCATACCAATACACGAAAAAATCCCCTATAAATTCAAATTTCCCGCCAACAACATCACGTGATACGTGACGTCATCAAACCCCCCTAACCATATTTTCCCCTTCAGGCACGGTACCATCCAGAGAGAAGAATGAAAACGGGGAAGTAATGAAACCCCCTCCGCAGGCCACAGGGAGTACGCCTTTATACGCCAGTGAAACTGGCGTCTTACTCTCTAATAGCTCCTCGACCTCATGCTCAAATCGAAAAGTGTAGCTATTCTTCAATATATCGGAAAGGCGAAAGGGAACTGTAAAAGAAGGACGGACGCTGATCTCAATTATAGAGTGCTGTCAGAAGACTCAGTGTGACGTCACCCATGCTATTTACCCATAGAAAAAGCGGTACCAAACATGGCCGTCCACTGTCAAATTCAAGCCCGTGACGTTTTACCTTGGCACTGACGTGACAAATGAGATAGCTTTATTAAGATAAAACTTTACAAGTCTTAGCCGCCCATTACCAATTTTTTTGCGCTTAATGCAAAAAATAGGTAACTGGTATTATAGAGAGCTTTTAGTTGGAGGAGGAGCTGAGTCTCGTGACATAATTTACGCTGCCATTTTGGTGGGTTTAAAGTAGAATGAATCGGAGACCTCCCAATATGGCTACCAGAACAGCGGTAAGACTTAGGAGGGTGTGGCGTACTACTATCTCATCATAGGTCAAAAAATCCTAAATTATAGCATATTTATAGGTCCAAAATATGATCTATTTATAAGTTCAGACTTATGTTAGTTTTATGTTTAAAATTTTTACAGAAAGTATATTCCTCGTGGTTTTTAACCAACATATAAAAAATAAAGTTATTTATAGGATAAATTTAAAAATTATAGGTATTTATAGGATAAATTTAAAAATTATAGGTATTTATAGGATAAATTTAAAAATTATAGGTATTTATAGGATAAATTTAAAAATTATAGGTAGTTATAGGATAAATTTAAAAATTATAGGTATTTATAGGATAAATTTAAAAATTATAGGTATTTATAGGATAAATTTAAAAATTATAGGTATTTATTGGATAAATTTAAAAATTTGTATCTCCCTTAGATAAGACATGATATCGCCTTTAATGTATAAGGTAGGTTTATGCAAATGTCTTCCTATAGATAACTCACCTGTTTTGTTGAAATAGTTGAAATAATTCTTGTGTTGTTTTTCCTTTGAGGCTGCGTGAAATAACAACGTCAGTTGGAACTCGTAGTTGGAGAGCGAGTAATGGCACTATGCCACTCCCGGATCGTGATAAAAGGGGGAGGAAAGTTTCAACTACAAAATGTTTAATATAGAGACACTGCGCAACTTTGACGCGCAAGGTGAGGAGTGTGTAGTAGTTTGTGTCACGATTTCCAGTGGGCGAGATCACGTGATACGATTTTAGCGTTTTTATATTCTTTGGTGAAAGAGGGCGGAGCCTCCGAGATATCTAGGCCTATGCATGTAGCGAAGCGAGAATATTTTTTTGACTAATTTAGTTCGCCGTGATTTCCCGCTTGGTGGCGCTTTCAGCACCGTAAAATAAAAAAGTTCAGCCTCATGACCCCGTCGACTGCTACAATATTAGGGCAAGGTATAGACGTAGAGCGGTTAAACCGAGGTTGCGGATAGTTCAAAAATGTTTTTGAAAATTTCCGAAGACCTTTATTAAACAATCATTCCAAAGAAGAAAAGGATAAAAATGTTTAGGTTAAAAAATGAAAGATTTTGAAGGGGTAAAAAATCCTCTAATGGTGTATGAAAACTGTGAATTAGCAACTTCAAGAAGTTTTATTTTACTAAAAAAACAACGATGTTAAAATCTCATTATTACTTTTTTTCCATACAATCTAAGCAAAAGATTGAATAAAAAGTGAATAGCCCCTAAAAAATTACGTTAATTTAAAGGTGAAACCTTTCTCTTTCATAAAAGTTCTATCCTATGAAAAACATTAACATGTACAAAAATGGGCCAAGCCTCGCTCGTGCCCTCGTAAAACGTTCTGAGATCCCATGTAGAGCCAAGTCTGCCTTTTGTTCTCATTCAATCGCCATTTGAACAATTATGTTATAAATTAAGTCCTTTTCCTAATTAATAACCAATATATTGAAAAGCCTCGGCCTTTTACGGGCGTAACGGTATTGCCAGTTACCCCGGTGTTTACACCTAAGCCTAAAGTTCGTATAAAACAGATATAACAGTAAGACTACTCCCCCCTGGGAAAATGAAACACTGCTCGCAGGACTGTGAGTTTAAAGGCGGTGGCGAAAAATTTGGCAAAATGATCCACTCTGGATTTTGTGATATTTGGTTTCATGTTACTTGCCAAGGCTTAAAGAACTCTGTTGCCGGATCTTTCTGGATGTGCTCCCAGTGTGTGCAGGATTTCTCTCAACTAAAAACTCTAACTACAGATCTCTTAGCTCTCAAGGAGACCCCAACCGCCTCCAAAAAGAACAATGACGACGAAATTAGATCTTTAAACCAAGACCTACGAAAACTACGTCAATCACCTGAAACCCAAGTTAAACTACAATCGGCAAGTGAAGACAATATTAAATCGCTAGAACAAGAAGTAGAAGCCAACAAATCAACAATTGAGGAACTAACGTATAGACTGGAAACTCTACAGACTACAACTGCCGAAAGCCTTACGATACTCGAGAACAAAATACCCCGAACCCAACCCGGAACATATGCGCACCCGGGTGTTGTTCGCCCAATGCTCCTCAATCACAATAGCAATCCAGAACTAATCCTAAGCCAAGGCAGGTCACAACCAAACGCTACCTTTCAAAAACAACCCCACACTGACGAATATCTGAACAATGGACATCGGAAAGGAGATTCCACAACAGGGACCCAAAAATCAAAGAACACTCAAGACAAAGCAAAAACGCAAAAGAACCTCACGCAACGACCTCGAAGAAAGGAGAAGGTATCATGCCGCCTGAAAAACTGGCTAACTGCTGTATCAAAACTACGACAATCCAACATGATTTCCTAATCGGGAATTGCAGCCTCAACGCTCAAGAAAAAACCATCATAGATCATCTTTCAGCAAGGAAACTAAGAATATCAGGAATCAGACTAACTTTTAAATCCAAGCAACCCGAAGCTAAGACAAAGTGTGTCCAGATTCGTACCCCTTCGTCTCCCGAGGAGGTTTTGGATAGTAAGATTTGGCCGGCTGAGGTCTCGTGCATATATCTATCAAAAGACAAGACTGACGGACCCGAACAAACCAAGGTCTGGGGCACAGACGAGGAACCTACAGCTCTAAAGTGGTCAAATACACCGCAATCGACGTTCCTGCTCTCACGATGTGACCCAAGTATCACCATCGAGGATATCTTAAACACCTGGAATCCCTAGACATTGATACCGATAACATAAGAATATCATCTTATAAACAGGGAGACTTTTGGTCGTCCGATTACATCATTGAATGTAGTGGGAAACTCGATGACATTATCCTCGATAGAGCTAACTGGCCAAGCCCAATGACCATCAGAAGGCACCGTAACTCCAAACCCCAGGTGGACGAAGACTGACTGGATAATACTAGCACCCTTACTCACCCAAACCACTATAAAGCTCACGGCTATATAAGATCTCAACAGAAAAAGGAACCATCAACAGTTTATCCAAAAGGACAAAAATTTCCAACCTGAACGTTAGGAGCTTACAGCGTCATATATCCGACATCACTTATCTACTGAAGAATTTTAATATTGATATCCTGGGATTATCAGAAACATGGCTATCCGACACAGTCCGAGACATAGTAATTAATATCCCCAACTACGTTTTCATTAGAAAGGACTGCACCCATAAAACGGGAGGTGGTGTGTGTATCTATCACAAGGATACACTACTAATTTCGCCTCTCAACATAAAGATGGACGACATCAAATCCACGCTGGAAACGTTATGGTGTGGGGTCCATGAGAAAAACTGCAAACCAATGGCCATCGGAATATGCTACCGCCCCCCAAATGGAAGATGCGCGGATAGCTATGCAGACCTCAAATTACAACTAGAGCTACTAATGGATAGCCCCCTATACAGGGAGATACTTTTTCTTGGCGACTTCAACACCAATCTGCTTGGACAACCAGACTCGAATGTACGTCACTTAAAATCTACCACATATGGATTCCAGCTGTACAGCGGCCGACAAGAATTACTCTAACAACCAGTACGCTCATTGACCACATATATACGAATATGCCAACTAGAATTACACTAACTACCAATATCCCCCTGGGAATTTCGGACCATGACCTCATCCTCTGCATACGCAAAAGGAAATGTCCAAAAATTATAAAAAGAATCTCACAAGTCAGAAATTATCGCAAAGCTAATGCAGAAGCATTCGTCGATGACATCCGAGGCAGACTCAGCGGAAACTTGATGAACATAACGGATGCGGATACCGCAGCCTTTACATTAAGCTCTACGATAAGAGACGTCCTAAACCACCACGCCCCCGTCATAACTAAAAGGGTCGCAACATCGGATCCACCCTGGCTAACTCGAGAGGTGAAGGAACTGATGCAACTGAGAGATATCTACCATAGAAAGAGCAGGATCCCCGGACAGAGGCACTACGCAATACAGTTTAAAATATACCGTAACCTAATTACAGAAAAAATTCGCTCAGGGAAGAGGGATTACTTCCGTAATAACATTAACATCAAAAACGATGGAACCAGTAATGCCTGGAAAACATTGAAACCTTTTCTAAAACCCAAAAACTAAAGTATTAATATCATCGAGTCGAACGGAAGCCCCTTAATGACCTCAAAAGAAATAGCATCAGCCTTTGGTAACTTCTTCGCTATGGATGATCCTCCCGTTATAACACCTGACTATATGCCACAGGTCAGACAAGACGGGGCCAGAGAAACAATGAGCTTCCAGCCCATGAGCGAGGAGGCCGTTTTCCGATATGTAAAAAGTATCTCACCAAATATGGGCACTGGTCTCGATAATCTGCCCCCAAGAATAATAAAATCGCTAGCGGGAATTATAACGCCATTTCGAACTAAAATTATTAATCTATCGTTTGAGACTGGAAAGTTCCCAACCATCTGGAAAAGGGCCAAAGTAACGCCGATACATAAGAAGGGAGACCGTATGAACATGGGAAACTACAGACAGGTCTCAGTACTACCATGCCTGTCTAAGCCGATAGAGCACTTTGCACTCGAACAGCTTTACGCCTTTTATCAAAGAAATAATTCACTATATAGACTTCAATCAGGGTTTAGACCAGGCTACTCCACTACAACAAGCATATTTTATCAACTTGAGACAATGGTGAAGGGATTGAGCGAAAGGCTCTATGTGGGCGTGCTCTTCGCGGATCTCAGCAAGGCTTTTGACACTGTTAACCATAGTACTCTTCTTGCCATTCTGGGAGACAAAAACCTATCGATAAACGCAACGAACTGGTTCAGATCATATCTCACAAATAGACAGCAGGCAGTAGCTATTGGCGGAGAGATATCCGCAAACTACGCAGTCACCAGAGGTGTACCTCAAGGAAGCATACTGGGACCAACTATGTTTAACACCTACACAAGTGACGTAAACACGTACCTCAATTCTAGCCTGTCCAAGGAATATGCTGATGACAGTGCTCTAATAAACTCTGCTGAAACCATTGAGGACCTAATGGAGGTCATGCGGACTGAAGCACTACTCCTAAAAACTACCCTAGGCTCAAGAAGTCTCATACTCAACGAAACAAAAACGGAATTTATGATACTGTGTCCAAATGGAATATCACTAGCACGAGAGAATAACACTAAGATACCAGGCACTGAAATAAAAAGAGTAACATCATATAAATATCTTGGCGTCATGCTGGACGACACCCTATCCTGGAAACAACATATTGACTATGTCATAAAGAAGACGAACAGAAGACTTGGTATTCTAAGACCGCTCTACTAGGCTTTAGATACTGACACGCTAAACCTACTGTATAAAACATTAATTGAGCCAATTTTCACCTATGGGGACCTCTTTTTCCACTCGACCAATGAACTTAACCTCAAGAATTTCAAGTAGCCATGATAACGGCGACCGTTTTGCAGCTAAACAAAAAAACGCTCGTCGGCGACGCACTCCCGAAAACATCTAGGATGGCTATCTTTACACCAATTATATCAACGGAATATCCTCATCTTCATGTATAAGGCGCATAAAGGCAAGTGTCCAGAATACCTCATGGACTACCTTACAAAATCAAACGAGATACATAATACCGCAACCCGTGGCTCAACCCTCAATTTCTATGTGGAAAACCTTCAGACGTCCCTCCGCAAGAAAAGCTCAAAGCACCGCGGTATAAACCTATGGAATACCCTCAAACCAGAGTTCAAACAGATACAATCAATTGCACAATTTAAAAAAGAAGTAACCACATGGCTCCAGAGCATCTAACCTGATACCTAACAAGACTGAAGAAATTCTAACTGATCAATTTCTCTCTTTCTAACTTTACATCCCTTTTATTTAATTTAAAACCGACTGGACCTCTTTGTAAACCAGTTTTTCTGAAAGAGTTATCCGAATAAAGCTTTTTTTATTATTATTATTATTATTATTATTATTCACTTTCGCCTTAGTCTCCGTTATTCAAGCGTTAAAACCACTTACCTTGATGTTCAACTAGAGGCCTTGTCCAACTTCCGTTCACCAAGAAGTTATTCTGTGCCATCATCTTGGGACACGATAAGTACTTTTTAATATTAATTAAAGAACCTAGACTTAAAATAAAAATTACGGGAAATCGCGCAAACAACGAAGTTAAAAACGATTGTGTTTATTTATTTTTTTTTTAAGTTTTGAACCCTTCTTTGTTTTTCGATATATATAGTAGATTTTAAGATTGAAGAACCGGTATTAGCTAATATCCTTCTGTAAAAGAACCGCGGTAAAGTGTCTCTTAACCCTTGTTAAACTTTAGTAATTGACTAATATGGCACCTTACAAATATGCTAGTCCTAAGTGTAAGTCCCAGGTTTTTGGGAAGCAACAAAGTGTAAAATGTACCCAGTGTATTTATATAATTCATGTAAATTGCTTAGATAAGGCCATTGAAGATAATGACACGTTCATTTGCGGTCACTGTGACATCTTACCCACAGCCACTTTTAATAATTCAAAAATCTCCATCAGCCAAAATGACACTCTAAACAAATCACAAACAAGCGTTTTGAAGCTTACCTCACCATCGTATTCACTACCTCATAACTCTAAAACTATAACACAAATGGAAAAACAGACCAGTCAGGGAAAACTTATAGGGAAAACTGATCTCAATCCCGCGGGAAAAGCCGTTATTGATTTTCTCACCAAATTCCTACCGCTATGCGTAAATGATGCTCTAAGTGATCACAGAGAAACTCTTAACAACATGGCTCTGGATCTCAAAGCAACGGAAAGTGCACAGAAACGACTAACGGAGAGCTAACCTTGCTGAGGGATGAAGTAGCTAGCGCCACTTCTTCTTCAACTACGGAAAAAAAAGAGCCTAAACCTAATAGTGAATCTGACGTTAAGTATAATAACACCAGTGTGGATATTGCGGCTCAAAATAAACAGAACTGGGAAATGCTTAGCTCGCTGAGGAAAGAAGTAGCCATAATTACCGAGCAGAATATTGAAATTAAGAAAGGTCTGAACGACACGAGAGACATGATTGTCAACAATAAAACTGAAGATTACGAATTCCATCAAAACACAATAAATGATCTAGGACTTATTGTTCGTCAGCATTATCCTAACCTCGTACATATAATGGATGAAGTCAAGTGCAAAACAAATGAAATAATGGCCGATCAAACTACCATCAAAACACATACCCCAATCCTGGAAACCCTGGGCAATATTGGACACGAGCTAACAGATCTAAAGGAGCAAAATAAGTCAATTTCCACAAATATGAAGGCAATTAGATCTTCACTGGATAATAGATCTTTCCCCCAAGATAAGGTGCAAATTGGATCTGTAGAGGTGGGCAAGAAACTAGACGAAGTAACGGCGGAATTAAGAGAGCTGAAAACCCAAAACTCCATAATTACGGGGCAAATGAGTTTAATTGACGAGAAGGTCCAAAAATCATTGTCTAAGGACAATAATACATTTCCAATGTTAACTTATAAGGAAGCAGCTATCAAGACCGCACCGGCTAAGAATCATGCTCGGCCTAAAACTGATCAGCACAAAATTGATACTCGCAAACGTGAACCCATTAGGAAAAAGACACCAACGTTTGGAAAAAGAGTTACGGCAACAGTGAAGGCTATACACCCGGAAGGAACAAAAATTATTAGGAAAAAGGCAATTTTTGTTACCAGAATGGACCCTACATTAACTGCTCCTGCACTTAATAGTTGGCTACTAAAAGAACATTCACTGACTTCCATTGTTACTACCCGCCTAAGAACAAGACATCCGACGTACGCATCATTCCATGTGGCTGCAAGCGATGCAGAATTTGAAATATTAAATGATCCTGAAATTTGGCCAGAAAATTCCATCATCTCTGTCTTCCGGGGATGGTTGCGCCATAGCAGGAAGTATAACGAAGACCATGATAGAATACTGGACTCAACACAGAATGTAGATTTTAATCACTTAAATACGGCTGCCGGAGCAGATATTACTAATAACGAAAGCTACAGAAAAGACAAAGACCAACTGCCACAAGATCAAGCAGATGTATGCATTCCGTACAAGGAATGATGGAACTGTTTGATATATGTAGCAACAAAAAATCAAATGCAAATAAATGAAGATAATATTCAAAAAAGACGATCACCTGTTCATACTGCTCATACTACAAAGTACCAGAATGGTAGAGAGAAAAGAATAAAGCTCGACAAACTCCAACTAAGGGGAAACCACATTAAAATTAAATATCAGAACGTAAGAGGTCTACGGACGAAATTAGACCAACTACAAATAAATTTAAGCAGCACGGACTCTGATATCGTATGTCTCACCGAAACCTTCCTTAACGAATCCCATTTTGACGCAGACTTCCTACCACAGAATATGATAGCACACCGGGCGGACCGAATAAATAGTCCTACTAACGACGTACGTGGCGGTGGCGCCATGATCGTAGTAACAGAAAATCTAACGGTCTTAAGAAGACACGATCTCGAAATGAGGGAAGAAACTGTATGGATTGAAACAGTCGTCAACAAGGGCAAACATCCAATAAAGGTCCTAATAGGGAACCATTATTTTGCCCCGCACATAAACCGTTTTCAATACGAGGAATATTTTCTCAAGCTAAGGGAAAAATTAGAGAAATACGATCAGAAATTGATAATTTGCGGCGACTTCAACCTTCCAAAAATAGATTGGGAGACAATGACGGCAGAAAATTGCAATAGTGGTGTAAAACCAAAGGCGCAGATACTCCTAGAATTCGCATGCGCCCTTGGCTTGATACAGTCAAATACTTACTCAAATAGCTCCGGCAATATTCTGGACCTAACGCTTACAAATAACATTGAGCTTAACGTAATTCTGGATGACACACCGCTTCTTCCTGTTGATGTCTTCCATCCACCGTTGATAATCACCACACCAATATTACCAAACTATATTCCACCTACAACTATCACTAGTGAGAGTAAGTACAACTTCAAAAAAGGAGATTACGCTAGCTTTTACACACTTCTACGGGAATGTGATTGGTCCTGCCTTTGGGCTACGAAAGATCCAAACACCGCAGTACAGTTATTCCAATGTAAACTGAGAGGTATGCTCGAAACAACGATACCAAAATATGGAAAGTCTTCCAGTAAATATCCATGCTGGTTTTCAAAACAGCTTAGAGATGGCCTGAGGAAGAAACTCTATTACCACAAGAAATTCAAGCGCTCAAATTCTAAAGCTGACCAAGATAAATTCAAGGAATTGAGAACCCTTACTCAAAAACTAATAAAAATAGATAGACAAAACTACGGAGACGAAATAGTAAAGGAGCTGTACGAAAAACCCGATAAACTATGGAACTACGTAAACGCACGAAGGAAACCAAAAGACATAGATAAATTATTTCTCAAGGATAACGAGCAGAATCTGGTCACGGACACGAACGAAGTAGCCAAAAAATTCAAACAAATGTTTCTAACTCTGGGAGAACAGGCCAAGGAGGAAAGGAATACTATTACCAAGAAGGACAATGGGAAAACCCGGGAAACGATAGACCGTTGACGGATTTACTAATATCGGACGCTGACGTCCAAGAAGCCATTAATGAAATCCGCCCAAAGAAGTCCGCGGGTCTTGATGAGATTCCAGGGTTCATAGTGAAAGGCTGCTATGAAGTCTTTGTACCATTACTTAGACATATATACAACCTATCCCTAAGTACTGGGATATTTCCGGAGGACTGGAAGGTGTCGATCATCCTGCCAATATTTAAAAAGGGAGATAGGTCTAAGATAAACAACTATAGACCAATCTCCCTAATATCAGTGTTTTCGAAAATATTTGAGAAGATCGTGCATAAGTATATAAGCCACTGGTTTACTCCAATGTTATCCTCGGAACAGCACGGATTCACATACAAGCGATCTACAATGACAAACCTGGTTTCTTTCATAGACTATGTCGCACCAAGAGTTGAACATAGGAAACAAGTAGATACCATTTTTATGGATCTCAGTAAAGCGTTTGATCGTATAAAGCACAATATCCTGGAAATAAAACTGCAGAAATATGGGATGGACGGAAATCTCCTGTAGTGGGTTAGAACCTACCTTACGTGTAGGAAAAATATAATAAAAATTAATGATATACTTACCAATATATCCTTCTTCTCGACAAGAGGCGTCCCTCAAGGCTCCGCACTCGGTCCGCTTTTCTTTGTCATTTATATAAACGATCTATTAAATAAAAAATCCGACAATGACTACAAACCAAATAACAATAATGTTAAGGCTTTCGCTGATGATAACAAGATTTACAAAGAAATTAGCTCAATTCAAGATTGTATTAAACTCAAAGACGAACTGCAAAATGTCAGCGATTGGGGTCATCGCAACGGATTACCACTCAACGCGTTGAAAACCTTTATTGTTTCGTTCCACAGAAAAACCAACCCTATTATATTTAATTACGAACTCGAGGGCATGACTATTCACAGAGTAGATTCAACCACTGACCTGGGACTGAAGTGGGACTCAAAAATTTACCTAATGGAACAAATAGATTCCTTGGTTGCAGTGTGCTTCCGGAGACTGTATGGGATTCTTCGAATAGCTAGAAACCTCCGGAGCTCTAAAGTATTTATTCTGCTATACCAATCAGTAGTTCGCTCAAAGCTGGAATATGGGATCATTATCTGGGGTGGAACAGCTACATACGGACAGGAAAGAATTGAGCGAATTCAAAGGAAATTTGTATACTTATATCATAGGTATTTCGCGCCTCATCTCACATATGATTACGAAACAATACTGAAAGAGGAGTTAAAATTAGTAAAAATGATCGAACGAGTGAAAACAGCGGAAATTACCTATCTTCATGGAATTATACATAACAAAATCGACACATCGGAACAACTAGCAAAACTGGACTTTAAAATACCATCAACAAGATCTTTAGACACATTTTGTACCAAAACAAAACCGAAACTAAACACAATAGACAGGGCCCAAAAATCTTATAATGAGCTAAGTAAACATATAGATATTTTCGACCAAAGTAAACCAAGATTAAAACACAACTTGAAGAACTACTACTTGGGACGGAAATAAAATAATTTAATACTATGAAGTTACCGAAATGGACGCAAGCTTAATTCTTCTTAAATATTGCACACATAATTAATATTAAAATTTTGTGACTAAAAATGAAAATCATCTTGGCCTGTTTTTAATATGACTATAATTTTATACCAAAGTTTTATTATTTTATTCCGCGTTTAAACTACTATCTAGGATTTATTAATTTATTTTTTGTTATTGATATAAATATATTTTTAAATGTGATGTAAGGACGCACGCTTTAAATAGCTTAAAGGGGAAACAAAATGGGGAATGGAAAAATAATATATTAATATAAAACTCTGTACATCTATAAAAAGTACTATCATTGTATGTTGTTGTGCAGAGTAAATAAAAAGTATTTGAATTGAATTATTATTATTTCTATTATTATTTTTATTATTATTTTTATTATTATTTTTATTTTTATTATTATTTTTATTTTTTTAAAGTGGTGATTTAGCCGAGGCTTAAGGATATAAACTATATGCAATTTCATTGCTATTTCCTCGGTATTGAACCCTCTTGGTTGATTTTTTCAACGGATCTGCCGCTGATGGCACCGTCGTCAGATAAGTGTTTAAATTAGTGTTTTTTTCTGCTCCGCGCGGTATTGTGCCTCCTTTTGTGGTTTTTCAATGCCTCCGCCTAAGGACCCGTGCGTCTGCTGTGGCCAGCCTCTTTTTGGGAAGCAGAAGCGTACGCAGTGCTCTGCTGGGTGCCATAGACAAGCTCACTCGACTTGCTGCGCGACTTCCTTTATATGCAAGGAATGTAAAGCGTCTAAGAAAGCTGCCCGTATGAGAAGTTTATCAAATACATCAACTCTGAGGGAAGTTTCCATTGACCCAGCTAATACTGGGGAAAAGGCCTTAACACTAAACGAGGTCCATGACGCTCTCAACCATCTTCTGCGTGCTGACAGTTTAACCCGAGAGCCCGACTCTATCCTGGATGTTATATTACATAAATTGGACAACACTCAGTTATTGGTCGTAAATTTGCAAACCAACATTGACAAGTTGGAAAAACGTGTTGACTCCCTTGAGAGAGAAAATGCCAGCTTGAAACTCCAAATTTCTACACGGCAGCCAGAGATTAATCCGCCCACTGGCTTTGCGGGATTTCGTGCCCCACCCACGTTTCCTCCACTAGTTAATCGTGACCCGACGGTTCCGGTCATCACTCATGGTACTTTTGCCATGAAACCACAGCAGAATGGGCCTACTGCCACTTGCGATCGACAACCACGCCGATCGGCAGAGCGTAAGGCAGTTATCTCCGGTTCTTCCCTGAACAGCAGAATTAAGGCGGCTCCGCGAAGGCAACGGGTTACAAAAAAGGCCCTCTTTATTAGCCGTTTGGACGGTGATTTGACCTCCCAGGAATTAAAGGACTTTTTGATTGATGAAGCTGGCATAAAGTCCGCTCTTTGTATCCGTCTTCGTACTAAACACCAGAACGCGAGACATTCTTCATTCTATGTCACTTGTGAGGATCAATCGGAATTGGCTGCTCTTCGTGAACCTGCTGTTTGGCCTGTTGACTGCCTAATCATGGACTTTTATGGTGAACTCAAAGATAGCCAAAAACATAACTCGGAACTCGACGGAGAACCCACAGACCAGGTGGATATAGCTAATTCTCCCACAGACGACAACGATGATTGACCTACAATTTGCTTACCAAAATTTGCGAGGTTTACGAACTAAATCTAATGAATTTTTTAAAAATGTTATTGCCAATGACTTTAGTATTATCTGCTTAACTGAAACTTGGTTAAATGACACCCATTTTAATTTGCATTATTTTCCTAATAATTACTCGGTTTTTCGCGCGGATCGCCCAGATCCGGAGTTTCATAGTGTTCGTGGTGGCGGTTCCCTGATTGCCATAAAACGGTCCCTCGTCTTTACCAGGCGCCCGGATTTAGAGGTTGCTGAGGAGTGTGTTTTCCTGGAAATAAAATTAGATGGTCATACCACTTTAATCCTTGGTTGTGGCTATTTCCGGCCTTCAACGACGGATGCCCAGTATCGGATTTATGCGTCGACATTAATTGATAAACTAGGAACCTTCGACGGAAAAATATTATTGCTAGGAGACTTTAATCTCCCTGGTGTTGACTGGGGACTTTATGGCACTCAGGGCTGCTCCGCTATTACTCGGTTAAAAGCGCCATTTATTTTTGATGTATGCTATGAACTAAATTTGAACCAAATTAATAAGCCTGTCGGCGCAGGTAATATGCTAGATCTCTGTTTAACAAACATTAATGGGCTAACTCTTTCCACATTACACGATCCTTTCGTGCCTATCGATAATTATCATCCGCCGTTTCTAGTCACACTTAACGCTGATTTCTCGATACCCACGCCCAATTCTGCCCCAGGCTATAACTTTACTAAAGGGGACTACTTTAAACTTTACTGTCTCGTTAGAGATTTTGACTGGTCAATTGTGTACAATTCCCATGATGTTAATTGTTGCGTAACCCAACTCACACAGTGTTTGGTTAGAGCTATGTCCGAAGCCATACCTTTAAAGCCTTCGCGACCGCGGGCAAGATTTCCTCACTGGTACTCTCGCGAGCTACAGAATGCTATTAAAAGAAAAAAATATTATTTCAAAAAGAAAAAGCGTACAGGCGCTTTGGCAGACCTTGACAGTTACCGGTCGCTTCGTGCAAAGGTCACGAAACTTCTTGATCGCGACAAGTCCATCCTGGCTGGCCAGGTTTGCCAAGACGCACTAGCCCATCCCAAAAAGTTTTGGAGATTTGTAAATAATAATATAAAGACTCGGGAGAATGTAATTTCATTGAAAATTGGTACCAAATTTATATCGGATTCGGAAGATTTAGGGCGTACCTTTGTTGATCATTTTTCAAACATTGCTGTTGATAAAACCATACCAGGCACAAAGTACGATATGGACACCAGAAACTTAGTCACTGACTCTTACTGTGATCAGATTATCTCCCAATCTGATATTTATCACGCTATCATGAAATTACCGAACAAGTTATCCACTGGAATTGATAAAATTCCTTCCTTTATAATTAAAGGTTGTGGCGATTTGCTTCTGCCAGTCTTAGAACATATTTTTAATTTGTCTCTGCGCACGCGATGCTTTCCTGAATTTTGGAAAAAGGCAGTGGTCGTTCCAGTTTTTAAATCTGGAGCATCATGTGACGTCAAAAACTATCGTCCGATATCCTAACTTTGTGTCTTGGCCAAGATTTTCGACCGTGTTCTGCACCAACATTTGCAACGGTGGTTTGGTTCTTTACCAAATAATTGCCAACACGGCTTTGTCCCTGGCAGAGGGGTGGATACAAACCACGTGGCGTTTTTAGACTATGTAGCTCCTCAGGTCGAAGGTCAAGGCCAGGTCGACGTGATTTTCCTCGATCTCGCTAAGGCTTTCGATCGGGTTTCTCACGCCTACCTCGGTGATAAGCTTGAAGCACTTGGATTGACGGGGAATCTGTTGGCTTGGGTGAAACATTACTTGGCTGGTCGCGTTAACGTCCTGAAATGTAACTCTCACATTACTACATCTACGTACGCGGTCTCCTGTGGTGTTCCGCAAGGTTCCTCACTGGGACCGCTGTTATTTAACATCTATCTCTATGACTTACAATTTTCGATTCGGCATTCTCATTTATTACAACTAGCTGACGACAATAAAATTTCCAAAATTATTAATTCCAAATTTGATAGCCAGCTCTTGCAACAGGACCTTGATGCGACTGCTACTTGGTGCTCAAAAAATAATCTCGCAATTAATCCAGCCAAGTCAATCCACGTGTCCTTCACTAGGAGGGTCTCACGTGAGATAATCAATTCTTATTCGGTCTCTAATGTAGATATCCCTTGTAAAAATTCTGTTAAAGACCTTGGTATTCTGTTAAAGACCTTGGTATTCTATTTGACCGTGGATTATATTATACCGACCATATTACCCGTACGATTGGTTTGTGTCGCCGAACACTTGCTGTGACTCTAAAAATTTGTAAAAAAATTAAATCTTTAAGACATTTTCGAATACTGTACCTAGCTTTAGTTCGGTCTCGCGTGTTATATGGTTGTCTCGCTTGGGGTAGTAGCGCTCTGTACCTTAGAGCTAAATTGGAATGTGTCCAACGTAAATTCATTGCATATTGCCATACATATTTTCTTCAGAATGAATTATATGACTATCACCATTTACTCGAAGTTCTAAATTTAAAAACCCTTTCTTACCTTTGCCAATTAAATGACTTCAAATTTGTTTACAAATTAATTAATAACCGGTTGAACTTGCCCAATTTAATAGAAAAATTAAGTTTCCATGTGCCTCGATCAACGCGGTACCCTAAGACTTTTACTGCCCCTAAAAAGATACTTGTTCCTTTAAATCGGATGCAGGCTACAATTAACACCATAGGTGATAAATTTGATTTATTCTCAATAAACTTTAAAGATATTAAATAGCGCAGCTTAATTTCACATGTCTTAAAACCTATGGTAACTAGTCGATGATTCCTCAACATTGTAAATATTTGTATAATTGTATATTTGTATTCTGTTTTTTTTTCTTATCCCTGTGTATGATCTCGTGAGCCAGTAGGCTTTTTTTATACACAATAAACTCCATTCATTCATTCATTATTATTATTATTATTATTATATTCTTTGACTCTATCATTATTATACATCTTTGTTCGTATCAAAAATATCGTGACTTGGCAATCGCAAGTAAGTAATATTAAAAGGAAGTCGAGGGGATATTCACTAAATCGTTTATGCTCGAGGGGATCTGTAAAAGTTATGCATAACCTTATGTACACGTTTATAAGGTAATTACCTGCGCTTGCCAAGTCACGATATTTTTGATACGAACAAAGACGTATAATAATGATAGAGTGAAAGAATATTGGTTATTAATTAGGAAAAGGACTTAATTTATAACATAATTGTTCAATTGGCAATTGAATGAGAACAAAAGGCAGACTTGGCTCTACATGGGATTTCAGAACGTTTTACGAGGGCACGAGCGAGGCTTGGCCCATTTTTGTACAAGTTAAAATATTTCATAGGATCTCACTTCTTTTGTAGACCCTCTCGTTATACTTCGGTAGTTATATTAAAACAAGAACCGTTCGTGGTACTTCGTTTGCCAATATAATCGCTAACGTTTGTCCATATTTACGCTGAATTACTCCTTTCGACCCGCAGAGAATATGCAATAACGATTGTACGCGATATCCTAATATAAGAATGTAGCATCAGTTACGACACATTTCTTTTAAACTACTACTCTAATTAGCTTTAATATATATTTAACTTTCGGTTAAAGTTGGACCATTACGTCCTTTCATCAATAACACACACTATTTCTGTTGAAAAGACGGCAGCGCCATCTAGTTTTAAAATAAAGAACTAAAGAACAATTTTATAAAAAAATTCGGGATGATTTAATTTTTCAGTGCTTTATAAAATAAATGAAAACTAAATCATGAATTTTAAATTTTATCTTCCCTAGAAGTACCTTAGAATTTTGATGATCGGTGAGTGAGTGAGTGACAAAATAAGGTAAATTTCACCTGCGATTTTTCGAAAAGTATAAAGTGTAGGAACTTGAAATTTGGAAACTATAGGGATTGACAGTCCTCGCGGCTAGTAAAATTTCAGACTTTTACCTGTACCCATCACGAAGTTACAGTGGGCTTAAAAGTGCCACGAGTTGCTTCGAGAAAAGGATGTCAGTGCTCGACTTGTCTGCCGTGCTCCCAGATTTGTCTCATTTCTCCATTTTCTTGCCACAGTTCCTATAATGGACTCTGAGTAGTAAATCCATGGGCACTGCTATAAATTCGAGTAGGAAAAACAGGGTATGGTCCCATTTCTCCCAATTCTGTGTTTCCCAAAATACATTTTTATCCCAAACTTTCCGATTCCCAGTTCTCCCAATCTTATATTTCCCAATCGGAATTTTCATCCCAAACTATCCAATTCTCATTTCTCCCAATCGAATGGTTTCGTCTAATATTTTATGCTGCAAAGGGTTGCTTTCAGAACTATTTTGATTATTTTTAATGCGAATAGGCAAATAGGTTAGGTTAGGTTTGTAATATTTTATAAATCATTTAACTATGGTACGCCTTTTCCACAATATTGACGTTTAGCTTCATTGACTTCTCAAATAATATGACTTTTACAATTCATTACTGTTATGATAGGTTAGGTTAGGTTAGGTTAGGTTTGGTTAGGTTAGGTTAGGTTAGGTTTGGTTAGGTTTGGTTAGGTTAGGTTAGTAATATTTTATAAATCATTAAACTATGGTACGCCTTTTCCAAAATATTGACGTTTAGCTTCATTGACTTCTCAAATAATATGCCTTTTCCAAAACATTACTGTTATGATAGGTTAGGTTTGGTTAGGTTAGGTTAGTAATATTTTATAAATCATTAAACTATGGTACACCTTTTCCAAAATATTGACGTTTAGCTTCATTGACTTCTCAAATAATATGCCTTTTCCAAAACATTACTGTTATGATAGGTTAGGTTATTTTTGGTTTGGTTAGGTTAGGTTAGTAATATTTTATAAATCATTAAACTATGGTACACCTTTTCCAAAATATTGACGTTTAGCTTCAATGACTTCTCAAATAATATGCCTTTTCCAAAACATTACTGTTATGATAGGTTAGGTTAGGTTTGGTTAGGTTAGGTTAGTAATATTTTATAAATCATTAAACTATGGTACGCCTTTTCCAAAATATTGACGTTTAGCTTCATTGACTTCTCAAATAATATGCCTTTTCCAAAACATTACTTTTATGATAGGTTAGGTTTGGTTAGGTTAGGTTAGTAATATTTTATAAATCATTAAACTATAGTACGCCTTTTCCAAAATATTGATGTTTAGCTTCATTTACTTCTCAAATAATATGCCTTTTTCAAAACATTACTGTTATGTTAGGTTAGGTTAAATAATTTTCCTACCAATGTAAAATATATCATTGTTAATAAAACAAAAAACTCTCTTTGAACTTATTAACATATGTTTTATGCTGAATTGGGACAAAAGAAATTGGGGGAAAAGACAAAGTGTTGGGTCAAATGGGATTGGGAGATATGGGAATTGGGAGAATCGGTTTGGGTTAAATGGGAGTAAATCAAAAACAGTCGAAATTTCGAAATGGGACAGTTATGATCTACGAAATTTTCTACTAGGACTATTATTCTCTCATGTTTTGAGGAGCTGAAATATTTAAGAGTAGCACTAAGGTTTCCTCATCGATATAATAAAGCCGTTTTCATATTCAAATCAATCGAGGGTTAATTCCTCGATTTTAAGTTTTTACTAAATTAAAAGATTAATTGAAAATCCAATTGGCTAATTAGTTAATCCTAAATATAATTAAATTTTAATTAAATAATTACCTTTCCTATTCATACTAATTAATTAAAATTACTTCTCAATTAGCACTAAGGTAATTAAAATTCAATTACCATTTTCAATTAGTAAATGTTGCTAATTAATTAGAAATTCAATTAGCTAACTAATTAATTAGCACAGCTCTGCTCTTATCCCACCTGGAGATAAGAAGCTGCTTGTAGGATAACAATGTTATACAAAACAGAACTCCCTTAAATTCTTAAATGACGGTTGGATTTGTAAACATTTTTAATAAAATATTATTAATTCCACAGGAAATAACAAAGAGGTTTAAGAAATTTAATTTTTTTTCTTGTTTTCTTTTTTTTGCTTCGAAATATAGCCCGTATA
This sequence comes from Phalangium opilio, assembly GCA_019434445.1. Classification (NCBI taxonomy): domain Eukaryota; kingdom Metazoa; phylum Arthropoda; class Arachnida; order Opiliones; family Phalangiidae; genus Phalangium; species Phalangium opilio. Next base: position 60,683 of record JAEQBA010002111.1, read on the forward strand.
CTTGCTTTTCCTGAAATTGATTCGTTAAGATTGCACATAAGCTAATGTATACTATAACATTGTAGTTTTACTCGCAAATTGACGTTAAAAAAGGTAATGATCATATTGTAAGGTTGTGTTTTTGTTACTATGGAAACGTACGAAACAACACTGAATCCTTTGACGTGTTATCATAAGTTTCGAAATACAAGAGTAAAATTGAGACACTCCTCTATAGACAGAGCGTAAGATATTAACTTTACCCAAAATGACGAAAACGTTCTTTCATAGATCTGAGGAACTTAATAAAAAATTGTCTTGAAAAAGTAAAAGCTATAAAGTGTAGAAAACTAACTGCATAAACTGCAGATATTAACATTTACAGTTTTAAATATTGGCATTTTTCAATATAAGGAGTTTAGAAGACGTAAATCATAATGGTTTTGCTGAAAAAACAGACAAATTTGTTTCGCGATTTTAAAGAAGTTACAGTAAAAGCTCCTTCTAAAATGTTTAATGTTGCCAGTGTTTTTAAAGCGCTGTGTGGTATCGCGCTCTTGTTCTGTTGCGCTTATCACATTTTCGAGTTCATGTCAGATTACTTTCGACATCCGACTTTGCAGAGCGTGGCTATAGATAGATCTGGAAAAGTGGAATTCCTGGCAGTTACTTTATGCAATAATAACAAGCATGTCTAAATAGCAATACGTCAATAAACTCAAGAACTACTTATTGCCTTTTCAAAATTATTGAAATTAATGTTCGAGTAATATTCAACTACAGTCCCATTGCGCCTACTTTTGCACCAAGTCACGCATACAGCACTTAAATTTCTTGTTCTAGAAATTACTGTATATTTAATCGCTACCGTTTGATAACACTTACGTTTTGCGTGTGCTATTTTTTAAAACAAACTTAAGAGTATAAAATATATGAGGCAACACAATTAGTGGAATACTCTGATTCGAGACCCTTTAGTCACGTGAAAGTTATCTTCGTAAATTATATTGAAGTACATGTAGAAGCTTACGATTATTTTTAGCCAATTCATATGATGGATATCAAGGATGGAGCTATTAGTTTGACTTTTACCGTAATAGTAATAGATGTATATTAGCATAGGAAAAATTCTTCCTTGGTTGAGGAAGGACCGCGGTCCGAAAGCTTCCAAAATAATAATTTTTAGTTGTGAATAAACGTATAATTTTAAGATTTCCATGAAGTAGCAGTTCTTATTGAATAAAGATTGAACTAAAAAACACCATGGATCCTAAATTTACTACATACGGTATATAACTGAATTTCAGATGAATTATATGAAACATTGAAAAATGAGTTGTCAAAAACTAATTTTATGTTAATATTGCTAGCGGATTGGAACCGATATACCAAAAACATTTTTAAAGATCTATTACAGGTTACGAGAAAGTCTAAAATTTGAATATCCTGAAACATTCCAGATTAAGATTTTCGGCGATTTGTGCGTTTAAAAAAGCTAAATATTGGGATGATCTTTTGAATTTTCATTAAAACAATGCAATCCATTTGGTCAAGGACATGACATCCCGGATGAAAATTACGACCATATGGAAGTTTCTTTCTCGGTAGATAAGTAAATATGCTCAGTGTTTATGACAAAGGATAATTGAGACTTTATCAAGTGAAAAGTTATATTTATTACATGTAGCTAAATAACTCTCAGTTCAACTCAAAACTAAGAGTAATTACCTTATAACAAACATATTAGGTATAAGTTTCAGTTCTTATAGTTGAAAATTGTATCTAAGATAATGTTTGCGATTGGAAAGTATTAATGAGGTCAACTTAACACCATTTAACCATGAATATGTATAAGTAGAAGTAAGATAAGGGACTAGAAGTATCGAGCTAACCTAATTCTTCACTTGGCGAAAGTGAATATTCTTGATAACACACCAACGGTTGGCCCTCTAGTAGCGGTTTCTGAACTTTCCCTCCAAAACCTGAGACGCTGGGGGAAGTAAGGAGAAGGACTGCGATCTCTAGACGGTGTTGAATCCCTTCTTGAGGGTTCTCTGTTATTGTTCAGGTAGGGTGATGGACTTCATCCTCTAAAGTTTGAGGGGCCGTCCCTAAAACCACGTTGTGAGTTGCTAGAAGCATCAGGAGTGTTTTGTTCATGTACTGGGCGAGAAGGAAGATGGGCAGGGCAGTAGGAAGTTAGATTGTCGCTACGAGTGCATAGGGAACATCGATTGCTATGATGTATGGGGCCTTAGTCGGAACGGAGATGGCGGTTTTCTTCCCTCATTGGGCGGTTATCCTCTCGTATTTCGCTGTTTTCCTCTTTGAGGAGACGATTTTCGTCTTATAAGCTCCGTAGTTCTTTTTTCAGCTTGGAAAGTTACTCGTCCTCGAGGGCTTTATAGAGGCAGGGTGTAGTAGCTGCGGGTGTACCTGGACGGAGTTACCGGCCAAAGCCGTTGCCAAAACATCCATGATGCGGCTTTCGGAGAAAGTGAAATTTGACTCCGTGGTAGAAAGGAGTTGGATGTTCGATAAGAAATCTTTCGTATTGCTAGGGATCATGAGGACGATTTTGTCCCGTAGATGCGGTAGTAGGCCCTGAATAAATGCGGGAGCATAACTCTGTAACGTTTCGGAAATAAGTTACCGGTGATTCACCGGGTTGTTGCTTGCGTGTTAGTAATTCATTGAAAGTGGCTATTGAATTTCGGCCAATTTCTGATATAAGTTCAGCTTCCCATTCTACCCAAGTAGGAGTAACTTGAGATGCGTCGTTTTTTTGGATTTTCGACGAAAAACATTTGATCGCCTTGCCCTCAAGGACTGGGTAGGCTGTATCACTTTCTTTAAAACAGTTAGCCAATCGCACACGTCCTGGGAGTCCGGGTTGAATCGAGGAGCGTCTCGCGCTATATTAACGGCTTGAATCGCAGCGGCTACCACAGCGGCGATTTGGTCGGGAGAAGCGGCCATATTTGTTTGGAAGCAAGTGGTTCGGTTTCTCGGTGCAGAAATACCTCGTCGGGTGACGGGAAGAAGACTCGAAAACTCGGATTCGAGATTTTTATGTCGGCGGGAAAATCTTTTTCCGACGTCTCGGCAGTTCTGGCGGAGCTTGGCTTGTATGGTTCGTCGACGAGATCGGCTAAATAGGCCGCGTTATAGTCGAACGGTAATCGAGGGGGAGAAATACTTTCTTCGGGTGAGCCGTAGATTTCGGTATCAGAAGACTCTGGGTCATTCATACGCAGTAGATCTGTTGGGTGTACGGACAAATCGTGCCCCGCACCTCCGTCACTTTGTCGCGTAAGTATTTGTACGGATAAGTTGGAATAGGCTTACTCTTAACTGAGACGACAGTTGTATGGTACGTTTAAATATTCTTTATTCGGTATATGAACTAGGGGTCGCCAAAACCTAGTTCAGGGTTGCGGGGACGTTTTCTCGGATAGGGGCTGGACAACAAGGGTCTTATCCCTCTATCTGAGAGCGGAGAACTTAGACGACGAACTAGCAGGGGATGGACACCAGTGGTCTTATCCCTCTACCGAAGCGTATCTCTCGAATGCCCGTGTGAGGAGTCCTTTTATACCTGAGCGGCATGTGTGACCCACCAGGAGAGCTGGCCGGTTCGCACGGGCCTTCATGATCTTAACTTGGCTCCGTGGCTAATCTAAACCTGACAATATCTCTATTCATGTCACCTAAATGCCATTCCTCCATCACTCTAATATCATTCATACAAACGCATACATTTGCCTACGCCATTTAATTCGCTAATAATACCATAAATATACATTAAGAAGTCGTCAAATATAATTGCCTTATTATATTAAAAATAAAAAGCTAATTTACATCGAGAAACCAACGTGATGAAGTTAAAATAAAACCAGTTCTATTTAAATAATGTAACCAGACGTTTTTTGACTAACAGGGCAACATCGAGTAGAAAAGATCGGAGATTTTTATGATTTCAATAACAAGTTGGTAAAATGCATGCTATACTCTAATATGCCCTCTTCGTGTGAACTTGTTGGTCCATTTTCCGATCCATCGCCTACTGCTTCACTAGCATCGTCTCGGATGAAGTTTTTAACTGTGTCTTCTGGACATTTTTTCTAATAAGTTGTCTGGCTATATATCCGGCAACGTGCCTTAGAACATCAAGATTTTTTCTGATTGGTATGGAAGAGTTTATTAGTTCAGCAAACCGGCTTTGGTAGTTAGAAACTTCACTTTTCTTTAGATTTTCTCATTTTTTCAAGTCCTTTTCTTTTTTTTCATCATGCTTTAGTATACAAGAGTCAACTTCAACCTCTAATTTCCATATTAAACAGGACATATAGATTTCTAGGAATTTAGGTTCTAAATTCTTTTGAATAGACTCATTAATATCACAAAAATGCTAATTGCTGCACAAAATGTCCCTCAAAGTCAGAAGTCCAATTTTCCTTATCACATTGCAAATTTGTATTGTTTCTATGTAGAAAGTATCTCTTGAGGTGGCCTCCAATGTTAAATTCGATGAAATTTCCAAAATGTAGGAATCTATTTTCAGTCTTAATTGTTTAATTTCTGGTTCTTCATTTTCTTTTAATTCAGTAAGAAAACGCCTACTGCTTGCTTACAATTTTAAACATATTTCTCTTTCCAAAAAGGTCTTGAATACTTATGTTCAATGCATAGTTACCAGCTCTTATATTAATTGAAAATAACCACATAAAAATAACAGAATTTGATTTCATTAATATTTAATTCTCACCTTTCAGACTACTCTCATTTATTGACAATTTGTCATTAAAAGCTTTCAAAATTTAAATTGTTAAATGTTAACAACAGCAATTTGACGTCACATCAGAAGTCTCTCTGTACCTGCGCAAAGGTGGTGCGCAGGAAAAAAGAGCGACAAGTTTTGGCATTCCTGCCACTCCTTGGGGTTTATAGTCTCTATGGTTTTAGGCGGGAAAAGATTGCAGGGTGTCAACTATAATCTCTCCACCAAAATCTCCTGTCCCAAGATAGAGGATTGACGTTAGTGATACTCATTGGTCATTATTGGGTACGGATCCAAAGTCTTATTTTATTTCGACGGCTTCGTTAGAACAAACTAATTAGTTCTCTTCTTGGGTGGCTTATGGATACTTCTAACGGATTTTGTAGGTTCCCCTAATTTCCGAGGAAAAATCCATTAACTTAATTTTGCCCGCCGGATTTACGGTTTTCCGTTTTATAAAATTTACTCGGGTTTTGCCGTTTTCAGAAGTTAATAATTAGTTGTATAAGTATACCACCAATATTACTCAATTGAAATTTTTTTTGTTTAACCCTGATATAACCTACCACGATAAGTCTAGCAGCGAACTGAACTGAACTGAATTAAATTATAGTATATATTCACTGTTTCAAAACTATTTTGATCTTTCTTGCAGAATATTAAAATATTATAACAAAATTAAGTTGCTTTTGTCCTTTTTGGGTTTTTTTAACATAAGAAGCAGGTATGAACGCTCCCATTAATTTTATGCCGTCAATGACTTCCACAGAAATTAATTTTTTGGTCCATTAATAAACCGAGGCTTAGTATATTAGTAAGAAACCATTGGAAACGATGTGGTTTCATAAACACTGACAACATACACGCGTTATCACGAGATAAGGCGGGTGTCGTACATACGAAGCTTTGGTCCAATTGAACCGAATTCCCATTTTACAGAAGGGGTTTTTTGTGGTGTCCCATTCGACCGAACATAGCCAAAAGGTGCGATTTAATTTATAATATAGTCCTATTGGACCGAAATTTTATTGAACTGGAAGAAGACCTAGTGTGTGGTTTTGCATTAAATATATTTTTAACCTATTATAAAACGTCAAGATACTGTGATGCGTCAAGCTGCATCGCCGCATGAACGATTGAGTAGTACATTGCGCTTTCTAGCTACCGGGCCATCATACCGAGATTTACGATTTTCAACTGTAATGTCCCATCAATCTTTATCCGCTATTATCCCTGACACCTGTCAAACCATCTATATGGTGTTGCGTAAGCAATACATGAAGGTAATACAAAGCTGCATAATTATTTAACCAATATTTATTACAACCAATATACATAAATATACGTCTTGCGTATCTATTCACATGGGGTGAAAGTAGTTACATATGAAGCTATGTTTTCATGAGAAGGCACATTATCGTCAGGGTTATTGACAGTAATCGTGGTTGTGGTATCGTTGGGTAATTCCTGAATATGCCAGTTGGGTAGTAGGGTGTTGATAATGGTAGGCTGTGGAGAGGTGGGTAATGGTATAGCGTCGCTACTTGAAATGCTGATGAAACAACTTCGCGACAGAGTTCATAATTCCCCTTCAAACAACGCGTCGTTAATGAGTTTTTCGACTTAAATACGCTGGACATTGGCAAACGTCGCAGCTTCGCAGCTACATTGCGCCCAAACGCGTCATGTTGGTCCTCATTTGTGACTTCGTTCAGCTTTTGCCCTACAGAAGCATTAACACTGTCGATCTCTAGCCCCCTTTTCTTATTATTAAGACGTCTGGGTGGAGCCGACGAGCTTTCACTACTTGGAGTAGGAGAGAACACGTCCTGGTCTAGAGCCGACTGATCAGTTAGAGAACTGCTGTTTGGACATCGTGATGGCGGGCGGTGCTCTTGGTCTTGAGGAGAGCTGACTGACTCGATGGAGTTGCCGTCCTGAAATGATATTGTTATTTCGTAGGTGCCTACATCACAGGAAGAATGGAAAGAGGTAGCACAAGACTTCGAAGGGAAGTGGAATTTCCACATTGCCTGGGTGTTGTGGATAGCAAGCATGTCAAGATTATTCCGCCACCAAAAAAGCGGGTCATAAAGGGTTCCATAGCATGGTGTTGATGGCAGTGGTGAATGCGAATTATGAGTTCACAATAGTCGAATTTGGTGTAAATGGACGAATCTCAGACGGAGGTGTCATTGAGCAGTTGAGCACACAATATTCCATTGTAAATTGAATGATAATTCGTTGCGCATTCCTGAACCGGAACAGCTACCTAATTCTAATACAGTCCTTCCTTACGCTTTCATAGGCAATGAAGCATTTGCGTTAACCCCTAATTTTTTAAAGCCCTTCAATCAAAGAGAGCTTACGAACGACCGCACCATATTTAATTAAAAAAAAACGTCTTGGTTTGGACCAAGGCCGAAAAAACAAACGATATGTGTGAGGTTTATCAATTGGCTGAAGTTTCAGATATTGCAATTTTTTTAGTTATTTTTATCCATTTAATCCTTAATCAATATTAAATTCAATGAACTGATTTTACTGTTAATCGATCTATTCCCTCTAAATTAATTGAAAAAATTACATATCTACGCTTTTTCAAGAACAATTACATTTTCCGAAAACATTTTATCATGAAATTAATTATTTTGAAGGGAGTACGTGTTGAGGGATTTAATATTGAATATTCGAAATACTGTGTCTAAAAAGACCAAGCGAACTTTGACATAATTCGAAAGGAAGATGTAAATATTTAATAGTGGATGCCAAACCAGGGTGTTGCACGAATTCATACATTTAATTTCGTATATCGAAATGCTACATTTCTAATGTCGCGACTGTGAAAGAAAGGTTGCACTGCAATTTCCCTCTTCGTACTTTATACTTTCTTGGGGGGGGAGGGTTAAGTTAAGTGTGACCTTCTTCGTTTAACTGGTAATGAATGGAAATGAATACAAAAGCCATTGGTACTGAAACGTATTTCTTTTTATGTAATCTTTACCTATACCTCTGGTTATATTTATACCGATATCATATTTTTCCAGTGCTACAGATAGCTACCTACTAACAAAAACCACACAGGATAAACGATGTTGCTTTGTCTTAAGTATACGGCATTCGTTTATTAACTAGTCTGAACAAAATAAATTTAAATTATCATATTTTTTTTAACATCAGTCTTCTTAGCAACTTACCGATTTAAGTTTTTTTTTGGTGCAAACTTGAAAATTTGTCAAGCCAGCAACAATAAAAAATATGTCCGTCAAGGTGCTTACACGAAATCCCTTCAAAATAATTAATTTCATGATAAAATGTTTTCGGAAAATGTAATTGTTCTTGAAAAAGCGTAGATATGTAATTTTTTCAATTAATTTAGATCGATTAACAGTAAAATCAGTTGATTGAATTTAATATTGATTAAGGATTAAATGGATAAAAATAACTGAAAAAATTTCAATATCTGAAACTTCAGCCAATTGATAAACCTCACACATATCGTTTGTTTTTTCGGCCTTGGTCCAAACCAAGACGTTTTTTTATAATATCTGTTACTTCAGTCTTAATGTAATTAAATTTTGAATAATTATGTTTGCTTTACCGTCATACATTTGGGGTTGATCTATTTCTAATTGCTTAAAGAAGTACTTCAGTATCGTTAATTACATTTAACTTATATCCAATAACATTGATTTCGATAAGCATATAATGTTGCACTTTATTTATGAAAGAAGCTTAAAAACGACGGTATTTCAAATATGGAAGAAAAATATTTGTTTCGTACACTGTATACGTATACAGTGGTGTCGAGATCAGACCAACAGCTTCCTTTATGTACAAACCAACGGGTGATGTCATACTAAACTATACAGGATGTAAATAAATGTTTAGAATTCATGTTTTATTGTATGCAAGTGACAACGAGTGACAAGGTACAAAAAGAATACTGGAGAATGCAACAAAATATTTTTAAGCACTGTCCTACGATTAGTCTTAGAACGTGGGCCTCAAATTACAACCTCTTAACTGTTTGGTAAACACCTCAACGTAAATATTCGACGTTTCTACCATTGTGGTTTAGGCACTCTTCCAGACGACTGTCCATGTCTTGCAATACATTTGCAAGCAGTAAACTCATGACGCATGGTAAGACTAATGGTATTGCCGTCTTACGAAATCCTCGTCCGTTAAGGTTTGATGTAGGGGGTATGATACTGCCGGTAGTGATGCCCTTGTAAACTGGCACAAACAGTAGAATGGCTTAGTGTAGTGATGCCCTTGTAAACTGGCACAAACAGTAGAATGGCTTAGTGCAACTTCTTGTTCCACCGCTCTACTATTAGCATGAATTGGCTTCAAAACGTGCTACGATGTCAAAATCTATATCCTCATTACAGACTATACAGTCTCTTCTACGTTCACGATCTTGCACTACCGAAATCACGAAGGTGCTCGCCAATGTCGGAAAAGGTGCTTCGCACCGGATGTTGTCGGTGTGGAAACCGTTCGGCATAAAGCACTGCCTTTAGTTGAACGTTACTGCGACCTTCACCCAAAATAAACATCCTGTCCAATTTGTCCTGGTTGGAATAGGTTGGCATTTTGCTAGGAAACGAGACTAACTACTGTAATTCTACTACTTAGCTCCTACACTGAAGACCCTGTATATCAAAAGGGACCGGAAGTACCTCAAAGTTGAGTTTTCAAAGATTGCCAGATTGAGCAGGTCATGGGATTTAAAGTGATGAAGGTCGCTTTAACGTTCAACAAGTGACACTGCGGTATGTTTTAGGTGCTCCAATGACCTCACCCGATAGGTCCAAACAATTACCATCCTGATTTTTCGGCTCAGCGTTGCGGTATTGCCGGTTTCATTAGAAATACAAGGTCTGTAGTGTTACAATTGTAACAATACTCCTGTTAAAAAGGCACACAAACTGTACCCCCGCCCCCTCCCCCCAAAAAACATTTAAATTTCGCGCCTTTTCAATATGGGAAAAATGATTTTAAATTTTTTAAGTGTAAGAATTAAACAGGAAAATGGAGGCTGAGTGAAAGATAAGTGTAGTTTTAATTTGTTAGTTTAATAATAAGGTATCCATGAATTTACCAAAAACATTCGTGTTTTGGGTTAATTTCACAATAATTATACTTGATTAATTTTAATTTAACGGTTTATCTAGTGTGGATTTAGTTTATAATACAAGTTTCAATGAAATATTAACTTTAATTGCAATTACTCTAAAATATGTATGCGCTTTTAATGTATTTAAATGATGAATTAATTTAATTCGAAAGTGAAATAGGAAACATCTGTGGCTGTGCGAAAAACTTGTGTTGTTTTAATCTTAATTTGAGCGCAGTTCGGGAGAGTCGATTAAGCTTAAAAGTATAATTTATTGGAATTTTTTACCCTAATTGGAACGTTTTGTGCAGTTTAACATTTTTGCCACAGTCATTATTTTACCCTAAACTTTTGAATTTTGCGCCAATTAATGTACTTTAAACATAGTTGAAATTAACTGATGTGTGAAATAGAAAACATTGGGATTTATCAACGGCTTGGGTAGTTTTAATCTTAATTAAACAGTTTATTTAAAAGTTATTTGAGCTTTTAATCCAAAAAATGAATGTTTTTGGTTTAATTTCACGTTAATTGTATTTAATTGATTTAAAGTTAACGTAGGATTGTGTTTCGGTAGTGTACATTTAGGTTATAAATGACTTTCAAAATATACTTAACGTTAATTGCAATTTTCAGTGGGTTTTGACTCTTATTTTACCTTAAACTTTCGAATTTCGGGCCTATTAATGTACTTTAAAGATAATTTAAATTAACTAAGTATGAGATAGAAAACATGGGGCTATACTAACAGCTTGTGCAGTTTCAATCTTAATTAAGTATTTTATTTCAAAGTTACTCGAGTTCTCTCATACAAATATGTATATTTCATGTTTAAATTCACGTTAATAATTAAGTTGAAATTAATGAATTATTGAGGTTTGGCAGTGTTGATTTAGCTTATAAAATGAGTTTCAAATCACCTTAATTGTAAAGTTTAGAAGAGTTTTTCATTCTTGCCAACACATTGCGGTCAATTTTTATCACACCCCGTGCTAAATTTGCGGTAGCATAAAGATCATCTATAACATATGTTAATGAATGATGTGATTCTATAGTTTGGCAACTTTGGCTTGAATACCAGTAATTAAATTAAATACCTAAACAATTCATAGCAATTTAGACAAATAAACAAACGGCAATGTGAACTGTGGAGATAGAGAACAACGTAACCCTCCGTTGCTGACGTGGTTACGTTGGAAAAATCTGCGCTGATGTTAACCTGGAAATTATTTGACTAATTAAATTATATAACGACACTGTCCTCCTGGATTAATCAGCACCACTGTTACTTATATTTATGAATTAACAAAATCCACTGTTGGTAACAAATAGTTGAGCTGCGCTAACGTAAACATCACGACTCTGCCGTAGGGAAAACATATTAAACTTTTTGTCATCTTACCAGTAGTATTTAGAAGTTTTCGATCTTTTCACAGGGTGAAAAGCATTATCTTTATTTCAACACGTTAATAATTTGAATAGGTATGCCATTTATTGGAAGCGCACACGGTAAATACAGCATAAAAAGCCTAGTTTTAACCCGGTTAGGCTATGTTTCTAGCATAAAATTGAGCAGACTATACACAGGATTCCAAAACAAATGAGAGCTGGAAATCAGCCTTTTTAATAATCTTTAAAGAGTATCTAAAATAGGGTAATGGTAGCCCTCTGCTTTCGACTGTATTAAGCTCTATGGGGAAATAACATGGGGTGCCATTAGTCTATACAACTTAAGCCTTGGCCGTAAAGAACGTCGAAAAGCTTACTTTAAATGATATAAAAACTTCTATTAACTGTAATTATTTACCTGAATACTTTTCTAGGCGAAAATTCGACCTGATAACGACGTATTTCTTATTAAGGGTGCTACAGTTAATTAGAAAATACATATAAAGGTGCTCAAGCTCGGATGAAATACCAAAGTAATTTGTTAGCGTCCACTGCTAAGAAATTAGGAAAATCAGCAAGAAAGCCAACATTTGAAATATGTCAACGTAACTTGTTAGCACCCACAAACCTAGGCCCTTCTAGTTGTCAACGAGAACGAAATGTAGAATTAGGTTTAAGCGTGCTATAAGGTTAGGCTGACTTCTGACCCAAAAGTATTTTTTTGACGTACTATCTTAATTAGTTAAATTACAAAAATTAGAATTCATTAATTAAAAATCGAAACAGGTAAGTTTCCCATTTAATAAATGCTTGTTAATTTAGAAGTATTCCGAAAACTAACTTCGCTATAATTTTTCGTATGGCCTATGACAATTTCCTCAAAAAAAAACGAAATTTTTTTAATGCTTTTTCTATGGGACGCTAACCCTAAAAACTGTGAATTTTCCTTTAACATTACGGAAGGGTGTCATGTCATATCTACAAGGGCCTACCGGCCCTAAAGAATTATCGCTTATCACGAGCGAGGCGTGTCGTAGAAAATGCATTTGGCATATTAGCTGCTCGGTTTCGTATATTTCATACCAGCATAAATTTGAAACTTAATAATATAAATGTTCTTGTTATGGCTCCATAACTTCCTCGTGAGACACAATTCAACAACCTGGAAGCAAGGATAAGGAAGATACAATGGAAAGGACAGTATCATTAGGTTTGCGGACCACAGATTGCAATCTCACTGATCTCCAGTCAGGTCGTTACAGAGCCATTGCAAATGATGCCAAGCAGACTAGGGAACAGTTTGTATCGTATGTATATAATGAGGGCAGTGTTCCTTGGCAGAATGCAATATGCAACATAAATGATTAATATTTAAAACTGTAACACATTACGATATTGAAATGTACTTGTAGAGTGTAAATATGCTTATCCACTAGGTCAATAAATGATGAAACAGAATTGTGTACTTTATCTTACATTTGCAAAAAAAATCCTCTATGTTTGATATAGGTTGTCGTGCCATTTCCTGGTCGTCCAGAAACGAAAATAAGGAGTAGTACCACAGCGAGGGTACATACACATCTTCTGTGCCCGTTCTAGACCTCTGTGAATCGAACACCCTTTTCTTTTCTTTTCTTTCCGGTATGAACTTCGCAAAGAACTTAGTCTTTTGACAACAGTTTCTCGGTCAACATTAGCATCTACCTTTATTTATATTCAAGTATATTAGTGCTCAATGCTTCACACCAAATAAATAATGTGGCGCCAGACGCCCATTAAGCTGCTAACAAACCCTATTACCTCCTTTAACTTAGGCACCACTGTCCTATATGCACTATTTTTCTTATTTCGGTCCGAATAATCCTTGGATTTAATTTTCCAAAGGCATGGTAATGATTTGTACAGTTCTATGAACTTGGTTATGAATTGTTTCGAATAAGTACGTATATCCGACATCGGTAAGCAGTGTCGCTACCCTTGGCAAGAGTAAGTCCTCACTCCTCAGTCCTCAAGTTCCACACGGCAGACGACATTAAAAGCAGACGACTCTGGAGTATCACGTGGCGGATCATCCCTGATCGTCTGCTACAAATCCGTCATCTTGGAGCAATATTATAGGAGTTGTAGCTGTTGTCTAACCTTCGTTTCATAACCCATCCAGTATTACACCGGTAATATTATGCCATGCACCATCCTAGTGGCACATGGATAATTACTATGCTTATTTCCGGTACTGCTGTATCGAGGGGGTGCACCGTACAAACGTACACCATTAACCGTGCAGGCCGAGTTTGCACAAATAACTTGTTTGCTAGCGCGCCGTTTACTCAAGCCGCACTTAACGGTTTGCGTGAGCATCCGTCTTCCCGTTCATACGCTACACTCTAAGAAAAAAGCGTTCAATGGGTATTCAAACTTGAACGCAATTGTTCATTCTTGAACAGTTTGGAAATATTAGACGTTCAATCGTGAAAGGTGTGCTGGATTCTCCACGATGACATTGAAGGTGTTCAATCTTGTCAGTTTGCCTAATACGTTATGAGGTTTATTTAAAAAAGCTTCATTAAAAATAAAATAATATCCGATAATATCTCAACAATTTACTGTAACATGCTTATTTATCCTAAATTATATATAAATTGGTCTTTACAAACATCATTTTACAATAATATCAAATTAAATATCCCGGATTATTGCCTATTTCACCTTTCCCTTATATATACATAAAACTTGAAATCGTTTGAGAGTTTAATTCTTTGCTTCGCCATTACTATCGGAGAAAAATGGCCATGTTCACATTCGTTAAGTGCAGTCCTCGGAGGCTATTTATCACTTTTCGTAAACCGCCAAAGGTGCGGGAGTTCCATCTAATCGAATTTCAACATTTTGATGCCAGTCAAATTCGAATTCGGTCCATTAGAAAGGAAACAAATATCGGAGGTTCGCTAAACTATTCAAAACTGCCACCTTAATTATGCCTATTTGTCACTAAAGCCATTCAAAACTGCCATTGTAAGCTTTCCAAATTGTCATTTCTACCATTGAAAATTGACACATTATGTGTGCCAAATTGTCAACTATACTGTTCAATTTTGCATCTTTAAGAAGAAATCTACCACACACAGTGTTCAACAATGAGCATGAAAGTGCTCAACCTAGCACACTTTTTTGGTGTTCAATTTTGGTACCTGTAATTACTGTTCAAAATGGAACGCAAAAGTGTGCTCCCAGTGTGTTGAGGCTTTGCACAATTATTTGTTCAGATTGGAACAAATATTTCTTAGAGTGTAGGCTTTTCCGATACAAACCGGTTTGCACAAGTAAGTGCGTGTTAAAGCACGAGCGTGTGACAGGGCCAAGAGAGTCTCGACACCGAAGTCCTTCGAAATTCATGCTTCTTCCCTATCTCTGTCAAGCTACCACTTTTCTAAACAATTTCCATTATAGGTTGAACGCGTCGACCCGAATCATTGCTCACTCGATAACGCGCTGCACGACACAAGCCTTATTGAGGTGGCTATGCCCAATCACAAGGATACAATCACGACACAGGCGCATTGTTTCATCATTTCTTTCTTTGTGTCTCTGTTTGTCGGAATGTCAGATACGGGCATTTTTGGCGTGAGTTTGAGTTCATCGATTAAAACCGTAAGTACATAAATAATATTTTCCTTCATTAAGGGAGGGTGTCGGATCTCATCATTAAGATAGACCCTGTAGAATTTGAAATTGAGTTAGGCCTAGATAAAAACATAGGAAAACTATGATGAGTTGCATGAATTTATTTTCATAGCAGGAGATACAGTATTTATTTCAAACGTTTTTGCAAAACTTCGAATTTAAAAACATAAATTTACATCATGCATGATGATTAGGCATACACTAATTGTATAAAAGTTTTAAAATCTAATAGAGGAAAATATAATAAATAATAACTCTGGAGCTGTAAGGCTGTTTTTTTTTATCCTAGCTCGACTCAATAAAGGAGCAAAAAATTATTCCTTATTTCACACCCTCCTAAACCTTGCCCTACCTTAGTTTTGGGGTTTTTAAGCAGAGTAATTTCCTATGGGATTTTAGGAATTTTAAATTATCAATTTCGTTTCGAAAAAATGTAACGTAGTTGATAAAAAACGTTTCGATTGTTTTTTACTTCTAACACGAAATGCGGTGTGAATGATGCTTCTTTCATTACCGTTTTATGTTTTCCACAACTTTTTGATCGCGGCTTAGCGTGGTTACGTATAAATAAGAAATAGATGGGGATAAAGGTTCACTACCTTTTAATATCATAAAACCTGGTGGGTGGTCCAATTAAAGAGAAATTAATTACATTGATAGCAATACAAACGGCACTGCCACGCGCCCCAAAGCCCTTTAGACACGTTTGAACGTGTTTACGTATAAATAAAAACAGCTCTGGAGAGAAAGGTTGGTGACAAGGCTAGAAAGAAATCATGTGTTACGGTATATGTAATTCTTTTTTGGTTAAAATGTCACTTAAAATGTGCGCTAATTAGAAAATATATGAAACCGTCAAGCTATATTCGAGTATACTTTACTCGGAAATGTTAGGATCAGGATTTTATGATATTTTATAGTAATATTTGTTCATTTTAACTAATTACCAGCTACCAAGTTGTGTAAAAACTGCCGTATTTCTTCTTTTTTGATACTAAAATGTACTATTGTTCTAACCCAGTAACCTGATAACCAATACACAAAACTGGAGTACACCTGGAACCGCATCATAGGGTTAGTTGAACCTTTTTTAAATGTAAACCATATCTTACTTAAAACTAGTTCTTTAGTATAACATAAGCATACATGGAGAGACCTCAAAATTATACAACATTACGGGAAGGGTGGGTGTAGAAAGAGCCTACTGAACCCATAGAATTACCACTAAATCATACCATAAATGTACACACTATCCTAAAGATACACCTAATAATAACAATACAAAGCATACACCCTTACTATAGAACTTAGTCGCTGCTTAATTTTCAATAAACTACGTAAACCTAATCTAGTTCTTTAGTATGACATAAGCATACATGGAGAGACATCAAAATCATATACAGTATAACATTACAGGATGGTGTAGAAAGGGCCTACTGAACCTATAGAATTACCAATAAATCATATGCTAAATGTATACAATATCCTAAAGATACACCAAATAATAACATTATGGACACTGAATGTCGTCACCAACGATAAGTCACGCGATGTCATACCACTATACAAAAAAAATTCAAAATTTCCGCCATCACGTGACACGTTACGTTATCAAGTCCTCCCAACCCCCCACACCACTCAGGCACGATACACACTTGACAAATCATAAAAATCAACCAGATCCCTCGCCACCAATGGGACATGACAATGGTTATGCATAACAATGTTTATAGCTATGTTTAAAATTATTTTAGGAATTAAGTTTCTTAAACCGACTTAACTATAATTGGCGTAAAGTACTGACGATTTTAATAATTAATATCAATTATATTTATATTATTTCTTAAGATAAACTTCTTTCTTTGGAATGACACAAGTCAAAGTTTATATAGAACGAGTAATGAAGATTGCATCTGAATCGAAACACTACACGCATATCAAAGTTAATATAAAGCGAGGAGGATGAAAAGATCTCTTACAAAACGATAACATTTTCTTTTCGCAGAATATTAAATGGAAACACTTAAATATTTTTCGGCATTACGATTCTTTTAGTAGTTGTGTAGCTATAAAGCTCTGTTTCATCTCCATATTCCAAGAACATCTTTTGATATTAACATTTAAAATTTGGTGTTTACTTTTTAATTCATCTTTACTACATTTATATATAGTTTAAACGTAACTTTTAATTTCATTAAATAATAAGGATGTTAATACTTCATCTCTCCATAAGTGTTGAAACGATTGGGTCTATGAGATAAGATATCCGAGATTTTAACCAGAATTGACCTGTTTCGTGTCCTCTTATAGTAGGTCTTAACGGTTCAGAGTGAGCCGAAAGTTAAATACACATTTAAGTGATAGATATTAGGTCCTCATGAGAATCATTGAGGATACGCAGGAAATTATTAAACGCTTTAAACTTTACAAATGATCATTGCAATATCTCGCCGGTTAGAACTATGTATTTCCGGTTTGTCTCATTGGCTGGCGGACCTGTGTTAGGAAAGTAAATTCGTCTCGGCTCGGAGAGGTTTATTTTGATTTCCCAACTTGTTTACTGTATAGCATAATAATTCACCCCTATTTCTACATAGTTGGATCGTTGCGCGTGAAAGATCTGTGCTTTAAAATTGATAAATTCGTCTATTTATACAACAATTAAATGGTGAACACTTTTGCTTTGATTTCAAAACTGGGAACGCGGTACCCAAGGCTGTAACAACAGACACACACAGATACGGCCGAAACAGAACCCCTCCGTGACATTTAGTGATTAGTTATATTTGTAGAGCTAAATAAAAAGCGTTTTATTTATATACTAATTTTTAGAATACGATAAAAAACAATAATCAAGGAGATGGAAGAACAATCGTTACTGATTTTGATCCTTGGCACTCTTGACTATGATTCGACCCCACCTATTGTCAAACCCAGATTAATAACACGATATCATAGGTTTATAAAATATTGTTTCACTAGTATGACACAACTTATACTTGTAAATGCTAGAGACCTAGTGAGAGCTAGTTCGAGAACGACGCAAGGATTGAATACAATCGGCTTTGCAGTCTGCCTTCCTATTTAGTCTGTACTAAGCCTTTGACAGCGCCTCACCAGGCGTCGCTTTACCCTGAATCTATGACGTTTCAACTACGTCACTTCAAGACGAGCTCTCATTAACCACTGACAAAGTTATGGAAAATATATCATCTTACGATAATATTTATACCTGGAAATAATACTTAATGATATTTCTGTCCTAAAAAACAATGCGCATGTTGGGGTATTTGAAGATATCTTCGAAGGTGTTAATGTTGCGATCAATATACACCGTCAATTTTGTCGACAGGTTGGCTTTGAAGACTTCAATCAAAATGAAACAGCCGACTTAGTAGGTGGCTAAATTAACCTTCTTGGCCGTTTCGTACGTGTTTCCCGATAGACTGGAGGAGTAGGGAAACAATCAGGCACTTTGCGAGGAGTACATGAAACTATGTACAGTGATAAATAACAGAAAACAAGAAGCTATATCTAGTTTACTAGTGAGAAGGTATAAATTTGCCACATTTTTAGCTTTATCTCCAGTCCAAACATAGGTCCGGAGTTATTCCCCGCCCTAGCATGTCATTTGTTCTTGAAATCTCACGTCAACGCGATGCAAATGACGAAAATTACGTATTTTCCGTCAAAGGAGAGGCGAACTAGCCCGACCTCTTTTTTCGTCCCATCCGTTTATTTTGAAAGGGGGACTTTAGACTATGGCGCTAGGGATGGCGAAAATTCCGGAATTCCGGAACATATCCGGAATTTTCAGAAAAATTCCGGTACGGAATTTTCCAAGTTGAAAACCGGAATTCCAGATCATACGGGATACCGGTTTGTACGGAATTCCGGATCATACGGAATACCGGTTTGTACGGAATTTCGGGTCATACGGAATACCGGTTTGTACGGAATTTCGGGTCATACGGAATACCGGTTTGTACGGAATTCCGGGTCATACGGAATACCGGTTTGAACGGAATTCCGGGTCATACGGAATACCGGTTTGAACGGAATTCCGGGTCATACGGAATACTGGTTTAAACGGAATTCCGGGTCATACGGAATACTGGTTTGAACGGAATTCCGGATCATACGGAATGTTTTCAGCCAACATTACTCAAGAATCAAGAGTAAGACACACCACTATTGTATTCAATCTTCATCTCTTCAAATAATACAAATGGAAACCTTCCATAAACGGCGTCACACACTTAAGGGGGGAGGAGTTTCTGAATTTGTGACGGTCCGTGACAAGGGGGAGATTGGCGTAATGCTATTCGTGGCGTCACATTCAACTTTAATTTTGTTAGGAAGTCGGTGTATAAGAGGGGCGGATTGGCTCTCTTTCGTGATAAAATAATAAAAATAAAATAATAAATACCACCGTTGAAGCCGGTTTTAGTCCAGAATTGAAACCGTATTGATTCCGGAATTGAAACCGTTTTGATTCCGGAATTGAAACCGTTCTGATTCCGGAATTGAAACCGGATTGATTCCGGGATTTTTCGGAGTGTAAAAAGAATCCGGAATTCCGGAAAATTCCGGATTTGACATCGTCAAATACCGGTTTCGGAATTTTCCGAAAACCGCCATCCCTATATGGCGCGCGAATATTAAGGCATTAAACCTTCTCCCTAGTGAACTAGATATCGCTTCTTGCAGAAGAGAATAGCCCCCTCAAATAAATATTAAATAAATATTATATATATATATATATATATAATATACCCTTATTTATCATTGTGTAAGGTTCCACTCTCTCTTCAAAAAGTGTATGATTTTGAATAAATTTGGTATTTGTTTTCTAGCCTACAAGTTGTCGGAGACTTCGACAAGGAAACGATGTACTCTCGGGCGGCCAGAGCTGTGCTAATTAGCTGACTACTAATTGAATTAGAATTAGCAATTAGGTAAATATTTATGAACTAATTAATTAGCCAATTAGCAATTAGACATAGAAACTAATTAAATTCAATTAGAAATTAGCCATTTATTTATCAAACTAATTAATTAGAATTACTAATTTCTAGTTAATTACTTGTCTAATTAGGAAAAAAAAGAAACCATAAGTAAAAGTTTAAAAGTGCCCATGGATTTAGTGCTTTGGTAATGCAAAGTTTAATGTTTTAATGCCATTGAAAAACGGTTACGGAAGCCGTGAATTATTCACTAAAAATGAGACAAGCCTCGAGCCTTCTGTCATGTTAAAATCCTATGAAAAACATTAACATGTACAAAAATGGGCCAGGCCTCGCTCGTGCCCTCTCCGCCGTAAAACGTTCTGAGATCCCATGTAGAGCCAAGTCTGCCTTTTGTTCTCATTCAATCGCCAATTGAACAATTTTGTTATAAATTAAGTCCTTTTCCTAATTAATAACCAATATTCTTTGACTCTATCATTATTATACATCTTTGTTCGTATCAAAAATATCGTGACTTTGCAAGCGCGTACATACGGTTATGCATAACTCACCTTTTAAACTTGTACATATCCCTCGACCATAAACGATTTAGTGAATATCCCTTCGATTATTTTAAAACCGGCAACGATTTAGTGAATATCCCCTCGACTTCCTTTTAATATTATTTACTTGCGATTGCCAAGTCACGATATTTTTGATACGAACAAAGATGTATAATAATGATAGAGTCAAAGAATATTGGTTATTAATTAGGAAAAGGACTTAATTTATAACATAATTGTTCAATTGGCGATTGAATGATAACAAAAGGCAGACTTGGCTCTACATGGGATCTCAGAACGTTTTACGGCGGAGAGGGCACGAGCGAGGCTTGGCCCATTTTTGTACAAGTTAATGTTTTTCATAGGATCTCACTTCTTTTTGTAGACCCTCTCGTCGCTGGATGGACTATACTTCGGTAGTTATATTAAAACAAGAACCGTTCGTGGTACTTCGTTTGCCAATATAATCGCTAACGTTTGTCCATGTTTACGCTGAATTACCCCTTTCGACCCGCAGAGAATATGCAATAACGATTGTACGCGATATCCTAATATAAGAATGTAGCATCAGTTACGACACATTTCTTTTAAACTACTACTCCTATTAGCTTTAATATATATTTAACTTTCGGTTAACTTTGGACCATTACGTCCTTTCATCAAGAACACACACTATTTCTGTTGAAAAGACGGCGCCGCCATCTAGTTTTAAATTAAAGAACTAAAGAACAATTTTATAAAAATTTCTGGATGTTTTAATTTTTCTGTGCTTTATAAAATAAATGAAAACTAAATCATGAATTTTAAGTTTCTATCTCCCTTAGAAGTACCTTTGAATTTTGATGATCGGTGAGTGAGTGGCAAAATAAGGTAAATTTCACCTGCGATATTTCGAAAAGTATATAGGGTAGGAACTTGAAATTTGGAAACTATAGCTAGAATTGACAGTCCTCGCGGCAAGCAAAATTTCAGACTTTTACTTGTACCCATCACGAAGTTACAGTGGGATTAAAAGTGCCACGAGTTGCTTCGAGAAAAGGATGTCAGTGCTCGACTTGTCTGCCGTGCTCCCAGATTTGTCTCATTTCTCCATTTTCTTGCCACAGTTCCTATAATGGACTCTGAGTAGTAAATCCATGGGCACTGCTATAAATTCGAGTAGGAAAAACAGTCGAAATTTCGAAATGGGACAGTTATGATCTACGAAATTTTCTACTAGGACTATTAGTCTCTCATGTTTTGAGGAGCTGAAATATTTAAGAGTAGCACTAAGGTTTCCTCATCGATATAATAAAGCCGTTTTCATATTCAAATCAATCGAGGGTTAATTCCTCGATTTTAAGTTTTTACTAAATTAAAAGATTAATTGAAAATCCAATTGGCTAATTAGTTAATCCTAAATATAATTAAATTTTAATTAAATAATTACCTTTCCTATTCATACTAATTAATTAAAATTACTTCTCAATTAGCACTAAGGTAATTAAAATTCAATTACCATTTTCAATTAGTAAATGTTGCTAATTAATTAGAAATTCAATTAGCTAACTAATTAATTAGCACAGCTCTGCAGTCTCGGCACGAATCGCTTGGCAATCGTCAAGAAATTGAACGAGAAGAGAAAGAGAATGATCATCGTCCACGCCTTCGATAGACAGTGGTTATGGGTTAAAAAGTTTCCTAAAGATGAAACATGTACGCACCTTCGGCAGAAAGACTTCAATGATTCCACTCAGTGATATTTGGTATTCGGGTTTTTGAAAATAGGACAACATGTTAAGTTCGTGGAACTGAAACGGGTAGCTAAAAGTCCGGTTAAGCGTTTCAAAATAAGTTAAATACCCAGAGAAAACATATATCGTAGCAGAATAAACATCTCCTTCCTAAAACAGGATACGAAAGAAATTCAATTGTTTTCTTCCATTCGCAGCTCCACCAGCACGATTAAGACCGTTCTAGTTCAAATTTAAGACTTACTGTTTTATACACGTTATCGCTGGCAACGTACGTTACGTTAATGCTGCCAAAAATATTCAACACTTAAACTAAACGCCAGTAAGCCGTTAACTTATTCAAAATTTACCTGTCTCTCGGATATCCAACGAATTCATCAATGAGCCTATCTCCTTCATGGTATTCTCTCAGGTCCATAGTTCTCTTCATAAATTCATACAGTCATACTTGTTCTAAAATGAGACTATTTATTTCGGAACCCATATTGCCAGGAAAGCAGGAAAGGTAATGAGGTCGTCACGAGTAGTCCATATCGATGCACGAGTTTCAACGCATACAGCTAACGAAATATTTTATCACCAGGCCTAATTGCTACAATTTATATTATAATAGACTGGGTTTCGAAGGGTCTAAACTCAACTCGAGTTTATATTTTACAGTCTCCGAGAAATAACGTTCCAATATCCCCGAAACCTTTGTCTGTCACCGTATCGAGTTATAGAAAATCAATCCGCGCCAGTCAACCAAAAGTCCTTGGACGCGGGCTCTCTTCTAATCAAAGGAACTGTAATGAAGGCATCGGCAGGTTGGTAAAAAATATTTGAAATACGCCAGAGGCACGTGACCGAGGAGAGTCGTGGTTTAAAGAAGCTTACTTTTTTTTTCAAAAACAACCACTTCATGGAATTACCGCTGCAATCTCGCGAAAAACAAGGACTAGATGTCTAGTTCCACTCCATGAGGAGTTTTTGTACCTTGGCATCACGTGATGTCTGTGACGTACTTCAAATAATATTTACCCACCCGCCGATGCCTTCTTCGCAGTCCCTTTAAGACAAACTCTCTGTCCTACTATGCCTGCTCTTTTTCCACGGTGCGTCTCAACCTGTTGTTCGAACCATTTAGTATAACATTAAAAAACGGGTTTCTTTTTAAAAACAACAGATGCTTGGAGGCTTAGGAAAAAGCATTACAGAAACATGGCACCTCATTAATCTGAGATGGCACCTAACATAATCTATCTGGCTTTGTCTAATTCGCATCAAGGCATATGCAATACTCACTGTGGCCACCACAAATCTCAAGGACTCGTTCATGGTGAGCTCCGAGGTTCCTTGACTGGCACAGACGTATCGAATGAGGAATCACGGTCGAACTTTGCGCTATTTGGAAAGCAAAATACGCAAAGACACTGAATTTTGGATCAGGAAAAATCAAGATTGCTGCAAAACGAGAAATGTTGTTATAACTTTGATGTAATCTACGTTTTTGTCAGACTTTTTAAGAAATCAATGCCTTCTACCACGATTTATACATTATGAAGCCATATTTTTTATTGCAAATGTAGATTTGGTTCGATTCAGAATTGAGTGGGATACATCGTAACGGGTGAAGGTAGTGAAAAACTAACAGAATGGAATCGTATAGTTACATTTCATTCGACAATATTCTGCTTGTTTATATTCTGCCTCGTGTACTGCGGCCTTAGCTTATGATCGGGCGGTGGCGTCTGGTATTGCGAGGCATCCCACCCATTTACTATAATATTCTATTATAACAATAATACAGTCAGAAGTGGATCATCAGCTCCCTATAATTACTGGACGTAGGTTATGCTTTAGTAAACAGCGTTTTCTTTCAAAACATCCAAGCCCGCCATCTATAGCTCAGTTTTACAAGTATAGTTTGCCCGTTAACCCGGATCTGGAGTTACGTTAACCTACGGAAGTTCCGGTTTATAGTAATGGCTGTCAGACCGCCATCAGTGTCGTGATTAGTGTGAAGCTTGAAATCGCGATATAGTTTTTATTTAGTATGGCTTATGTTTCTTTGCTAATTAGGAAAAACGCTTAGGATCAATGTAACTAAATACAGTCGTCGCACGCCCAAATGAAACACACATCTGAACACGATTTATGTGATACTAAAAGCACTTAACCGTAAACGACTAAAACGTTTTGTAAAACTGAAAAATATTGACCAGCATCTTATACAAAAGGAAAACGTTAAAGTAATGAAAAAAGGAAAACAAATTCCGAGCACGACTAGTAATAAATTGGTCCAACTATCCCCGCTAAAACCTTTAAATCGTTGGAAACTAAGTGCTGTATCAGGAATGCCTTAAAAATTTCCTAGCATGATGAAGGCTATTTTGATCCTTTGAATTCATAATAGTTTCCTTTTCAACTCAAGCGTTTAAAAATTGCACGAAATACCTATAGACCACCAGTTTTTTTAAATCGGACAAATAAAGTGGATTTCTATTATTATATCAACCCAACACTATGTATGGTACAACTTGTTTCCTTCCGCGCTCACTCTCTCAAACCTTTCCTCATTGGGTACCACTTCTGTTTGCTTGCCCCGCTTTTTAAAAATTTCTTTCGCACCAAAGTCAGTCCTTTGGTTTAGTTCGCTTATACCCTTTTCCCTTCAGTGCTGGGAAACAATGCTGATGCACAGCGATGTTATACGTCCAGTACTTCTAGGGTGCTGTGATATGATCCATTTATGATACAGTATACCGGTTTCCGCCCTCTGATACCACTACTTACGGGCCGAAATAATCAACTCCAATTCGTTGAAACGGTGCGTACAGCAGTGGAATTGATTTGAGGACTCCCCTCGGTTTTTTAAGACTGCCTATTTGGCTTTGAGAGTCGGCGCTGGAAAATACATATTTAGATACTCGGGCCCAAAGAATCTTCTCATAAATTCCTCCCAAGTTCATTTTAAACCCAAATGGCCCGCTATAAGATCATCTTAGCTTGAAAACAGTATAAATTTGGGCCGAAGTAGCGAAATGCTTTTTCTCCACTTTTACGCGTTGACACTTAACGAGTTGCTCGTAAATCTCGATTATCCTTCTTTTGCTATTTCTGTCTTTTCATCAAACTAGTTACCTTGTTCAAATGTCTTTAGACAACCGGTACGCGACAATTTGGTCTTGGGACAAATGGGTTCCGATACAAATTGGTCTAGGGACACAATGTTCTCAGGACAATTGGGTCTCGAGACAATTGGGTCTTGGGGGGAAAAGGGTATCGAGACAATTGGGTCTTGGAGCAAATGGGTCTCGGGACACTTTGGTTTTGGGGAAATGGGTCTCGGGACACTTTGTTCTCGAGACAAATTGGTCCCGAAACAATTGGGTCTCTGGGCACGAAAGTGTCAATTTAAAAAATATCATCACTTCAGTATTTTTTAACCAGCCAAATTTAACCAAACCATACCTTACTTAACCAAACCTAACCTAGCCCAACCCATTCAAAACAAACCTAAACTAACCAAACCTAACCTAACCCAACCAAATCTTGTTTGGAGGTAAGAAGATTATTCTAGGAGAGCGGTAGCTCTCTTAGATAAGACTTCATACTGCCTCTAATGTATAAGGAAGGTTATTTGATTGGCTCTAACTTTCTTTGTGTTCTGTAAACTGTTTTGAAAAATTTCCACAGAACTGAAATCCGGGTCCTGAATATGTGGTTAAAATTTCAAAGAGATTCATTTAATAGTTTATTTTATAAAAAATAAAGTTGCTAAGGGTGGTTTTCATTTACATAAAATTAATCAGCCTTTTTGGCAAAAAACTGGAAAATTCCCATAGAAATAACATGGGATTTTTTTAAAAATAAGGCCAAATTGTGGTACGTATACTACAAAAACTATACATTTCTTAGGATTGAAAATGCTTTTAAATGAACGTATGATCTTTATATTAGGCCCTTTTCTACTTTTTATTCACAAAAATTAAGCTTAAGTATGTTGTGTTTAAATTTTTCAAAAATACCTCGATTTGCGATTTTTTCAATGATACACTGTTTTATTACAAATTGACAACACATTCGAAACTCGCCTTTATTAGCGTTTAGTGGTTGAATATAAGATTTGGTGTGATTCTATTTCAAGTTTAATGGATGAAATGCTCTATTGAAGTTAAAATATTATGAATAGTTAGCGAGTCCATAAGCTCGTTTCAAATCTAATTTATTTAAGAAAAAGCTTTGCCCAAGTCTATGAATCTCTGAATTCTGTTAGTGCAAAAGTCTATGACTAATTAAGCTAGATTAACGATTACAGGTAATTAAGCTAGATTAGCGATTACACCTAATTTAGCTAGATTAGCGATAGCAGCTAATTAAGCTAGTTTAGCTATTACAGCTAATTAAGCTAGTTTTACGATTACAGCTAGTTAAGCGAGATTAGCGATTACAGCGAATTAGGCCAGATAAGCGATTACAGCTAATTAAGCCAGATTAGCGATTACAGCTAATTAAGCTAGATAAGCGATTACAGCTAATTAAGCTAGATTAGCGATTACAGCTAATTAAGGTAGATTACCGAACACTGGTAATTAAGGTAGATTACCGAACACTGGTAATTAAGGTAGATTACCGAACACTGGTAATTAAGCTATATTACCCATCGGTGCACAACTCTACACGTGTCGGTGCACAACTCTACACGTGTCGGTGCACAACTCTACACGTGTCGGTGCACAACTCTACACGTGTCGGTGCACAACTCTACACGTGTCGGTGCACAACTCTACACGTGTCGGTGCACAACTCTACACGTGTCGGTGCACAATTATATGACATGTGTCGGTGCACAATTATATGATATGAGTTGGTGCACAACTAAATGACATGAGTTGATGCATAACTATATGACATGAGTTGGTGCACAACTCTATGACATGAGGTTTTGCACAACTCTATGACATGCGTTGGTACACAACTCTATGACATGCGTTGGTACACAACTCTATGAAATGCGTTGGTGCACAACTCTATGACATGCGTTGGTGCACAACTCTATGACATGCGTTGGTGCACAACTCTATGACATGTGTTGGTGCACAACTCTATGGCATGTGTTTGTGCACAACTCTATGACATGTGTATGTACAACTTTGGCATGTGTTGGTGCACATGTCTTCGGTATTTCTTAAGTTAAAGGAATCTGTAAACACGTCTGCGGAATCTTTTTGGGCACAGGTCTAAAAAATATTTTTGTGCACAGGTCTAAAAATTGGTTTGCCCAAGCCTTAAAAACAAAACGATAAGAGTTTTTCCAGTTGTCTGAAGCGCGGATATTATTTTATTTCTATTGAATTATAAAGCCAATCCATATTTTACTACTCTTTAGAATTTAATTCAATCACCTGATTTAACTGCTAATGGATTAGTTTCCTATAAATTAATTGAAATAAAAAATTACTTATCTTAGATTTTTCAACAACAATTCCATTTTCCTTAAACATTTTATCATGCATTTATTATTTTGAGGGATATCGTGTAAATTTAATCAAATGACTCTTTCTTTTTTAATTTCCGAGAATTATCCTTTCAAAAGGTTTCAAACACATCAAGTTTTCATAATGTTGTCAACTAAATAGCAACTCAACCAACACTTCTAAAATCTTCCCCACAAGTACTGATATACACAGTTCAATAATTGTGACTGTGCTTAAAGAGGAAACGAACCCCTTTATCAAATATAAGAAAGGGGATAACAGCCCCCTTTTGTATTCGAAAAGACCGCATATAATACATTATTAATGAGAGTATTATTTGAAAATTAAAGTACGTTCTTCATTGAAAAGAAAAAATTTCATGATAAAATGTTTGAGAAAATCACTAGAAAATATTGTATGCAATTGTCTTAAAAGATAAGTCCTTAAGGTTCTTAAGAATATCATTAGAAATTAATGTATGTAATTGACTTCGGAAATTCCCTTCAATTCTTGCGGGTATTCCTTTTAGCTCCCTTGGATACTCCCTTCAACTCCCTCGGATATTCCCTTCAACTCTCTGGTATATTCCCTTCAACTCCCTCAGTTATTCCCTTCAACTCCCTCAGTTATTCCCTTCAACTCCCTCGGTTATTCCCTTCAACTCCCTCGGTTATTCCCTTCAACTCCCTCGGTTATTCCCTTCAACTCCCTCGGTTATTCCCTTCAACTCCCTCGGTTATTGCCCTCGGATATTCCCTTCAACTCCCTCGGTTATTCCCATCAACTCCCTCGGATATTCCCTTCAACTCCCTCGGATATTCCCTTCAACTCCCTCGGTTATTCCCTTCAACTCCCTCGGTTATTCCCTTCAACTCCCTCGGATATTCCCTTCAACTCCCTCGGATATTCCCTTCAACTCCCTCGGATATTCCCTTCAACTCCCTCGGTTATTCCCTTCAACTCCCTCGGTTATTCCCATCAACTCCCTCGGATATTCCCTTCAACTCCCTCGGTTATTCCCTTCAACTCCCTCGGTTATTCCCTTCAACTCCCTCGGATATTCCCTTCAACTCCCTCGGATATTCCCTTCAACTCCCTCGGATATTCCCTTCAACTCCCTCGGATATTCCCTTCAACTCCCTCGGTTATTCCCTTCAACTCCCTCGGTTATTCCCTTCAACTCCCTCGGTTATTCCCTTCAACTCCCTCGGTTATTCCCTTCAACTCCCTCGGTTATTCCCTTCAATTCCCTCGGATATTCCCTTCAACTCCCTCGGTTATTCCCTTCAACTCCCTCGGATATTACCCCCAACTTCCTCGGATATTCCAATCAACTAATTTACCCGCTCGGAATTTAACTTTAACCCCAGGATTTTGAATACCATATTCATTTAAATAACCACTCCAACTTCCAAAACTCCCAACAGGAGCAACGTACTACAGAATTAAGTGCAATTCTATTCAGTAAACTATCTAAACGAATTAACGATAAATTAAACTAGTGGTACTATGAAGTAAATGCTTTCCCAATTTTTTATTAACTACTTTCCATTACTTGCCCTCTAACACTGGTTTAACAACCAACAAAATGGCTTTTTCTTCAAAATAAATACATTTTCTCATTTTACAATATAGTGGGATTAAGGAAATATTGGAGGTGTCTTTGAACCAAAGACCTCTCGACCTGAAGTCGAATGCGAGCTATCCCTCCTTGTTCCCAGCCGTAATGTCGATTTATCTAACATAAACGGAATGATCCGTGTCGTACATACCAGGGGGAACTCGGGTTTGAACAAAGGACCTCTCGATCTGCAGTCGAATGCTCTACCACTGAGCTATTCCCCCTTGTTTATAACTATTATGTCGATTTAACTAAAATAAACGGAATGATCCGTGCTGTTACCGGGGGATTTCGGGTTTGAACCAAGGACCTCTCGATCAGCAGTCGAATGCTCTACCACTGAGCTATCCCCCCTTGTTTATAACTGTTATGTCGATTTAACTAAAATAAACGGAATGATCCGTGCTGTTACAGGGGGAACTCAGGTTTGAACCAAGGACCTCTCGATCTGCAGTCGAATGCTCTACCACTGAGCTATTCCCCCTTGTTTATAATTGTTATGTCGATTTAACTAAAATAAACGGAATGATCCGTGCTGTTACAGGGGGATTTCGGGTTTGAACCAAGGACCTCTCGATCAGCAGTCGAATGCTCTACCACTGAGCTATCCCCCCTTGTTTATAACTGTTATGTTTATTTAACTAAAATAAACGGAATGATCCGTGCTGTTACAGGGAGAACTCGGGATTGAACCAAGGACCTCTCGATCTGCAGTCGAATGCTCTACCACTGAGCTATTCCCCCTTGTTTATAACTATTATGTCGATTTAACTAAAATAAACGGAATGATCCGTGCTGTTACAGGGGGATTTCGGGTTTGAACCAAGGACCTCTCGATCAGCAGTCGAATGCTCTACCACTGAGCTATCCCCCCTTGTTTATAACTGTTATGTCGATTTAACTAAAATAAACGGAATGATCCGTGCTGTTACAGGGGGAACTCAGGTTTGAACCAAGGACCTCTCGATCTGCAGTCGAATGCTCTACCACTGAGCTATTCCCCCTTGTTTATAACTGTTATGACGATTTAACTAAAATAAACGGAATGATCCGTGCTGTTACAGGGGGATTTCGGGTTTGAACCAAGGACCTCTCGATCAGCAGTCGAATGCTCTACCACTGAGTTATCCCCCCTTGTTAATAACTGTTATGTCGATTTAACTAAAATAAATGGAATGATCCGTGCTGTTACAGGGGGATTTCGGGTTTGAACCAAGGACCTCTCGATCAGCAGTCGAATGCTCTACCACTGAGCTATCCCCCCTTGTTTATAACTGTTATGTTTATTTAACTAAAATAAACGGAATTATCCGTGCTGTTACAAGGGGAACTCAGGTTTGAACCAAGGACCTCTCGATCTGCAGTCGAATGCTCTACCACTGAGCTATTCCCCCTTGTTTATAACTGTTATGACGATTTAACTAAAATAAACGGAATGATCCGTGCTGTTACAGGGGGAACTCGGGTTTGAACCAAGGACCTCTCGATCAGCAGTCGAATGCTCTACCACTGAGCTATCCCCCTTGTTTATAACTGTTATGTCGATTTAACTAAAATAAACGGAATGATCCGTGCTGTTACAGGGGGATTTCGGGTTTGAACCAAGGACCTCTCGATCAGCAGTCGAATGCTCTACCACTGAGCTATTCCCCCTTGTTTATAACTGTTATGTCGATTAAACTAAAATAAACGGAATGATCCGTGCTGTTACAGGGGGAACTCGGGTTTGAACCAAGGACCTCTCGATCTGCAGTCGAATGCTCTACCACTGAGCTATTCCCCCTTGTTTATAACTGTTATGTCGATTTAACTAAAATAAACGGAATGATTCGTGCTACTACAGAGGGAACTCGGGTTTGAACCAAAGACCTCTCGATCTGAAGTCGAATGCGAGCTATCCCTCCTTGTTCCCAGCCGTAATGTCGATTTATCTAAAATAAACGGAATGATCCGTGCTGTTACAGGGGGAACTCAGGTTTGAACCAAGGACCTCTCGATCTGCAGTCGAATGCTCTACCACTGAGCTATTCCCCCTTGTTTATAACTGTTATGTCGATTTAACTAAAATAAACGGAATGATCCGTGCTGTTACAGGGGGAACTCGGGTTTGAACCAAGGACCTCTCGATCTGCAGTCGAATGCTCTACCACTGAGCTATCCCCCTTGTTTATAACTGTTATGTCGATTTAACTAAAATAAACGGAATAATCCGTGCTGTTACAGGGGGAACTCGGGTTTGAACCAAGGACCTCTCGATCAGCAGTCGAATGCTCTACCACTGAGCTATCCCCCCTTGTTTATAACTGTTATGTCGATTTAACTAAAATAAACGGAATGATCCGTGCTGTTACAGAAGGAACTCAGGTTTGAACCAAGGACCTCTCGATCTGCAGTCGAATGCTCTACCAGTGCTAGGGATGGCGAAAATTCCGGAATTCCGGAAATATCCGGAATTTTCAGAAAAATTCCGGTACGGAATTTTCCAAGTTGAAAACCGGAATTCCAGATCATACGGGATACCGGTTTGTACGGAATTCCGGATCATACGGAATACCGGTTTGTACGGAATTTCGGGTCATACGGAAACCGGTTTGTACGGAATTTCGGGTCATACGGAATACCGGTTTGTACGGAATTCCGGGTCATACGGAATACCGGTTTGAACGGAATTCCGGGTCATACGGAATACCGGTTTGAACGGAATTCGGGTCATACGGAATACTGGTTTAAACGGAATTCCGGGTCATACGGAATACTGGTTTGAACGGAAATCCGGATCATACGGAATGTTTTCAGCCAACATTACTCAAGAATCAATAGTAAGACACACCACTATTGTATTCAATCTTCATCTCTTCAAATATACAAATGGAAAACCTTCCATAAACGGCGTCACACACTTAAGGGGGGAGGAGTTTCTGATTTGTGACGGTCCGTGACAAGGGGGAGATTGGCGTCATGCTATTCGTGGCGCACATTCAACTTTAATTTTGTTAGGAAGGCGGTGTATAAGAGGGGCGGATTGGCTCTCTTTCGTGATAAAATAATAAAAATAAAATAATAAATACCACCGTTGAAGCCGGTTTTAGTCCAGAATTGAAACCGTATTGATTCCGGAATTGAAACCGTTTTGATTCCGGAATTGAAACCGTTCTGATTCCGGAATTGAAACGGATTGATTCCGGGATTTTTCGGAGTGTAAAAAGAATCCGGAATTCCGGAAAATTCCGGATTTGACATCGTCAAATACCGGTTTCGGAATTTTCCGAAAACCGCCATCCCTATCTACCACTGAGCTATTCCCCCTTGTTTATAACTGTTATGACGATTTAACTAAAATAAACGGAATGATCCGTGCTGTTACAGGGGGATTCGGGTTTGAACCAAGGACCTCTCGATCAGCAGTCGAATGCTCTACCACTGAGTTATCCCCCCTTGTTTATAACTGTTATGTCGATTTAACTAAAATAAACGGAATGATCCGTGCTGTTACAGGGGGATTTCGGGTTTGAACCAAGGACCTCTCGATCAGCAGTCGAATGCTCTACCACTGAGCTATTCCCCCTTGTTTATAACTGTTATGTCGATTTAACTAAAATAAACGGAATGATCCGTGCTGTTACAGGGGGAACTCGGGTTTGAACCAAGGACCTCTCGATCTGCAGTGGAATGCTCTACCACTGAGCTATTCCCCCTTGTTTATAACTGTTATGTCGATTTAACTAAAATAAACGGAATGATTCGTGCTACTACAGAGGGAACTCGGGTTTGAACCAAAGACCTCTCGATCTGAAGTCGAATGCGAGCTATCCCTCCTTGTTCCCAGCCGTATGTCGATTTATCTAAAATAAACGGAATGATCCGTGCTGTTACAGGGGGAACTCAGGTTTGAACCAAGGACCTCTCGATCTGCAGTCGAATGCTCTACCACTGAGCTATTCCCCCTTGTTTATAACTGTTATGTCGATTTAACTAAAATAAACGGAATGATCCGTGCTGTTACAGGGGGAACTCGGGTTTGAACCAAGGACCTCTCGATCTGCAGTCGAATGCTCTACCACTGAGCTATCCCCCCTTGTTTATAACTGTTATGTCGATTTAACTAAAATAAACGGAATGATCCGTGCTGTTACAGGGGGAACTCGGGTTTGAACCAAGGACCTCTCGATCAGCAGTCGAATGCTCTACCACTGAGCTATCCCCCCTTGTTTATAACTGTTATGTCGATTTAACTAAAATAAACGGAATGATCCGTGCTGTTACAGGGGGAACTCAGGTTTGAACCAAGGACCTCTCGATCTGCAGTCGAATGCTCTACCACTGAGCTATTCC
The DNA here is from genome assembly GCA_019434445.1 of Phalangium opilio. Lineage (NCBI taxonomy): Eukaryota > Metazoa > Arthropoda > Arachnida > Opiliones > Phalangiidae > Phalangium > Phalangium opilio. The sequence continues at coordinate 94,294 of JAEQBA010002111.1, forward strand.
CCCTTGTTTATAATGTTATGTCGATTTAACTAAAATAAACGGAATGATCCGTGCTGTTACAGGGGGATTTCGGGTTTGAACCAAGGACCTCTCGATCAGCAGTCGAATGCTCTACCACTGAGCTATCCCCCCTTGTTTATAACTGTTATGTCGATTTAACTAAAATAAACGGAATGATCCGTGCTGTTACAGGGGAACTCGGGTTTGAACCAAGGACCTCTCGATCTGCAGTCGAATGCTCTACCACTGAGCTATTCCCCCTTGTTTATAACTGTTATGTCGATTTAACTAAAATAAACGGAATGATCCGTGCTGTTACAGGGGGAACTCGGGTTTGAACCAAGGACCTCTCGATCAGCAGTCGAATGCTCTACCACTGAGCTATCCCCCCTTGTTTATAACTGTTATGTCGATTTAACTAAAATAAACGGAATGATCCGTGCTGTTACAGGGGGAACTCGGGTTTGAACCAAGGACCTCTCGATCAGCAGTCGAATGCTCTACCACTGAGCTATCCCCCCTTGTTTATAACTGTTATGTCGATTTAACTAAAATAAACGGAATGATCCGTGCTGTTACAGGGGGAACTCGGGTTTGAACCAAGGACCTCTCGATCTGCAGTCGAATGCTCTACCACTGAGCTATTCCCCCTTGTTTATAACTGTTATGTCGATTTAACTAAAATAAACGGAATGATCCGTGCTGTTACAGGGGGAACTCGGGTTTGAACCAAGGACCTCTCGATCTGCAGTCGAATGCTCTACCACTGAGCTATCCCCCTTGTTTATAACTGTTATGTCGATTTAACTAAAATAAACGGAATGATCCGTGCTGTTACAGGGGGAACTCGGGTTTGAACCAAGGACCTCTCGATCTGCAGTCGAATGCTCTACCACTGAGCTATCCCCCTTGTTTATAACTGTTATGTCGATTTAACTAAAATAAACGGAATGATCCGTGCTGTTACAGGGGAACTCGGGTTTGAACCAAGGACCTCTCGATCTGCAGTCGAATGCTCTACCACTGAGCTATCCCCCCTTGTTTATAACTGTTATGTCGATTTAACTAAAATAAACGGAATGATCCGTGCTGTTACAGGGGGAACTCGGGTTTGAACCAAGGACCTCTCGATCAGCAGTCGAATGCTCTACCACTGAGCTATTCCCCCTTGTTTATAACTGTTATGTCGATTTAACTAAAATAAACGGAATGATCCGTGCTGTTACAGGGGGAACTCGGGTTTGAACCAAGGACCTCTCGATCTGCAGTCGAATGCTCTACCACTGAGCTATCCCCCTTGTTTATAACTGTTATGTCGATTTAACTAAAATAAACGGAATGATCCGTGCTGTTACAGGGGGAACTCGGGTTTGAACCAAGGACCTCTCGATCTGCAGTCGAATGCTCTACCACTGAGCTATCCCCCCTTGTTTATAACTGTTATGTCGATTTAACTAAAATAAACGGAATGATCCGTGCTGTTACAGGGGGAACTCGGGTTTGAACCAAGGACCTCTCGATCTGCAGTCGAATGCTCTACCACTGAGCTATCCCCCCTTGTTTATAACTGTTATGTCGATTTAACTAAAATAAACGGAATGATCCGTGCTGTTACAGGGGGAACTCGGGTTTGAACCAAGGACCTCTCGATCTGCAGTCGAATGCTCTACCACTGAGCTATTCCCCCTTGTTTATAACTGTTATGTCGATTTAACTAAAATAAACGGAATGATCCGTGCTGTTACAGGGGGAACTCGGGTTTGAACCAAGGACCTCTCGATCTGCAGTCGAATGCTCTACCACTGAGCTATCCCCCTTGTTTATAACTGTTATGTCGATTTAACTAAAATAAACGGAATGATCCGTGCTGTTACAGGGGAACTCGGGTTTGAACCAAGGACCTCTCGATCTGCAGTCGAATGCTCTACCACTGAGCTATTCCCCCCTTGTTTATAACTGTTATGTCGATTTAACTAAAATAAACGGAATGATCCGTGCTGTTACAGGGGGAACTCGGGTTTGAACCAAGGACCTCTCGATCTGCAGTCGAATGCTCTACCACTGAGCTATCCCCCTTGTTTATAACTGTTATGTCGATTTAACTAAAATAAACGGAATGATCCGTGCTGTTACAGGGGGAACTCGGGTTTGAACCAAGGACCTCTCGATCTGCAGTCGAATGCTCTACCACTGAGCTATTCCCCCTTGTTTATAACTGTTATGTCGATTTAACTAAAATAAACGGAATGATCCGTGCTGTTACAGGGGGAACTCGGGTTTGAACCAAGGACCTCTCGATCTGCAGTCGAATGCTCTACCACTGAGCTATCCCCCCTTGTTTATAACTGTTATGTCGATTTAACTAAAATAAACGGAATGATCCGTGCTGTTACAGGGGGAACTCGGGTTTGAACCAAGGACCTCTCGATCTGCAGTCGAATGCTCTACCACTGAGCTATTCCCCTTGTTTATAACTGTTATGTCGATTTAACTAAAATAAACGGAATGATCCGTGCTGTTACAGGGGGAACTCGGGTTTGAACCAAGGACCTCTCGATCTGCAGTCGAATGCTCTACCACTGAGCTATCCCCCCTTGTTTATAACTGTTATGTCGATTTAACTAAAATAAACGGAATGATCCGTGCTGTTACAGGGGGAACTCGGGTTTGAACCAAGGACCTCTCGATCTGCAGTCGAATGCTCTACCACTGAGCTATCCCCCTTGTTTATAACTGTTATGTCGATTTAACTAAAATAAACGGAATGATCCGTGCTGTTACAGGGGGAACTCGGGTTTGAACCAAGGACCTCTCGATCTGCAGTCGAATGCTCTACCACTGAGCTATCCCCCTTGTTTATAACTGTTATGTCGATTTAACTAAAATAAACGGAATGATCCGTGCTGTTACAGGGGAACTCGGGTTTGAACCAAGGACCTCTCGATCTGCAGTCGAATGCTCTACCACTGAGCTATTCCCCCTTGTTTATAACTGTTATGTCGATTTAACTAAAATAAACGGAATGATCCGTGCTGTTACAGGGGGAACTCGGGTTTGAACCAAGGACCTCTCGATCTGCAGTCGAATGCTCTACCACTGAGCTATCCCCCTTGTTTATAACTGTTATGTCGATTTAACTAAAATAAACGGAATGATCCGTGCTGTTACAGGGGGAACTCGGGTTTGAACCAAGGACCTCTCGATCTGCAGTCGAATGCTCTACCACTGAGCTATTCCCCCTTGTTTATAACTGTTATGTCGATTTAACTAAAATAAACGGAATGATCCGTGCTGTTACAGGGGGAACTCGGGTTTGAACCAAGGACCTCTCGATCTGCAGTCGAATGCTCTACCACTGAGCTATCCCCCTTGTTTATAACTGTTATGTCGATTTAACTAAAATAAACGGAATGATCCGTGCTGTTACAGGGGGAACTCGGGTTTGAACCAAGGACCTCTCGATCTGCAGTCGAATGCTCTACCACTGAGCTATTCCCCCTTGTTTATAACTGTTATGTCGATTTAACTAAAATAAACGGAATGATCCGTGCTGTTACAGGGGGAACTCGGGTTTGAACCAAGGACCTCTCGATCTGCAGTCGAATGCTCTACCACTGAGCTATCCCCCTTGTTTATAACTGTTATGTCGATTTAACTAAAATAAACGGAATGATCCGTGCTGTTACAGGGGGAACTCGGGTTTGAACCAAGGACCTCTCGATCTGCAGTCGAATGCTCTACCACTGAGCTATCCCCCTTGTTTATAACTGTTATGTCGATTTAACTAAAATAAACGGAATGATCCGTGCTGTTACAGGGGGAACTCGGGTTTGAACCAAGGACCTCTCGATCTGCAGTCGAATGCTCTACCACTGAGCTATCCCCCTTGTTTATAACTGTTATGTCGATTTAACTAAAATAAACGGAATGATCCGTGCTGTTACAGGGGAACTCGGGTTTGAACCAAGGACCTCTCGATCTGCAGTCGAATGCTCTACCACTGAGCTATTCCCCCTTGTTTATAACTGTTATGTCGATTTAACTAAAATAAACGGAATGATCCGTGCTGTTACAGGGGGAACTCGGGTTTGAACCAAGGACCTCTCGATCTGCAGTCGAATGCTCTACCACTGAGCTATTCCCCCTTGTTTATAACTGTTATGTCGATTTAACTAAAATAAACGGAATGATCCGTGCTGTTACAGGGGGAACTCGGGTTTGAACCAAGGACCTCTCGATCTGCAGTCGAATGCTCTACCACTGAGCTATTCCCCCTTGTTTATAACTGTTATGTCGATTTAACTAAAATAAACGGAATGATCCGTGCTGTTACAGGGGGAACTCGGGTTTGAACCAAGGACCTCTCGATCTGCAGTCGAATGCTCTACCACTGAGCTATCCCCCTTGTTTATAACTGTTATGTCGATTTAACTAAAATAAACGGAATGATCCGTGCTGTTACAGGGGGAACTCGGGTTTGAACCAAGGACCTCTCGATCTGCAGTCGAATGCTCTACCACTGAGCTATTCCCCCTTGTTTATAACTGTTATGTCGATTTAACTAAAATAAACGGAATGATCCGTGCTGTTACAGGGGGAACTCGGGTTTGAACCAAGGACCTCTCGATCTGCAGTCGAATGCTCTACCACTGAGCTATCCCCCCTTGTTTATAACTGTTATGTCGATTTAACTAAAATAAACGGAATGATCCGTGCTGTTACAGGGGGAACTCGGGTTTGAACCAAGGACCTCTCGATCTGCAGTCGAATGCTCTACCACTGAGCTATTCCCCCTTGTTTATAACTGTTATGTCGATTTAACTAAAATAAACGGAATGATCCGTGCTGTTACAGGGGGAACTCGGGTTTGAACCAAGGACCTCTCGATCAGCAGTCGAATGCTCTACCACTGAGCTATTCCCCCTTGTTTATAACTGTTATGTCGATTTAACTAAAATAAACGGAATGATCCGTGCTGTTACAGGGGAACTCGGGTTTGAACCAAGGACCTCTCGATCTGCAGTCGAATGCTCTACCACTGAGCTATTCCCCCTTGTTTATAACTGTTATGTCGATTTAACTAAAATAAACGGAATGATCCGTGCTGTTACAGGGGGAACTCGGGTTTGAACCAAGGACCTCTCGATCTGCAGTCGAATGCTCTACCACTGAGCTATTCCCCCTTGTTTATAACTGTTATGTCGATTTAACTAAAATAAACGGAATGATCCGTGCTGTTACAGGGGAACTCGGGTTTGAACCAAGGACCTCTCGATCTGCAGTCGAATGCTCTACCACTGAGCTATTCCCCCTTGTTTATAACTGTTATGTCGATTTAACTAAAATAAACGGAATGATCCGTGCTGTTACAGGGGGAACTCGGGTTTGAACCAAGGACCTCTCGATCAGCAGTCGAATGCTCTACCACTGAGCTATCCCCCTTGTTTATAACTGTTATGTCGATTTAACTAAAATAAACGGAATGATCCGTGCTGTTACAGGGGGAACTCGGGTTTGAACCAAGGACCTCTCGATCTGCAGTCGAATGCTCTACCACTGAGCTATCCCCCTTGTTTATAACTGTTATGTCGATTTAACTAAAATAAACGGAATGATCCGTGCTGTTACAGGGGGAACTCGGGTTTGAACCAAGGACCTCTCGATCTGCAGTCGAATGCTCTACCACTGAGCTATCCCCCCTTGTTTATAACTGTTATGTCGATTTAACTAAAATAAACGGAATGATCCGTGCTGTTACAGGGGAACTCAGGTTTGAACCAAGGACCTCTCGATCTGCAGTCGAATGCTCTACCACTGAGCTATTCCCCCTTGTTTATAACTGTTATGTCGATTTAACTAAAATAAACGGAATGATCCGTGCTGTTACAGGGGGAACTCGGGTTTGAACCAAGGACCTCTCGATCTGCAGTCGAATGCTCTACCACTGAGCTATTCCCCCTTGTTTATAACTGTTATGTCGATTTAACTAAAATAAACGGAATGATCCGTGCTGTTACAGGGGGAACTCGGGTTTGAACCAAGGACCTCTCGATCTGCAGTCGAATGCTCTACCACTGAGCTATCCCCCTTGTTTATAACTGTTATGTCGATTTAACTAAAATAAACGGAATGATCCGTGCTGTTACAGGGGGAACTCGGGTTTGAACCAAGGACCTCTCGATCTGCAGTCGAATGCTCTACCACTGAGCTATTCCCCCTTGTTTATAACTGTTATGTCGATTTAACTAAAATAAACGGAATGATCCGTGCTGTTACAGGGGAACTCGGGTTTGAACCAAGGACCTCTCGATCTGCAGTCGAATGCTCTACCACTGAGCTATCCCCCTTGTTTATAACTGTTATGTCGATTTAACTAAAATAAACGGAATGATCCGTGCTGTTACAGGGGGAACTCGGGTTTGAACCAAGGACCTCTCGATCTGCAGTCGAATGCTCTACCACTGAGCTATCCCCCCTTGTTTATAACTGTTATGTCGATTTAACTAAAATAAACGGAATGATCCGTGCTGTTACAGGGGGAACTCGGGTTTGAACCAAGGACCTCTCGATCTGCAGTCGAATGCTCTACCACTGAGCTATTCCCCCTTGTTTATAACTGTTATGTCGATTTAACTAAAATAAACGGAATGATCCGTGCTGTTACAGGGGGAACTCGGGTTTGAACCAAGGACCTCTCGATCTGCAGTCGAATGCTCTACCACTGAGCTATCCCCCTTGTTTATAACTGTTATGTCGATTTAACTAAAATAAACGGAATGATCCGTGCTGTTACAGGGGGAACTCGGGTTTGAACCAAGGACCTCTCGATCTGCAGTCGAATGCTCTACCACTGAGCTATTCCCCCTTGTTTATAACTGTTATGTCGATTTAACTAAAATAAACGGAATGATCCGTGCTGTTACAGGGGGAACTCGGGTTTGAACCAAGGACCTCTCGATCTGCAGTCGAATGCTCTACCACTGAGCTATCCCCCTTGTTATAACTGTTATGTCGATTTAACTAAAATAAACGGAATGATCCGTGCTGTTACAGGGGGAACTCGGGTTTGAACCAAGGACCTCTCGATCTGCAGTCGAATGCTCTACCACTGAGCTATTCCCCCTTGTTTATAACTGTTATGTCGATTTAACTAAAATAAACGGAATGATCCGTGCTGTTACAGGGGGAACTCGGGTTTGAACCAAGGACCTCTCGATCTGCAGTCGAATGCTCTACCACTGAGCTATCCCCCCTTGTTTATAACTGTTATGTCGATTTAACTAAAATAAACGGAATGATCCGTGCTGTTACAGGGGGAACTCGGGTTTGAACCAAGGACCTCTCGATCAGCAGTCGAATGCTCTACCACTGAGCTATTCCCCCTTGTTTATAACTGTTATGTCGATTTAACTAAAATAAACGGAATGATCCGTGCTGTTACAGGGGAACTCGGGTTTGAACCAAGGACCTCTCGATCTGCAGTCGAATGCTCTACCACTGAGCTATTCCCCCTTGTTTATAACTGTTATGTCGATTTAACTAAAATAAACGGAATGATCCGTGCTGTTACAGGGGAACTCGGGTTTGAACCAAGGACCTCTCGATCTGCAGTCGAATGCTCTACCACTGAGCTATTCCCCCTTGTTTATAACTGTTATGTCGATTTAACTAAAATAAACGGAATGATCCGTGCTGTTACAGGGGGACTCGGGTTTGAACCAAGGACCTCTCGATCTGCAGTCGAATGCTCTACCACTGAGCTATCCCCCCTTGTTTATAACTGTTATGTCGATTTAACTAAATAAACGGAATGATCCGTGCTGTTACAGGGGAACTCGGTTTGAACCAAGGACCTCTCGATCTGCAGTCGAATGCTCTACCACTGAGCTATTCCCCCTTGTTTATAACTGTTATGTCGATTTAACTAAAATAAACGGAATGATCCGTGCTGTTACAGGGGGAACTCGGGTTTGAACCAAGGACCTCTCGATCTGCAGTCGAATGCTCTACCACTGAGCTATTCCCCCTTGTTTATAACTGTTATGTCGATTTAACTAAAATAAACGGAATGATCCGTGCTGTTACAGGGGGACTCGGTTTGAACCAAGGACCTCTCGATCAGCAGTCGAATGCTCTACCACTGAGCTATCCCCCCTTGTTTATAACTGTTATGTCGATTTAACTAAAATAAACGGAATGATCCGTGCTGTTACAGGGGAACTCGGGTTTGAACCAAGGACCTCTCGATCTGCAGTCGAATGCTCTACCACTGAGCTATCCCCCCTTGTTTATAACTGTTATGTCGATTTAACTAAAATAAACGGAATGATCCGTGCTGTTACAGGGGGAACTCGGGTTTGAACCAAGGACCTCTCGATCTGCAGTCGAATGCTCTACCACTGAGCTATTCCCCCTTGTTCAAAACCGTAATGTCGATTTAACTAAAATAAACGGAATGATCCGTGCTGTTACAGAGGGAACTCGGGTTTGAACCAAGGACCTCTCGATCTGCAGTCGAATGCGAGCTATCCTCCTTGTTCCTAGCCGTAATGTCGATTTAACTAAAATAAACGGAATGATCCGTGCTGTTACAGGGGGAACTCAGGTTTGAACCAAGGACCTCTCGATCTGCAGTCGAATGCTCTACCACTGAGCTATTCCCCCTTGTTCATAACCGTAATGTCGATTTAACTAAAATAAACGGAATGATCCGTGCTGTTACAGGGGGAACTCGGGTTTGAACCAAGGACCTCTCGATCTGCAGTCGAATGCTCTACCACTGAGCTATCCCCCCTTGTTTATAACTGTTATGTCGATTTAACTAAAATAAACGGAATGATCCGTGCTGTTACAGGGGAACTCGGTTTGAACCAAGGACCTCTCGATCAGCAGTCGAATGCTCTACCACTGAGCTATCCCCCCTTGTTTATAACTGTTATGTCGATTTAACTAAAATAAACGGAATGATCCGTGCTGTTACAGGGGGAACTCGGGTTTGAACCAAGGACCTCTCGATCTGCAGTCGAATGCTCTACCACTGAGCTATTCCCCCTTGTTCATAACAGTTATGTCGATTTAACTAAAATAAACGAAAGGATCCGTGCTGTTACAAGGGGAACTCGGGTTTGAACCAAGGACCTCTCGATCTGCAGTCGAATGCTCTACCACTGAGCCATTCCCCCTTGTTCATAACCGTAATGTCGATTTAACTAAAATAAACGGAATGATCCGTGCTGTTACAGGGGGAACTCGGGTTTGAAGCAAGGACCTCTCGATCTGCAGTCGAATGCTCTACCACTGAGCTATTCCCCCTTGTTCATAACCGTAATGTCGATTTAACTAAAATAAACGGAATGATCCGTGCTGTTACAGGGGGAACTCGGGTTTGAACCAAGGACCTCTCGATCTGCAGTCGAATGCGAGCTATCCCTCCTTGTTCCTAGCCGTAATGTCGATTTAACTAAAATAAACGAAGTGATCCGTGCTGTTACAGGGGGAACTCAGGTTTGAACCAAGGACCTCTCGATCTGCAGTCGAATGCTCTACCACTGAGCTATTCCCCTTGTTTATAACTGTTATGTCGATTTAACTAAAATAAACGGAATGATCCGTGCTGTTACAGGGGAACTCGGTTTGAACCAAGGACCTCTCGATCTGCAGTCGAATGCTCTACCACTGAGCTATCCCCCCTTGTTTATAACTGTTATGTCGATTTAACTAAAATAAACGGAATGATCCGTGCTGTTACAGGGGAACTCGGGTTTGAACCAAGGACCTCTCGATCTGCAGTCGAATGCTCTACCACTGAGCTATCCCCCTTGTTTATAACTGTTATGTCGATTTAACTAAAATAAACGGAATGATCCGTGCTGTTACAGGGGGAACTCAGGTTTGAACCAAGGACCTCTCGATCTGCAGTCGAATGCTCTACCACTGAGCTATTCCCCCTTGTTTATAACTGTTATGTCGATTTAACTAAAATAAACGGAATGATCCGTGCTGTTACAGGGGGATTTCGGGTTTGAACCAAGGACCTCTCGATCAGCAGTCGAATGCTCTACCACTGAGCTATTCCCCCTTGTTTATAACTGTTATGTCGATTTAACTAAAATAAACGGAATGATCCGTGCTGTTACAGGGGAACTCAGGTTTGAACCAAGGACCTCTCGATCTGCAGTCGAATGCTCTACCACTGAGCTATTCCCCCTTGTTTATAACTGTTATGTCGATTTAACTAAAATAAACGGAATGATCCGTGCTGTTACAGGGGGAACTCGGGTTTGAACCAAGGACCTCTCGATCAGCAGTCGAATGCTCTACCACTGAGCTATCCCCCTTGTTTATAACTGTTATGTCGATTTAACTAAAATAAACGGAATGATCCGTGCTGTTACAGGGGAACTCGGGTTTGAACCAAGGACCTCTCGATCAGCAGTCGAATGCTCTACCACTGAGCTATTCCCCCTTGTTTATAACTGTTATGTCGATTTAACTAAAATAAACGGAATGATCCGTGCTGTTACAGGGGAACTCGGGTTTGAACCAAGGACCTCTCGATCAGCAGTCGAATGCTCTACCACTGAGCTATTCCCCCTTGTTTATAACTGTTATGTCGATTTAACTAAAATAAACGGAATGATCCGTGCTGTTACAGGGGGATTTCGGTTTGAACCAAGGACCTCTCGATCAGCAGTCGAATGCTCTACCACTGAGCTATTCCCCCTTGTTCATAACCTTAATGTCGATTTAACTAAAATAAACGGAATGATCCGTGCTGTTACAGGGGGAACTCGGGTTTGAACCAAGGACCTCTCGATCTGCAGTCGAATGCTCTACCACTGAGCTATTCCCCCTTGTTCATAACCGTAATGTCGATTTAACTAAAATAAACGGAATGATCCGTGCTGTTACAGGGGAACTCGGGTTTGAACCAAGGACCTCTCGATCTGCAGTCGAATGCGAGCTATCCCTCCTTGTTCCTAGCCGTAATGTCGATTTATCTAAAATAAACGAAGTGATCCGTGCTGTTACAGGGGGAACTCGGGTTTGAAGCAAGGACCTCTCGATCTGCAGTCGAATGCTCTACCACTGAGCTATTCCCCCTTGTTCATAACCGTAATGTCGATTTAACTAAAATAAACGGAATGATCCGTGCTGTTACAGGGGAACTCGGGTTTGAACCAAGGACCTCTCGATCTGCAGTCGAATGCTCTACCACTGAGCTATCCCCCCTTGTTTATAACTGTTATGTCGATTTAACTAAAATAAACGGAATGATCCGTGCTGTTACAGGGGAACTCGGGTTTGAACCAAAGACCTCTCGATCTGAAGTCGAATGCGAGCTATCCCTCCTTGTTCCCAGCCGTAATGTCGATTTATCTAAAATAAACGGAATGATCCGTGCTGTTACAGGGGAACTCAGGTTTGAACCAAGGACCTCTCGATCTGCAGTCGAATGCTCTACCACTGAGCTATCCCCCCTTGTTTATAACTGTTATGTCGATTTAACTAAAATAAACGGAATGATCCGTGCTGTTACAGGGGGAACTCAGGTTTGAACCAAGGACCTCTCGATCTGCAGTCGAATGCTCTACCACTGAGCTATTCCCCCTTGTTTATAATGTTATGTCGATTTAACTAAAATAAACGGAATGATCCGTGCTGTTACAGGGGGAACTCGGGTTTGAACCAAGGACCTCTCGATCAGCAGTCGAATGCTCTACCACTGAGCTATTCCCCCTTGTTTATAACTGTTATGTCGATTTAACTAAAATAAACGGAATGATCCGTGCTGTTACAGGGGGATTTCGGGTTTGAACCAAGGACCTCTCGATCAGCAGTCGAATGCTCTACCACTGAGCTATTCCCCCTTGTTTATAACTGTTATGTCGATTTAACTAAAATAAACGGAATGATCCGTGCTGTTACAGGGGGAACTCGGGTTTGAACCAAGGACCTCTCGATCAGCAGTCGAATGCTCTACCACTGAGCTATTCCCCCTTGTTTATAGCTGTTATGTCGATTTAACTAAAATAAACGGAATGATCCGTGCTGTTACAGGGGGAACTCGGGTTTGAACCAAGGACCTCTCGATCTGCAGTCGAATGCTCTACCACTGAGCTATTCCCCCTTGTTTATAACTGTTATGTCGATTTAACTAAAATAAACGGAATGATCCGTGCTGTACAGAGGGAACTCGGGTTTGAACCAAAGACCTCTCGATCTGAAGTCGAATGCGAGCTATCCCTCCTTGTTCCCAGCCGTATGTCGATTTAACTAAAATAAACGGAATGATCCGTGCTGTTACAGGGGAACTCAGGTTTGAACCAAGGACCTCTCGATCTGCAGTCGAATGCTCTACCACTGAGCTATCCCCCTTGTTTATAACTGTTATGTCGATTTAACTAAAATAAACGGAATGATCCGTGCTGTTACAGGGAACTCGGGTTTGAACCAAGGACCTCTCGATCTGCAGTCGAATGCTCTACCACTGAGCTATTCCCCCCTTGTTTATAACTGTTATGTCGATTTAACTAAAATAAACGGAATGATCCGTGCTGTTACAGAGGGAACTCGGGTTTGAACCAAGGACCTCTCGATCTGAAGTCGAATGCGAGCTCCCTCCTTGTTCCCAGCCGTATGTCGATTTAACTAAAATAAACGGAATGATCCGTGCTGTTACAGGGGAACTCAGGTTTGAACCAAGGACCTCTCGATCTGCAGTCGAATGCTCTACCACTGAGCTATTCCCCCTTGTTTATAACTGTTATGTCGATTTAACTAAAATAAACGGAATGATCCGTGCTGTTACAGGGGGAACTCGGTTTGAACCAAGGACCTCTCGATCTGCAGTCGAATGCTCTACCACTGAGCTATTCCCCCTTGTTTATAACTGTTATGTCGATTTAACTAAAATAAACGGAATGATCCGTGCTGTTACAGGGGGAACTCGGGTTTGAACCAAGGACCTCTCGATCTGCAGTCGAATGCTCTACCACTGAGCTATCCCCCCTTGTTTATAACTGTTATGTCGATTTAACTAAAATAAACGGAATGATCCGTGCTGTTACAGGGGGAACTCGGGTTTGAACCAAGGACCTCTCGATCAGCAGTCGAATGCTCTACCACTGAGCTCCCCCCTTGTTTATAACTGTTATGTCGATTTAACTAAAATAAACGGAATGATCCGTGCTGTTACAGGGGAACTCAGGTTTGAACCAAGGACCTCTCGATCTGCAGTCGAATGCTCTACCACTGAGCTATTCCCCCTTGTTTATAACTGTTATGTCGATTTAACTAAAATAAACGGAATGATCCGTGCTGTTACGGGGGATTTCGGGTTTGAACCAAGACCTCTCGATCAGCAGTCGAATGCTCTACCACTGAGCTATCCCCCTTGTTTATAACTGTTATGTCGATTAACTAAAATAAACGGAATGATCCGTGCTGTTACAAGGGGAACTCAGGTTTGAACCAAGGACCTCTCGATCTGCAGTCGAATGCTCTACCACTGAGCTATTCCCCTTGTTTATAACTGTTATGTCGATTTAACTAAAATAAACGGAATGATCCGTGCTGTTACAGGGGGATTTCGGTTTGAACCAAGGACCTCTCGATCAGCAGTCGAATGCTCTACCACTGAGCTATCCCCCCTTGTTTATAACTGTTATGTCGATTTAACTAAAATAAACGGAATGATCCGTGCTGTTACAGGGGAACTCGGGTTTGAACCAAGGACCTCTCGATCAGCAGTCGAATGCTCTACCACTGAGCTATTCCCCCTTGTTTATAACTGTTATGTTCGATTAAACTAAAATAAACGGAATGATCCGTGCTGTTACAGGGGAACTCGGGTTTGAACCAAGGACCTCTCGATCAGCAGTCGAATGCTCTA